>JARHVA010000540.1:1192500-1592500 GCA_037957365.1 Torreya grandis | reverse complement strand
GAGATTGCCAAACTATTAAAGTATGGGCACAATGATTAGGTTTGGTGTTATAAGTCATCTTAGCACAAGATACTTATTTGGTATCAAGTGAACCATTGCAAAATAAGTTGTCAGGAAACCAACAAATAGGGTTCAAAATTGTTATACACCATGCCAAAAAAAAGTGGGCTTCACCATCCAAGATGATTATTCAAGGAATGATAAGTACAAGGAAATCATATTTGATTGGCAACATTAAACATGGCTTATATGGAATTCCAGGCGTAAGTAGTTATCCACTAAATGGTACTGTAGCATTCAACATGAATGCATCAACTATACATTTAGGACTTCACATTCTTATTCAAGAGATTAAATCACTTGAGGGACAAACACTAATTTTTTTTCAAGAACAAATGAGACACTTTAAATATGTGTTCATTGATGAAATGAGCTTCATAGGCCTAGAAATGCTCAACAATATAAACAGTAGATTACATGAAGCATTCACTCAAAATAACTACAAATATTTGGAGGTTGCTCAATTATACTTGTTGGGGACTTAAAACAACTCCCCCTTGTAAATGGCATACCAATGTATGTGGGGAAGTCATTTGGTCAAGCACAGTAACAAACATTTGACATAGTTGTAACATTAGACACAAATTTATGTTAGCAAGGATGCATGCCACAACAATTACTATTCATACGTTTATTAACCAATGTCAACACTGCAAACCCAAAAAAATAAGACTAGAATATGCTTATATCAAGAGCAAAGTCCTTCATGCCTCTAGAAGAACAATACGTTTTTAAAATCTTGAAACATTTGTATATAACTAACAACTTGGCTATATTACTTAACAAGTAAATGTTAAAAATCGTTATACATTTCAATTGCAATATGCAGAGTAGAGCATGACAAGAAACATGACACAACGAACCACAACACTCAACTAGAGCCAATCGTGCTTCCATGCAAATGACAAAAGATTATGTTGACATCCAATCTATGGGTGAAACTAGGGTTAGTTAATGGAGCCATCGACAAAATTGTTCACATTATCTACAATCCAGATTCAAAACCACCTTCCTTATCCATGTATGTGGTTTTTACCTTCAAAAAATACTTTGGTCCCCCATGAAATATTTGCAATCCAAAACATCTATCGATTCCACCTGTTACATGAGGTAATTGTCACTAGATGCCTATCAAAATGACATGGGCTCTAACCATACATAAAGCATAGGTAATAACTCTCAATAAGACAACAATTGACATTAGAAACACTGATTGTCAAGGCTTGACCTTCATTGTCGTATTAAGAGTACACTCAATGTATGATTTGCATATCTCCCCCACATTTACATTCGACTGCTATGCAGGAATGAAGAATAGTAAATATGTAAACCTTAAAAAAATAGAGGTGTAGACACTAAAAATCTGCACACTACAATTTTAGATGTCTCATTGACCCTTAGACCACCCTTGAACCCCCTCAGGATCACTTCATAACCTTTCAACTGCCAAACCTAAGTCAACCTTACTAACTCTGACCATTCTACCTTTGTCCTATTGATCGTCGATGGTTGACCCCTAACTGCTGACAGTTAGAATCGACTGCAGACGGTCAGCATTTAACCACCTTAAGGGTTAACTACCAGTCAACTACAACTTGATTTTTATTTTTAGTTGTTTGATCCGTGTGCATGATCAATGAATGTCAAGGCTAATATTAAACAACTTGTTGAATCAGTTGTTTAACCTCTTGTTTCACCACTCCCTTTTTCCTATATAAAGAGGAGGTGAAAAAGGGAGAGATCAGAACCATCAATAACTTCTTGTGTTAGAGCTTCTTATGTAGGTATTCTTCTTCTGATGAATCCAAGAAAGCTTCTAGTAAACCAACAACTAGGACAGAGATCAAAAGTGCGAAATTTCACAATCCAAGATATTGTCACTTTGCCAAAATTGCTCTAGGCTCCGCAAAAAGTTTTTAGCCACCCTCAACATTCTTTAGACCAACAAAAGCTAAGTATTTATCTCTTGTCAATATTTAAGATTTAGCTTCTTTGTCGTGTCTTTCTGCAACCTTGCCCAACCAAAACTTCTTGACCCAAGCCAAAATCTCACCGTAACCACCGACGATCACCCAATCGTCGATGGTTTGCCCCTAACCATCGACGATCACCCAACTGCCGACAGTCATCTAACTACGATGATGTATCCCTAATTGCTAATGGTCACTGTGTGTCAATTCCAATAGCAAGCTAATTCCACCTATCAAACTCTAACTAAACCCCACTTTCTAACCTTTTGCTTGGTCATAGAGGATCATCCTATTTTTTGAACAACGTCTGAATTATTTAGCATTAATATCCAATCGTTTATTGTTATAATTAGGCAAATTCATCTCTTTCAAGAACTTCTTATGTTTGATTTTAGTATCTTCTTTTATTCATGCAAGCAATTTATCTTTCATTTTCAGAACTTGATTGTTTAAAAATGTGGATTGACAGCATCTAAGGAAGCTTGCGCTCTTGGATCTAGCCTGCTAGGCAATCCACCCTAATATTTAACTAATCAACTATTCATTTAGTGCTTTATTATCTATAGGTCATTCTTCCCCAGAGAAAGAGGAGTATCTACAATTATTTGGATCACGGAGCACAATCCAAATCCAGGTTCTACTAACCTCACTCTTTTTTCAAATTTTACAACTTTCTTCTTAGAAATAAAGCAAAATTTACGTGAAACAAGAGGAATCAAGAATCATTGTAATACCAATTCCAAAACATTTTCAACAAATGTAAATTCTCTCAACAAACCCACAAAAAAAATTCAAATATTTTGTTTTATTCATTTGTAGTAATCCATCGCTTCATATTCATGAGCACTACAAAACAACACTTTCCCACAAATTAAAGTGACACCATGTTAATAAAAATTTGGCACTTGTGATAAATAGGAGATTTCACAACAGTGAAGGAGACAAAAGTCTCTTCTTTATTCAGAGGGGAGCTTATCTTTATTGAAAACAACAAAATCTAAATTAAACCTACTTACAATATCT
Organism: Torreya grandis; assembly: GCA_037957365.1. NCBI lineage: Eukaryota > Viridiplantae > Streptophyta > Pinopsida > Cupressales > Taxaceae > Torreya > Torreya grandis. The sequence goes on along the minus strand of JARHVA010000540.1, from coordinate 1,589,447 downwards.
ACAGGTTAAATGGGGTATTGGGTTGTTCTAGTTTCAACCAAAACAAACAATAGAGAAAGGAAGATGAAGGGTTACATATGAATGAGCAAACACAAATTTCATTTAACATGCAACAAGAAGATGCTTATGAAAAATAACATGCTTGTTTGAGATTAATTTAAAAATTACTTGAATTGAGAGATATGCATTAACATAGGAAAAATACACACCCACAAAGAAAAATCAAGACACAAAGTTCTCGAATTTCCTTGTGTTCTCAGTTTTAAGAATGAACACAATTTCTTTCTCCTTCCATTCAAGCAAAATTACAATGGAGATCAAATCAACCTTATATAATTATTATTTCTCCTATTTATAGAGATAAGAGGATTGACTGTAGACACTAGAAAACTGCACACTTACAGTTTTCAATGACTAAATGCCTCAGGACCCCCGTAAAGACCCCCTAAACATTCTTAGCCTTTAACCAACACCTCTTAATCCAACCAAATCACTATTCTCCTAGTCACATAGTACTATTTTAAAGTACTATTCAAAAGTACTATTCATTATCATTATTAATTGTGGGACCCACTATCACTATTCATGATGACATGACATGTGACATAGTTTAGAAGTGATGTGGCTTGATGTGGGACATCATACCCCACCTAGGACCCTTCTCAATGTGCTTAATGATCTCATTTAAGCATCACAAGGCCCCCCTTAAAATATGACAAATTTTCCCTTAAGGAGCCATCATTCAACATATATTTTGCCTTCACACATGAAAGTAGCCTTCAAAAATAGATACCTACCTCTTTAAAGACAAATGGCACCCATTTTTGACTTCTTAGCCCAATTGAGAGACTCACCAACCCAAATGGAAATCCCCACCAACCTCATCTTTAACTATTCATGCACCACATGAAAAACAACATCACATTTTGTGTGACACCTCTTTAAGTGCTTGGATGAAGACAAGAAAAGCTGGTAAAAAATATTTAAGCCTCATTCAAATTTATGTGCATGATTCCCATTCAAAATTGGACTCATGTGCAAGGTGGGAGACACCAACCCAAATGGGAAGATCTATTATCAAAGTGGGAATCCCACCAACCTCATCCTTAACTTATTTATGAGCTTCACTTAAAAAATTCCATCACATTTCACTATTCTCTTCTTTTGGCATGTTTCTTTACAATAAATGTTATAAATACCTCCCCTCTTCTTCACTCAAGATTAAGTGAAAAGTTAGTCTTTGGTTATTAACATCTTGTTGTAGGTTTCTTTGAAGCAAGTTATCATTTTGGAAGTCATCATTATCTTGGAATAGAAAATATCAAAGAAATGAAGCTTCTGTCAAAATTGTCTCAAGCTCCATCAACATCTTCATCGACCATCTTCATCAAGCATCAAAGTCATTCTTCCCTAGCCAAAGAGGAGTTCTCATAAAGTCTAAATTCAACACGCGCATTTAATAGGTATTCTTCTACACACCCTTCTTAACTAGTTTCTTCTTTTCACACTTAAGAAAAAATAAATATTAGACAGAAATATTTTGGCACGTCCGATGGGGACCCCTTCTGGGTTCGTAATTCTTTTAGGCATATAGTTGCATTAGTGAAAATTCATGCTCTTGCATTTTTGTTATTTCTAAAATTTCAAAAGATATAAATTTTATCTCTTTTTCTTATTAAAAATAAAATAAAAAAAGTTTTCATCTTAGGGATAGGTTGTATTTTCATCCTGTATTAAGTGCATTTTTAGTTGTTTCTTGTTTGCATGAAAAGATACCAAAATTGTTTTTGGGTTAAAATCGAATACATCCATTATTTTGTCTGCTTAATGATTAACTCACCTAAATTAGTTAAACGCATTATGAATTAATCGTAGCACACATATGTTACACTACCAAACCACTTACACAAAATAAACATCAAAACTTACTTGAAACATGGTCCATTGGGATTTCATCACCTTTTAGCCCACCTTACCCTACCCGACGATCCCACTTAGATTTCATCACCAAGAGGAGGACCCACTTTGTTCTCTGATGGAGTATAAACTCAAGATAAACAATATATATTAGCTAAGTGGCCCAGCTTGACTTCAGATATGTGAAGTATGGGGAACAAACCCCCATTACCAGACCACATACCTGATCTAGTGTAGATTATTTAAGCACCAAAACTTAACCTGAAACCATCTTTAGACGGCTCTTTTAGTACTCAACTCATAAGTTAATTTTCTCTTTCATACTCTTTAAAGTATAAGCCAAAAATGATTTAAAATAAATCCTAAGATTAATTGCACTTTTAGTGTGTGCTTTGTTTGCTTTGGGATTTTATTTATTTGCTCATTGTTTAAGATGAGAGGTTCATTATCCATTTCTAAATTTCTCATATGGTCTTAGCTAGACAACAATTGAAAAACCAAAACAACCAACTATCATCTTCTTTTTCATCTTCATCCATAAATTATATCTCAAATGTTGATAGATCACTCCATGCTTCATTGCACCATTATCCCTCACCTACAGTGACTTTAACAATCCCCCAAGGCGATCCAAATTTTACCATCTTTCTAGACAACAATTCGATTGCTTTACAATACTATCTTAATACCTTAGCCTATCGTACTTTGACGGCTTCGGTTCCTCTCACGGATCCACTCTATGGTATGACACACCACCTCTTGGTTGGTGTTACATCATCCCACCCTTCTGTTAGCCAAACTTCATCTTCTACCATTATTCCATCTACCACCACCACTCAAACACCAGTTACTCCAACCAATACCTCTAACGTTGGCTCAAATTTCCCCCTTGTCACTTTTACCCCTTTTGTTAGTGTGTTGTCTTCCACACCCATTTCTACCATTCCCTTTAGCTTAACTAATATACCAACTTCAACCCTCTTTCATAACTTGGTACTCTCCATACCACAAACACTTCCCCCTATTAGCACTAGGGTCACTACCCATCAACAACCCATAAACATTTTAATGTTACCAACCCAAACCATGCCTCCATCAATCAATCCAAATGTACTCCTAAACCAACTATTATCAGTTCCTCTACAAGCTCATGTGGCCTCCTATCTATATATCTCCAAATTTTTGGGATATATTGCACCTTACACCCAACCCTTAATGCTTATCAATCTTACTGGGACACTGTTCCAACCTCAAATTACCACATACCAATATGTGCCCACTTCTGCACCTCCTACCACATACCAATTCATAGCTGCAACCCAAATTCAATAGAACTTGCCACTGAATTATGCAACTACCCAATCTCAACCTGACTTGATCAGGATGCTTGTAGATAAGATGACCAAACTCAAATCATCTATCTCTAAGTCCTATAATCTTTTATCCTATGACCGAATTTGCAATGAACCTATCAACCCCTATGTCCCTATTCATGCTTATCCTCCTTAATAGAAGCTCTCCAAATTCTCTAAGTTTCAAGGGAAGGATGATCCTCAACAACATTTGAGGGTGTTTCACCATTCTTGTTACTTGATTGTCTATGATGATGCCTTCCTTCTCTGAACCTTCCCTATGTCTTTATCAGGACTTGCCTTAGATTGGTATAGTGCCCTTCCTAGGCATTTTATCTTTTCATTTTTTCAACTCACCCAAATTTTTTTAGAACATTTTTTTGTCAATACATCCAAGAAGGTCTCTGTAACCGACCTCTATTTCATCAAATAATTTGAAGATGAATCAAGTGTCGAGTTCGTTTCACGATGGCGAGGCCTCATTAATCAATTATCCTTTTCACTACCCCAAACAAAACTCAATGAACTTTTCTCTAGGGGATGCACAAAATACATCGCTCTTACCCTTCAGGGGCAAACATTTAGAACCTTTGACGAAGCATTCACAATGGTGCACAAACTCGAGAACTGAGCCATAGATGAGGGTAAATTAAAATTTGTGAAATAAGAATTCCAATTTTAAACTCAATGACCCCTCTTCTACCAAAACAATCAATTAATCCAATTCTAAAGCCAAAACATCTACAAATATGTTTGTCTTGAAAACTGGCCCACCTCCATCCGTTAACCAACCATGTCAAAACACACCTTCTAATCCTTCTTACCTACCAAACCAAAGTTAAAACCAAGTTCCCCCTAAATAATTCACCCCTATAGAGGAATCTTATGCCTTTTTGTTGGATAAATTGATAAAATCTAATGTTATTCAACTTCCACCAATCAAGCAGCCTCAAGAATTTGACCCCTCTCGCCCTATGCCTAGGTGGTACAACGAAATTGACCATTGTGATTTCCACCAAATCATCGAACATGACATAAACTAGTGTAACACTTTTAAAAGTCTTGTCCAAACCCTGATTGATAATGGTGAATTAACGCTTGATAATCCTAATGCATCCCCCAACCAATCTCTCGATATTTTTTTCAAACCCATGACAATCAATTTGAACCATCTTCCTCTCATGAGGCACACACAATCAACGTCATCATAAACGAGCCCATGGAGGATGAGCCTCATATTCCCATTTCCTCTTCACCAATATCACCTATGGAAGAAGCAAATTCACCTCTTATCCCTTCGAAGACCCAAGTAGAAAGATCTATAGCCCCTGCTTCTCCACTTGATTAAACCATATCCACACCCGCCTCTCCTTTCTCAGAACCAGTCATTGATTTAACCACCCCTTCCTCTACCCCACCAAATGTAATGGTAGAACTCCCTTCTTCTCCTTTGGATACCCTAGCAAAGGAAGGAGTCGGGACCATACCTACACCTTCGATCAAACAAACATCCCCTCTCTTAATCACCCCACAAACAACCATTGTTTTGAAACCTTCTAGCTCAAGTAAAGATGAAGGGACCATCCCATCTTCTTCACCAAAAGGCTTGACATTTGAAACAACATATCAAGGAACAAAACCCGTTTATAAGCCCTTTTTTGGTTAGTGAAAAGTTTGGAATTTGCCTCACAACCCACCCTGGATAGAGCCACTTTCTGGCATCGTTTGGGGCTCCCATACCAAAATAGAGCTAAACCCTCAGCTTCATTAGCATCCACTTTCCAACCTATTACCACCCCATCATCAAACATTTCTTTCTCCCAAGACATGAGGGAACAATATCACCCACCTCCACCTAGATCATCTCATAATTTTCTGTCTAAACTAGCCAAGAATTTGGGTATCCTTCCCACACCTAGCATCATCCATCCCCCCATCAAATTAGACATAACCCCCTCTAGGTAGGTTGCCTAAAAAACCACCAACCAAGATGGATCGAAAGGTGCATTTACCTAAACCTCATCCTCAAGCTTGACCTATGCCATCTCCTTCTCATTTGCTATCTATTTTGGGGCCCCACCCTTCAACCATCCTAGTCACTTATTATGCTTTAATTAAACCAATCCGTCGACTTTTTTATCATTCTTAGCTAATTTAACCCCCTCTAATTTTCCACCTATTATCAACCCCTCATCCTCTACTTCGAAACCATCTACTGTTAACCCGATCATAGCTAAGCCAACCCAACCTAAACCATCTACCAAAATTTCCCAACCACCAACCCTCTCTAAGGTCAAGACCACGCCTAAGAAGGTTCTTATTTCCCCGATGAGCATCTCAACACCCTCAACACCTTTGAAGGAATCTTACTCTGTTATTTTATAGAGGTTGTTGCAAACCTCCTCCATTAAACTTCCACCCATTAAGCCGTTCACCCCTTTTAACACCAAACCCTCTTGGTTCAATGATACTCAAATTTGTCCATACCATAAGACACCAGGACATAATATGGAGAATTGCAAAGCTCTCCAAGCTCTTGTTCATCACTTATATGAAAATGATGCTCTGTTATCAGATGAACCACTTTCACCTACCTTACTAACCCAACATCCAACCCAACCAATCCAACCACTATGTCAACCTACACCTGTTTCCTTACTCTCATCTACAGGTAAGGGTGAGAAAGCGAAACAATCACTTAGTCCAACTGAGCCCGTTGTCCATATTACCCACATGATTACCCGATCTCAGGCTCAATAAAGGGGTAAAGGAAGAACCAATGTGTCCATTCCATAGACTTATTCTTCAGATTCTCAACCTTCTAACCAATTTCAAACACCAACACCCACACCGTCACCAAGACCCAAAGTGTCCATCCTTAGTGCCCCTCCCACCAAATTTTTCGCATTTGTTCAACAAATCATATTGAAGCAACTTCACCAAGCATCGATGAAGATGAGTCTTTACGACTTGATTGACACCTCGCCCCACCATTGCCAGGGATTAATAGATGCCCTGTAATCCATTGAGGTTCAACCAGATGACCCTCAACCTCTTGCATCCTTTGTTGGAGCCCTCCAACATTCCACCGTCGTCACCTTCCAAGATTCTGAGATACCTCCAACCCATTCGAAGGAATTCGATCCTCCTCTCTTTGTTACCGCATATGTTAATCACATTTGTGTCAAAAGGGTGATGATTGATGGAAGCATCAATATTAACATAATCTCCTCCCATGCTTTTGATTAGTTACATTTACCAAAGAATATCATGGCCAAAAGCATGACTGTCCTTCACTCCTTTAACGACACCATGGCCACTACCTTGGGCACTGCTTTTCTTCAAATATGCTTGGGACCTTGCACCATCCTCGAGCTATTTTATGTTGTGGCTACTTAGATGACCTTGGATTTGAGCTATGAGTTGCATCCCCTCCACTTTACACCGTTGTGTCAAATTTGAGCATGAAGGGTAAGTTATAACCATCAAGGTTGATCCTAGTCCTTTTTCATCTTGTAACATGACCTATAGGCCTAATGATGTCCTTCCACCTTCATCTCCCTTACAATCAATGAACCCCATTAACATAACTGCACTATCAACCTCAACCCGTAGTACCTCTACTGTCCACAACGATGAAGCCTCAACTAGTGCCTCTATCTCTTCTTCCTAGATCCCCATTGAGGACTCTTTGATACAAACTTTCCAACGTCTCTCTCTCGAGGAATATTGACTTTTAGCATTAGATGCCTTTCCCACTCCCCAAGAATATGAGAACCTTCAAAATGACCCTTCTTATGACCCCAACGTCGGAACCCTCATCCCCTTTGGACTTCCCAATGATCACACATATTTTGTCTATGGGGGGCTCGATTTACCACTCCTTGCTCCTATCACCACCCCATATATTCAACCTTTCACTTCCAATTTTTCCTATCTAAGCAATCTAGCCTTTGCCAAAACCTATCTTCATCATTGTGCTTGGAAAGGATTTGGTATGAGCCTTTATGATCAAGGACCTCACGAATTGCCCATTATCAACACTCGGAAACCTCGTGAGTTTCTTAGGCTTGAGTTTGAACCACCAGAAGAGCCCACCTCACCAAAACCTATTGCTACCCCCATGGAAGAAACTCCATCCTCACCTAGTTCATCTTCCCAATCCAAGGACTCTGACATTATTCCATCTAACTTTTTTTTTATCAATACCATTAGTTTAGGCCCACTGACCTATCAACAAGGTGGCCAAACCAAAACCTTTCCTCTCATTCATCTTGAAATGATCGGTCGTGATTCACCCACCATTCATACTATTCAATGTCAAGACAATGATTCCATCCTCACCTACCTTGGTACAGGGGATTCTTCTATCCATTAATCTCTCCCTCCTAAGAACCAAACCATGCTTAATGAATCAACTATCGGCGTTAACCTAGGGACCTAGGAGGATCTTCAATCATTAAACTAGGCCAATCCTTGAACCCAAACGAGCAACGATATTATCTCACCTTCCTTCGAGACCGTAGCATCGCATTTGCATGGTCTTATTAGGATATGCCTAGTATTGACCCCTCCATCACTCTCCATAACATCGTTACCCATTCTGAGGCTAAGCTGGTATGATACAAGCTTCACAAAATGCACCCTCGTACAACTCTTCTTGTCAAGGAAGAACTTTAACGTCTTCTATACGTCAACTTCATTCAACCCATTGATTATCCATAATGGGTCTCTAATATCGTTCTTGTTACCAAACCAACTAGGGGACTCCGCTTTTGTGTGGATTTTTGTGACCTTAACCTTGCATGCCCCAAATATGATTTTCTTTTACCCAACATTGACTAACTAGTTGACCTTACTACATGCTACAATATGTTATCCCTTATGGATGGTTTTTCAAGATATAATCAGATCTTGATCACCTCCTCAAATCAACATAAAACCACCTTCATTACTCCTTGGGGAACCTTCTATTATCGAGTCATGCCTTTTGGTTTAAAAAATGTAGGAATGACTTATCAACGAGCCATGACCTATATCTTCCACAACCTTATCCATAATATTGTAGAGGATTATGTAGATGATCTCCTCAAAAAATCCAATCACCAAGAGGACCATTTAACTGTTCTTTCTATCATTTTCAATCGACTAATCTAATTCCATGTCTGGCTCAATCCCCAAAAATGCATTTTTGGACTTCTTTCCAGAAAGCTTCTTGGTTTTGTCATCTCTCTTTGTGGAATCAAAGTAGACCTTGCTAAAGTCAGGGCAATTTTGGACATGCCTCCTCCAACCAACCTTAAGCAGCTGCGTAGCCTACAAGAAAAACTTCAATCCATTCATCATTTTATTTCCCAACTTTTAGACCAGTGCCAACCTTTCCATCACTTTCTAAAGAAAGATGTCTCCTTCAAATGGAATGGCGATTATCGAAAGGCCTTTGATTCTCTCCAATAGTACCTTTTATCACCACTTGTCCTCACCCCTCCTAAGGATGACCACCATTTTTATCTATATATCTCTGCCATTGATCATTCCCTAGGGGCAATGTTGGCTCACCGAGATAAACAACATAAAGAGCAAGCTATATACTATATTATCCGCACACTTGTAGAATACGAGACTCAATATACACATAATGAGAAACTCTGCTTATCATTGACCTTCATGGATACCAAACTCCGCCACTACCTTCTTAACCATAAAACCTATGTCATCACTAATACCGACCCGCTCAAGTACATGCACTCTAAACCATACCAAAATCAACATATGGCTAAGTGGCTCATGCTCCTAGTTGAATTCATCCTTGAATTTTTCCAATAGAAGTCAATTGAAAGGCAGGGCATTACTGACCAATTGGCTGGAGCTCCTTTAACAAACAACCAACCACCTCCTCTTACCTTTTCAGATGAGTCTATTGCAACCCTTTTTCAAGAAGATGACATAACCTACCAAATGACCATGTTCTTCGATGGCTCGAAGTGCCAAGAAGGAGGGGGCGTTGGAGTTATTCTCATTCCTCTCGATGGTGAACCCCTTCCTCTCTCCTTAAAACTTGATTTTGATGCACCAATAATATGGTTGAGTATGAAGCCCTAGTGATTGGTCTCTGAACTGCTCTAACCTTAGGAATTAAGACAATCCATGTCTTTGATGGTTTCTAGCTTGTGGTCAACTGGGTCAGTGGATCCTATCAAGTTAAGACTAATGTCTTGCAAAAATATAAACTTTTAGTTGACAAACTCTTGACATCATTTGAACATTACCTGGTCCAATCTATTCCTCGATCCACCAACAAATTCACAAATAGAATGGCTTGCCTTGCTTCCCAGATCCCTTCTCAACCTTCCAATTCCAAAATCCTTGTCCCATTCATCATTTTACCACTCCCTCATATAACCAATTTGATCTCCCTACCATTTGTAGTATAGAGGAATATTCCCTCACCCGACATTTGGTATGACCAAACTCTTAACTACCTTAACCTAGGCATCATTCCTCCCAACCTCTCTAGGAATGTCCGAAGAGCCTTTGTTCAGTCATTACACCATCCTAGGGGGAATCCTTTACAAACGTGGTTTTGACGGTCTCCTTTTTTATTGCCTACGTAGCCATGAAGCTTCCTATGCCATCAAAGAAACACATGATGGGATTTGTGGGGGACACTTTAGCAGCCTAGCGATCGCTAAATGTATCCTTTGTCTTGGCTACTATTGGTGCACCCTCAACCATGACTGTTGTGATTATGTAAAAAAGTGTGTTAAATGTCAACATCATGCTAATTTACATCACATGCTAGCCAATAGCCTCTTGGTATCTAAGGACTTTTGGCCTTTCTCTCAATAGGGGTTCGATCTCATTGGGGAAATTAACCCCCATTCTTCATAGCGGCATAGCTATATCATCACATCCATCAAATATTTCATCAAGTGGGTAGAAGCTATCCCTCTTATCTCGACTAAATGGAGAAGATTGTCAACTTTATCAACCATCATATCATCTATCGCCTCGGTGTTCCTCATAATATTATCACCAATAATGGTAAATCTTTCAAAAACAAGTAGGTCCAAGTGTTATGTGACACATTTGGCATCGAGTTAAGTTTTTTCTCACCTTATTGTCCAAAAGCAAATGGACAAGTGAAAGCCTCTAATAAAATCTTTAACAAAATGCTCACCAAAGCCATCAGTGCTTTAGGTTAGGATTGACACTTGCACATCCCATTCACTTTATGGGCCTATCGTACTAGCATTCAAACCTCTACAGGTGCTGCCCCTTTCCCTTTAGTCTTCATAACAATGGCAATCTCGCCTCTTGAAGTCCAAATCCCCTCTCTTCGCATATCTTTCCAAGACCTTATTTTTTAAGAATATTTTCGTTAGCACCATTTAGCTCAACTATAGCCACTTGACAAGTGTCATTTAGCAGCCCTCACCCACCTTCATATCTATCAAGAGCATATCAAATGTGCTTATAACAAGCACCTCAAACAACATAAATTCAATATCGAAGACCTTGTCCTAACTGAAAACCAACACGTGACCAACATGAAAAAGAGTAAACGAGGCAAGTTTGCTTTCAATTGGCTTGGACCCTACATCATTACCCATAAGTATGGATCATGAACTTATCATTTATCCTCTCTCAAAGGTAAACCAGAACCTGAGCCCCTCAATGCTTCACATCTGCATCCATTTTTTTGTTAAAGAAGGATCAAGCTCACTCTTTTTGTCTAACTTAAGCTCATCCCTTAATTATGAGATTTTAACCTTCACCCATTTTTCTCCTCTCCTTTTGATGATAATTGATTACAATATAGAACCATATGATTAACCATCACAATCATAGCCTAATCCTAAATGTGGGTACCATGGCTCTACCCATAGCATGGTTCTCATGGATACTTTTTTGTCTCTAGCAAGATGGAATCCATGGTCATTGTTTATTAAAACCACACCCTTTCACATATCATTGACCTTCTTGTGTTAAAGTTTTGCCCTCATAAAGGTAAACATCTGAACCTAATTAGACTTGTCCATGTCTAAAACATTTCATCTAGAAACCATTTGGATACCAAAATACTACTTGTATCCTTATCTTAAGCATTGTAGACTGTTCCCTCGAATGATCGCTGCCCAAAAACAAAATAAAAATTTCTAAATGTAAGGTAGATTGCTCCCTTGAAGGACAACTATCAAGAACGTTAAAAAAATCCAATAAGTGTAAACCACTCCCTTGAAGGATGGCTAAGTTAACTTTGTCAAAAGCAGAGCAATTTCTTGGAAGCTTCCTGCATTAATCAACTTCCCATATAAAGCAAAAGACCCATTATCACAACAAATTATAAAGCCACAATCAGCTCTCAAGCAACATAATAAGTTGGAAGCCGTAATTGGTTTTCATATATAGACTTATTGCATTGATCAGTCTATATCTAGCATATGACATCGACTTGTTTGTTACAATTCTTAGGTCACCTATAAAAGGGGCAAACTAATTCACATGAGGTTATCATACGTATCACCCATTACCCTTCAAACCACCTATCACCCATCTTCCCTTTAAACTATCTATAAATCAAGGGATTTAGATCTTACTTGACACCCTATGATGAAGAAACTTTTTTAATCAACTAATGACCATTCATGCGTAGCATTTGAAGGGCTTATATTCATTAAGCCAATCTCACTTTGGGTCTATTTTCGATCCTTGCCAGAAATAAATCATCATGCCCTATTCTTATCTTATTGTGCTTGGTTGATGTTTTCATCATGATTTTTACCATCCAATGTTACATCGACAATAATCATTCTTTTTACATTAAATGAGAATACAACCACCATAACCATATCACCCATAACCATAACCATAACATTCATAGGTATCCACATAACCTTAAGCATGATAAAATTCGATCAGTGACATCCAGTACATTTTGTACATGTTTATAGTAAACTATGAAATATTTTATTTAGGGTGGAGGAGTCGCGTGACACATACATAGTCATCAGATTACACACACATTGCCTAAAGCACATGCATACATTATTTTCCTAGCTAAGCATCAGATTGATTATCTGGTGACTCTGGATTTGTGTTCAACCATCCTTTTACTTGATTACTCCTTGAACTAACATCCATAGCATTCCCTATCTCAACAACTGCTAAAGGGTATACTTTGTTCTCCTCTCCCACATTCATCTCCACGGGATGAGAATCATATTCTGCTTTAAGTCTTTCACCCTGCTCACCTATCACAACCATTACATCCCTCTGTTCTAGTTGTTCTGCTCTCATAGGTACTGTCGGTTGTTGCCTTAGTGCACATCCCCTTGGATAGTGAGGGTTCCCTCCATAAACAGGTCGAGGGTTATGTTCTCTAGCCCTGCATCTTGCATAGTGAAATTGTCACCTTCTTTGCTACTGCGGAGGTAAGAGTTCAGGCTCAAGCATGGGCCATGGGTGTCTTTCCTCATGTTGATCTAACAATACTTCTATTATCACCATTACATGTTTCAGTATTTGATAGACCCACACATTCACCATATTGATTATTTCGGGTTGTAGGGGTTGCTGATTATCTCCACCATTGTTCCCATTGTTTGCCATCTTCAACCTTGTGTAGTTCTCTGCACTCTCTATGACTTGCAAAACCAAATAACTCAATGATAGACATTCATCCTTATCATGACTATTTAAATATAATCCCTGACCATTCTTCCTTGTGGATATGATTCTCCATTCCATCAACTGGGAAGATCATATGATGTCATTGATTCCTTTGAACAGTCTTTCCACTTGAACGGTCATGTTTACTTACCTTTTTGTATGGACACATCACCCTTGATTTGATTGGTCATCTTGATAAAGCCATTATGCGCCATCATGATATCTTTTTGTTTCCCTTATCATCCAATCCGCATCTGATGTCTTTCCTTGCTTTGTCATCTTGCGATCCTTGTAGCCCTGGTGGTTATTTGTGTCATTGTCGCCTTTATCACAGTTGACATAAATTGGCTTCTAACCATGGGTCATTGTAATGATCATGCCTTCACAATTACCACTATTACTAGTGGTGGTAACTTCCAAATGCTTGCCACTGTAGAACTCTTCCATCAAAGATAGGCTGCCATGAATTCATGACAATACATTCACCTTTCTATCCCCTTTACCCTCCTATTACTACTAGCCCATTGTCACAGGCTCTAAATGTCAGACCCTAACCATTGGTAGTGCCTAATTGAACATGGTAGTCTTTTATTTTGTGCCAGTTGAGAGTTCATCTATGGTAAAGGAGCGGTCACCTTCTCCAACTATATAACCAATATCCTGGGACATGTAGCTCCCTGCTACTAGGGCCTCTTCTAAGTGGAACCCCAAGTCATCAGTTTCAAGGAATTGGGACAGAGGATGTAGACATGGCTGCCTTTCATCTAGCCTACCCATGCATCTCTAGGGTCAGGGACGATCCATCCTCTATCATTCACCACCCTACCAATTTTATACCTTGTAAAATCTACTTGACCATCAAAGAAATTCTTTGTAGGTTGTCACTTCGCTACTACCCTTAAAACTCAGCTTGTAGCAGTGATGAACCTTCGCCAAAATGACTATGTAGATCCGGATAGATACCCACTTCCTAAAACTCGGCTCGTAGTGATAGATGCTAGCACTGTGCTTATACCCTCACACAATTTTAGAAGGTGCAATATCCTCACAAAGGCACCTCTTTTCTTGGATTATCTCCATTGAAGGTCATTTGTGGTGCTTAGCATTGTGTTCCCTTCTTGTTTATCCTACCTTACCCATCCGTGTCTCTCATCCTACTAAATGTGGGATCATTATAATAACTATTCACCAATCTACACCATGCACTTTCACCATCACCTTCACCAAAACCCAAAACTGTTGTTTTATTACATTTTCTCCATTCCCTTCACTTTTTCTTAACTGTGAAAAGAAGAAACTTGTGGTGAAGGGTGTGGAAGAATACCTATTGAATTCCATGCGTTGGATCCAAGTTATTGTGGAGAGCTCCTCTTTGGCTTGGGAGGATGACCTGTAAAGAAGAAAACACTAACAACTAATTCCCATCCCGATTCTTCACAGCGTAAATACCAAACCACTATTTCACTATTCTCTTGTTTTGGCATGATTCTTAACAACAAATGTTATAAATACCCCCTCTCCTTCACCCAAGGTTAAGTGAAAAGTTAGTCTAAGGTTATAAACATCTTGTTACAGGTTTCTTTGGAGGAGGTTATCATTTTAGAAGTCATCATCATCTTGGAGGAGAGAATATCAAAGCAATGAAGCTCTACCAAAATTGCCTCAAGCTCCATCAACAACAACATCTTTATCGACCATCTTCATCAAGCATCAAGGTCATTCTTCCCTATCCAAAGAGGAGTTATCACAAAGTTTGGATTCAACACGCCTGTGTTCAACAGGCATTCTTTTACACACCCTTAACTAGTTTCTTCTTTTCACACTTAAGAAAAAGCAAAAATTAGACAAAAACACTGACCCTTCACATTATAATTTAACATTTGGTGTTCATTTTTTCTTCCTAATCATTGTTTTACTAATTTTTATTTTTCACAAAAATAAAAATACAATTTACCAAAATAGAAGAATAGACCAAAATAGAAAATAGTTATGAGCATCCTAAGATGTCTTCTTTGGAGTAGTAGGCAATGTCAAAGATCCTTGAGCAACAACAAATATTTTGGCTTGTTATTTTACTTAAGCAAATTTAATTTTTTTGAATTCATTTATTGCTTTAGTGATTGTATTCCACTTAGGGATTACTACATGCGTGCAACGTGTCAACCATCTATCAGACACAAATATCACATTGTTTGGGACTTCTAGGAGTTCAATCAATTGATTATTCATTTTTTAAAGTGAGGCATGGATTTCACTCAGCATAATCATCGAGGCTACATTGAAGGCATTTTATTTGAGCATTCCTCCTTGATCAGCATCTGGAATTGAGCTTTAACTTCTTCCACAGTGAATGGGCTAGTCCCATATTCCTTTAATACGTCACAATGTAGGCCTCAATCCTTTAGTTTCTCTCTTCCAACTTGGACTTGCTCTTGTAACTCACCTATGCCTTGGTTCAAAATTTCAATCTTCTGAAGGATGCATTTTGACCATTTACAAGAGGTATCATCTTCAACCTTCTCAAAAATTCCTGACATAGCCATCAGTTCAAAGTTAGTGTTGATCATTTGTTGAATATCACCTTTCACATTTTCCAAAACCTTTAACTTGATATCATGGGACTTGATTTACTGGTTGATATTGATAATTTCAGAATCAATTGTCCCATTTAGCTTCACCAATTCTTTGATACATTTCATGCAATACAATAGTAATTCATCAACCCAAGCTCCTGTAACTATTGTATCTATTGTTGGTGACTATGGCCTCCTTGATGAGTAGGGACATCTACCTGAGAAGTTGTTGGTGTCTTAATTGGGTTGAGAAGATAGTTAACATATCCAACCAATTGTCGAATCTAATCCTTCATGTACTCTTAAGTGAGTTTGTCATGCTTGGATCTTTTGATCATTCTTTCTATAGTCTCCTACAAGCTATGAACATCACTTTCTTGATTTGGATCTCTCAAAGATACACGTTTCAGAGTATAATCACTTGCAGACATCTCATCTTCATTTTATCAACATTCGACTAACCAATCTCCACAAATTGAGCCCCTGATGGGTCTGAGACTAACCTCGATGTGATCTTTGTCTTCTTGGGAGGAGTCTTGAGGAGGTTAACTACTACATCAAAATATGGGATTTCAACCTCAACCACCTTCTTTCGTTTGTTCAACATTTGTTGCATCCATTACAATGACATTTGATTGAAGCTAGTCATTTTGAGTGGTTGAAGGTGGTGGTGTAGGTTGCTTTGGAGGTGAAGATTTTGGAGGAGGAACAAATGGATAACTTATAGGAGAAGGAGATGTAGAAGCTGACACTTCAAGATCACTAACAACTCCCTATTGAGTTTCTCCTTGAGTAGATGAAATATATTGTTGAGTGGTGTTCTTGATCAAGAGAGATGTGTCTCCCAGAGGAGAAGAAGACTATAACATGACAAACTTATTAACTTGTAGCTTCTTACCAATCATTGGAATTTATTCACCAGTCTTATCAAGTTGTTTGGGATACTTAGGATCCTCATCATCTTTGTCATTAGAACTCACAGAGCTAGATGATTTTATTACAACATTAACATTGCCTTTTCCATGGATCTTGGGTGTAGCTGCAAGTGCTTGCTTTGGAGGTGTTGAAGACCTTGATCTATTGGAGCCACTTGCTCTAGTGAATTTTGCAAGTTTGTTGTTGCAACATTCCATGGACCTATCCAATATGTGCTTCATTCTTATCTGCAAGTTTGATAGCTCTCTAACAGTGCAATTGATGGTTAGCAGCAGGGCACCAATGAAATTTTTGACAAATATAGGATTGAGGATATCACTATTATCATTGATCATTCCATTTGGAACTCATGTGTCAGTGAAGGATTTGATTTGATCCATACTCATTCTACCCCAATCATGCTTTATTACTTCATACTCATTAGAAAAAACAACCCAACAATCTCTCAAATGTGAAACATGCTCATAGGAGCCATGAATGTCGAGGTATTATCGTACAAAACTATTACTATCAAAGGAAGCTCGGCTTATATATGAATGCAATGTGAACTGTATAATTGTAGATTCAATATCCTGATCATTCACCACATTCTTACATGAAAAATGTCCCAAATATATTATGAATGCAACACCCAAAACATGCTTATCTCTACACCACTTGTGCACTACACCTAATTGTTTGCATAATTGAATCAATATGTGCACTGCATCCAATTGTCTACATAATTCAATCAATATGATGTTATTATTGGATAACCTGGGTAGTCACAGAGGGTATATATTAAATCCTCCAATTCTGATATTTGTGAATTTATGGGATTGAATGAAGTAGTTCCCTATTAGGAAATCAGGTTGGTTGCTTCATCAAAAATTTGTCTTCCCCAATCTTCATCCAAAGCATGTTATATCCTCATTGTGAAGGCATCATTGACCCTTATGAAATGTTTATTTCTCTAGTCTAGAGTCAACTGAGATTATAATTCGTACACTTGCAAGGATGCATTTGCATTGGCTAGTTGGGTGAGATTGAAGTATAGTCTTTGGGAGGCCAGTGAGTATACCAAGTATGGAGTCATTGTTGATGTCTTAAAATGGCGCTAGATCTT
Source organism: Torreya grandis (assembly GCA_037957365.1). Classification (NCBI taxonomy): domain Eukaryota; kingdom Viridiplantae; phylum Streptophyta; class Pinopsida; order Cupressales; family Taxaceae; genus Torreya; species Torreya grandis. The sequence continues at coordinate 1,571,892 of JARHVA010000540.1, read as the reverse complement.
AATCAACAACAATGGGAAGTTTCAAGCTGTGGGACAATGCGGCTTGAAAACAACCTCTAGATTTTAAAGAAGATGGTCTCTTCTTTTGTATTGGGTGTTGGGGAAAAGGGATAGGAGACTAAACAAAAACGCAAAATGCAAGAATTGAAACCTAACTATGGTGATGCGCCTGAGAGTAATCCTAATCCTAACCCAAGCACAATGAAACTATTATGTGATTCTATTACATTTAAGAGCAGACAAGTGCATGATCAATGTAAAAGATTGGAATAACAGAAACAGAGGCTCACAACAGGGGAGTCTTTTGCTGAGATACAAGAATTGTCAACAAAGGCATAGTGTTCAATCTTCTTAATAGAACCCTTCAATCACATAAGAGGCGCAGAAGTCACGCACAGTTATGTAGAACTTCATATTCTATAAAATGAGACAAAAGCAAATAACATTTCCAATCACAACACTAGCAAATCTACATCATAGACTACTGTGTAAATGACACGGATAACATCAACCACGGCATGGAGCTCAAATTTCCTCAATTCATTCAGCCACATAAAGGGCACAGAAGCATGCACGATTACATAAACTTTACAACTCGAGAAAATTGAGACAAGAGCTAAAGATATCATTGGTCAAAAACTCTGAAAGTCTAAAACTATGAGAATTCCCCCCTTTCTATGATTTTACAATTTTTACTTATATAGACTCAAATGTCTCCCTACATCATCGCCTTCTTTCCCGCTCAATTTCAAACTCTGACTTAACTTACATGGGGCAAACTGACGGCCCATTAATGCCTCGAGAAGCCCATGCTAGAGAAGAGCGACTGCCCATTATTGTGGCATGGTGATCCCTGATTGGTACCTTCTCTTTGCGCTCGAAAATCAAATTCCATCACCTACTGGGCCGCACAACTGTCTATTTTGCCTCCGTTGTTAGGAGACAAACAGATGGCGCCTTCAATGCTGTGGGGGGCTCTAAAAAATCTACCCAATCACTGTTTCATCTACTTGAATTAACTTCAGCTGATTTTCCCTCTATTTCGCTCTAACAGGTAGGCAGGCACTTTGAAACGGAAGAGGACACTTAGCAATTTCATGAAAATTCTCTTTTCAGTCTAGGAGGCACCGAAGAACGACACTTGGCATCTTTCGCCTGATTCATCAAAGACACGTGGCTCCCTCCGCTTCTCTTTGGCTACACCATAGATTTATTCAGGACACAGATTAGACTTTTACAGCTGGTGACACTTGGCAGCTTCCGTAGACTTTTGAAGTAACACCCGGGACCCACCATCTTTTTACATTAGTCAATAGAGTTTGACGATGATTCCCTCGGACGTTGACAGGTGGAGGCTTCTGCGGCTTTCGAGGAAGATAAGTGGCATCTTTCGCTTCTTCTATGGATGGAGTAGAGGGGGACCCGGAGAGTGACACTTGGCAACATCCACTGCTTTGTGACGCTTTAAGCAAAATGATGCCTTTACGTGTTGGATGAAAGCGTTAGACTCACGTCTTCCCATATGCCGACACATGGTGTGTTTTGCTCGACTGCTACTGGGTACGTGGCACAATCCGCGATCTTTCCAAAAGTTACAAAAGGGGCCTCGGAGGGCGACAACTGGCTTACTTTATTTCGGAAGGCAACACATGGCGGCTTCCGCTTGAATGTGATACATAGGCAAATGAATGAAAGAAACAAAAAGGGGGGAAAAGGTCCCGCGATCGGAGGATGACACTTGGTAGCTTTCGCTACATTCCGACACTTAGTCCAAACAAATCAGCCCTCTACATCAAAACTTCTGTGGCTATGTCCAAGAACTGAAATTGCAGTGCTTGGATCAAAGAATAAATTAAATATGACGTAGAGTAAAAATTACTCTATAGTTATTGGCGACCACCAGGACTTTTGAGCCTGCTCAAAAAGAACTCGACTCCTGCTATGCGGCCATGTGCTCAAAGAACACTTATTTAAAAGAATAGAGCACGAAAGAAAGAATGGGAAAACAGAGCAACGAACTGAAAGCAAACTACTATATATAGTTAACCAGGCATATTTGTCTCCCTCTTGGATCAAAAGGAAAACTTTTGAAGTCCCCTTCCTGGCAAGAAGACTTATAGTGGCATATAAGTAGCTGAATGGGAAGGAAATTTGGTGACTTGCTCCTCTTACCTGTCACCTGGCTTGACTTGTATCTGAGTGGATCAAAATCGAACATGCTTCCGACATATATGTACTCTACTTGTCCTTGGAAGCTTGTTGAATGTTGATCCCTCAGACTGGTGCTCTTCACCAAGAAATTAGTGGCTGCTGGTTTATCACTGTTAGCCCTTTGTTCTGCACATTCCCTCTGCATACGTAATTGAGGCCCAGTGCTATGTTGTTCATCTGTAACCGATTCATAGCTATTTTGCAAAGTGAGAAGAAAGTCTAAGATTATTTCCTCCTCATCAGCATTCCAGCTTGCATAATTTCTTGGGGTTACAGGGGCTTCCATATTTGGTATAGGTACAACTATTACTCCTCATAGCTTTCTGGTTCATGCGGTCTTGAAAGAGACTTCAAGACTGGTCCCACTGGGCGTGCTAGAAACTGTTGATATCTTAAATGGCGCTAGATCTTAATCAACAACAATGGGAAGTTTCAAGCTGTGGGACAATGCGGCTTGAAAACAACCTCTAGATTTTAAAGAAGCTGGTCTCTTCTTTTGTATTGGGTGTTGGGGAAAAGGGATAGGAGACTAAACAAAAACGCAAAATGCAAGAATTGAAACCTAACTATGGCGATGCGCCTGAGAGTAATCCTAATCCTAACTCGAGCACAATGAAACTATTATGTGATTCTATTACATTTAAGAGCAGACAAGTGCATGATCAATGTAAAAGATTGGAATAACAGAAACAGAGGCTCACAACAGGGGAGTCTTTTGCTGAGATACAAGAATTGTCAACAAAGGCATAGTGTTCAATCTTCTTAATAGAACCCTTCAATCACATAAGAGGCACAGAAGTCACGCACAGTTATGTAGAACTTCATATTCTATAAAATGAGACAAAAGCAAATAACATTTCCAATCACAACACTAGCAAATCTACAGCATAGACTACTGTGTAAATGACACGGATAACATCAACCACGGCATGGAGCTCAAATTTCCTCAATTCATTCAGCCACATAAAGGGCACAGAAGCATGCACGATTACATAAACTTTACAACTCGAGAAAATTGAGACAAGAGCTAAAGATATTATTGGTCAAAAACTCTGAAAGTCTAAAACTATGAGAATTTCCCCCTTTCTATGATTTTACAATTTTTACTTATATAGACTCAAATGTCTCCCTACATCATCGCCTTCTTTCCCGCTCAATTTCAAACTCTGACTTAACTTACATGGGGCAAACCGATGGCCCATTAATGCCTCGAGAAGCCCATGCTAGAGAAGAGCGACTGCCCATTATTGTGGCATGGTGATTCCTGATTGGTACCTTCTCTTCGCGCTCGAAAATCAAATTCCATCACCTACTGGGCTGCACAACTGTCTATTCTACCTCCGCTGTTAGGAGACAAATAGACGGTGCCTTCAATGCTATGGGGGGCTCTAAAAAATCTACCCAATCACTGTTTCATCTACTCGAATTAACTTCAGCTGATTTTCCTTCTATTTTGCTCTAACAGGTAGGCAGGCACTTTGAAACAAAAGAGGACACTTAGCAATTTCATGAAAATTCTCTTTTCGGTCTAGGAGGCACCGGAGAATGACACTTGGCATCTTCCGCCTGATTCATCAAAGACACGCGGCTCCCTCCGCTTCTCTTTGGCTACACCGTAGATTTATTCGGGACACATATTAGACTTTTACAGCTGGTGACACTTGGCAGCTTCTGTAGACTTTTGAAGTAACACCCGGGACCCACCATCGTTTTACATTAGTCAATAGAGCTTGACGATGATTCCCTCGGACGTTGACAGGTGGAGGCTTCTGCGGCTTCGAGGAAGATAAGTGGCATCTTTCACTTCTTCTATGGATGGAGTAGAGGGGGACCCAGAGAGTGACACTTGGCAACATCCGTTGCTTTGTGGCACTTTAAGCAAAATGATGCCTTTACGCGTTGGATGAAAGCGTTGGACTCACGTCTTCCCAGATGCTGACACATGGTGCATTTCGCTCGACTGCTACTAGGTACGTGGCACAATCCGCGATCTTTCCAAAAGTTACAAAAGGGGCCTCGGAGGGCGACAACTGGCTTACTTTATTTCAGAAGGTGACACATGGTGGCTTTTGCTTGAATGTGATACATAGGCAAATGAATGAAAGAAACAAAAAGGGGGGAAAAGGTCCCGCGGCCGGAGGACGACACTTGGCAGCTTTCACTGCATTCTAACACTTAGTCCAAACAAATCGGCCCTCTGCATCAAAACTTCTGCGGCTATGTCCAAGAACTGAAATTGCAGTGCTTGGATCAAAGAATAAATTAAATATGACGTAGAGTAAAAATTACTCTACAGTCATGAAAAACTACTTTGTTGAATCCATGTTGATTAGTTGCTGATGTAGAGCTTTGTTTATAATCTCTCCCCATTCAATGAATTGCTTCCCAAATGATGTTCATAGCCATAAACATCCTGGTGTAAAAAAATATGGTGTTTTCATTACTGACCACGCAATTGAGAAGTGTTATCGTGTCTAATAGATCTTCTTTGAAGTTAACCCTGAAGAAGTTATTTGGAACCTTAAAGGGTTGAGTTCTCTTATGCTTTAGTCATGAATCATTGAAGGTGGTCAGGTGTTTGTTAGGGTTTTTGTCTCCATGGCTTTGTCATGTTTCCACACTCATCTTTGCATAAGTTTCATGTATTGGGATTCTTAATGGCATGCCCATTGATTCCCCTTTCAACTTAGCCATACAAGACCCAACACTTGATTTGATTTCCCAGGTATTTAGGGCATAGTGCTGAGTGCAGGGAATTACCAAATATAAGCATTGCATAAAGATATGGAAACAAAATGTTGGATGCTTTTGGGAATCTACTTTCTGAGAAGTGAATTGTTAAACAATTTGGGTTTTTTGCATTTAACGTCTAATGGAAATCTTCAAGGTCTATGTGCCCAATCTGTTATTCACCAATTTTGGGAATATTGTTGTCTAGGACCAACAAAAGATTGAAACCCATATAATTTTATTTCATTTTCATTGATTTTACAATTTGGAAGGCCACTTCAACAAGACCCTGTAAATTGGGCAAATCAGGAGGCAAAAAGTGATGTTGTGGTTGCAAGGGGTAAACGACGATGATCATGAAACATTTCCTTTTTTTCAAGAATACCCTTGAAGCAAGTATGATATTAACGCAAAATTCTATATGGCCCTAGGCAAAAAAAAGCTCCATCTAGTTGAAACACATTGAGAACGTAAACCAATGCCATCAAAAGCTACACCGATGGGAAGTGTTTAGAAACTGAGGATTTTGATAGCATTATTTTGTAAAAAATCACCTTCATGGGAAAGAGAGAATTGGGCAAAGATTGGAGCTACATGTGGATAGAGAAATGGGCCTTTTAAGGCCTTTAATAGAGCTTTGGTGCACAACCACATGGTCAGTCTATACATCCCCATGGGAACGACAAACACGAGGTCATGCCAGGCACGACTTCACATTTACATGGATGTGCAACCCTGTCGCTTGGCTGCAGGGCGTATGGCATAGGTCGTGGCATGCACGTTTTCATGCCCTGTGTGTCTTGGAGGTTGTGGCCTCCTAAATGTGTGAGGCACAAAAATGTGCTCTTGCACTTGCTTATATTTTTTACTTATTCTTCTAAAATTTGACTTTGAACGATTTTTTAATAATTTGATGTTCCACACTCAATTGAATTTTTGACTTCGATGAAAATAGGGAATAACACATCCCTCTTGGTGTAGCTTGCAGCTTCGGGGATACTACTAGTTCATATAGCCGTATTGAAATCCATGGACCAACCTCATTAAAAATTAGAGCCAAAGTCCGTTCAATAAGATCACATCCTTTGCAATGCCTATTAAAACCATAGGAATTAAATTCCATGGTCGTATAACCGTATTTATGCTTTTTTGACACTAAATACAATCAAACTAGAATATTATAATATTATTAGAATATTATAATATTATTAATTGTTATTTTTTTATAAGTCAAAAAAGGGCAAACCCTGTCTCTTTAAAATATTTTATCAAAAACCTTGGTAGAACCAGGTAGATACAACATAAGTATCAAAGTTTTTATAAAAGAGTAAGAAGCTTTGAGCTACATAGAAGTAAGAACTAGTCTTCATCAGAGATAACAATATCAGCATTGTTACTAGCATCACAAACCTCTTCTTCCAGGTTGATAGCATCCAAGGAGGTTGTTAGGCTAATTTTCCCAGTGTCATGCAAAATGCCCAGCGTCTCACAGATTGCCTTTAGCTTCCTATGTTGTAGGATGTCATCTTCAGCGATTCCCTTAATTAGAGTCCAAATTTGATCAAGCCTAGTGTCCATCAGATGATCCGGGCAACAATTCATGTGACAATTCAGGTGACGGATCCACCCCAATGATGATGAAACTTTCGGGAACCATAATTTTTGCACCGTAGCTCCAATTGACTCGTCGTTTGAACCATTGGAAAGCTAAGAACGAGGAGAATGTGGTGAGATGGCATGGAGATATACTAAATGGATTTTGACCCCCAAAAACTAATGGAAGTGCCCCACATTTCAATTTTAGTAGTGCAATCTAAAAATAGTAAGTTTCTAAAAATAGTAATTCCTCGAATTCTGTATTGTTGTAAATCATAGAAGTTGAACCACTTAATCTCCCTCGAGATTGGTGACCTTCCACATCCTCCTCCCACCTTCAAAACATATATAAATGAAGATGTAACCCGAAATGGAAATCAGACATCTCTTCTCAGAGATAGGCATATGTTTGGGTCTGCGAATTTGATCAATAAAACATCTCTTCTCAGAGATAACATTATTTGAATTGTGTTGTTCTTGTTTCTTGAATTATATTTCAACCAGAGCTTTTGATTTTTGGATCATCAGATGAGTGAAATGATCCACATCTTCATGAGCAATAAGAGAATTGTTAGCACTGAAGAGAACAGTTTGAATACCAATTAGCTGAGCAACTTTGAGGGTGTCCAAGTGAATATTAGACTAACTGGTATCTTCCATAGCCTTGATCACCACCTCCATAGAAGCCATTGAGGAACCACCACCAAGATGAGCAATAATCTAGGCATAGAGCAGATTCGTAGCCATCCAATTCAGCGACTTTTCATCTTTCACCCCTTCTAGCAGAGTTTTTTGCCAAAAATCCAGTGCCTCCTGGGTAGTAAAGCGAGTCATTTTATCCAAGAGGGAGCTTGAGTCCAGTAGATGGTAGAGCTTCAGATCATCCACCAGGCCCAGAAAGGAGGAATGGACATTTTCCAAGGAATAGTTATGTAGCGACTGCTATTCATTGCATTAATTCAATTAACAACAAAGGCCTTACCTTTACCCTATCTGGGACATTTGCTCCCCGATACTCCTGAATCCATATCACTCGAGAAATCACTGTAGAGCCAGGTGAGTAAATTAGAGAAGGGTGTAAAATGCCCAAGGTGGAGTGTGAATGGAGATAAATAGCATGTCGCAAGACACGCGTAGTGCTTGCGGCTCTCAAAAACAATCATTCTCCACTGCCCGTAATTAATTCTCATGCTTCATAGATCCAAAAAATTAGACCTCGACCGATTAATGATGATATTCATTAATATGGCAGTTGTTTAAATCATTTTCCACAATCCTCCAATCCTTAGATCCTTTGTGGAGAGCATTGGTCATATGGAGGCTTTGATTTGAGTGGTTGAGGGTGACACCTTCATTAGCCATATGATCAACGAACTTATTGCTTTTACAAAAAATGTGCAAGGGGAAGTAAGTCTTCAAATTGTTGCACAGAGACTTGCGATCTTCCATAATATTCTTTAAGATCCAATTGTGCATGGATCCATTCGAGATGGCTTCAATGACGATTTTTGAGTCCCTTTATATTTCCAAATCAAGCCAGTGCTTTTGTATTGCTAAAGATAGGCCACACCACAAAGTTTTGGCTTCAATGACATTGTTGGAGTAAGAGCCAAGAGCTTCACTGAATCCAAGCAAGAAATTGCCCCTAGAATCTATGAATGTCCCTCTGACGCCTGCCATACCAGGATTGCCTTTAGCCGCACCATCAAAGTTAAGCTTTATCCTAAGGCTAGACAGAGGAGTCCAATCGTCCCTCATGCTTTTTTAAATTTTGCTTTTGACCTTATTATCAGGGAAATATTATTAGTTGTTATTATATTATATATTAATTTTTTTAAAAATAAAACAGGGGTAAAAACTTTATTCAAATCCAAAAAAGTTCAGTACAATGAAAATACCAACCAAACCAGCACTCACACAAAAAATCGAGACCAAGCCCACATTACTCACTCTTACCTTTCCTATCTTCTGACAGGATTCTCTCCATATTATGTCTAATATCTAATGGCAACTGTGCCTCTTCGACCACCTACCTCCCTACCGTCCCTTCCGAAGCCCATCTAGCCAAACAATCCGCTGCCCTGTTCCATTCTCTCGGGACATGAGCAAAAATCACCGAATCCATAAGCTGACTAATTTGTAAAATTTGCTGAACAACCAAGGATAACTACCAATTCACATCATTAATTTGCCATTCTTGGATCATGTTGATCAGAATCAGCGAATTGACTTCACATATCACTTTACGCCAGCCAATCTCATAAGCTCTTCTCAAAGCGTACAAAATGGCAAGTCCCTCCATCCTATTGACCGTCTGTTCTCCCCTATGCTCTGAGAAAATGAAGATAACAACACTTGAAGCATCTCTAGCCAGCCCTCCTATACCAGTCAGACCCGGATTTCCTCTGGAGGAGCCGTCCGTGTTAATCTTCAAAAAATCGGCTGGAGGAGGCGTCCACTTCCCACTTCTCTAAACTTTCTACTTCACTCCCTCGCCCCTCCTAACGCACGCCAAGCTTAGAGAGAGCCTGCTCATCCCCAATCTTTCCACCACCTCAGCATCGCTCCTGGTCATGGGCAAAGCGACTTCACTCTTGGCCTCCACCGATTCCTGAATCATCCTGCTGATTCTACTCCAGACCTGCGAAGCTTCCAGCCTAACATCATTGAAAATTCTCCTATTATGCTCCAACCAGACTTGCCACATCAAGAAGATGGGGCCTTCATACCATACCTCTTGCAATAAATGCGCAACAGGGGTTGGGCAGTTCAAATGCTGCCAAAAATTGACCAAAGAAAAAGCGCAGACTCCCCTGCATCACCACGCCTCCCACCAAGCGTTCCAAAGTCGCCCAATGAAATGACAATTGAAGAAAATATGAGAACTCTCCTCCTCCTCACCACACAAAATGCAACAGGATGGTCTGACAAAGCCTCTTTTGTGCAAGTTTTCCCACGTCAGACAGCGGTTCCATGCCAGTGTCCAAGCAAAGCAATTACACTTCGGCCACGAGAACTTGCTCCAAGTCTGCTTCCACCAGGTAACCTCCCTTCTCCAAATTTTTGTGCCACCATCTCCTGGTACCCTACGTAAATTGAGTATTTCCCTTTACGATGTGGAAACCAGGCAAGCTCGTCGGCCCCTCTAAGGGTGCAGGAGTTGCGCCCAGCGGAATTCCCCTTTAGCTCCTCACACTCTGCCTCCATATCCCTGATAGGCCAAACCTCCAGACTCTTCCATCTAGCTTCCGTAAGCTGATCCTGACGAGAGAAAATTTTAAAATCACTCACCTTATACCAGCTGGCCTCACAAAATCTCTGAGAGAGAGCCTGAAGATGAGGGTACTGTAGTGTGATGGGGGAAAAATCATCCCACGAATCATGCCAAAATTGCGCTTCCATCCTGCTTTTACAAATCCAGAACAACCCTCTTTTTATCAGAGCAACCCCTTTCTTAAGTGTGTCCCATATCACTGAACCACTCCTCGCCAAACAGTATTGAGGTACGTCCTTTTGGGAGTTCCCAGGAAATTATTTGTGTGCCAAAACCTTGGCCCACACCCAGTCTTGCTCGGTACACCATCTCTAGTACAGCTTGGCGGCTAGGGCCGTACCAGCCATCAAGGATTGTTTAAGACCCAATCCACCCAATCTCTTTAGGCTGCAAACAACTTCCCATCAGACTAAACTCCATTTTGTCGAGGACAGGTTCCCCACCCACAAAAACTGTTTAGCCAAAGAGTCCAGATCCTTCACAAAGCTAACTGGCGCCACCTATAGCATGCACCTATATAGGGGAAGAGCCTGGACCACCGACTGAATCAATTGTACTCGACCAACAAAAGATAACCATCTGTGTGTCCAGTGATTCACCTTAGCTCTAAATTTATTCAGGATAACCTGCTAAGACTCCTTGGACTGTCTCCCCGTGGTGACAGGGATACCAAGATACATAACCGGAAGATTGCCAATTTGAAATCGGAGAACATTGGCCACTCTCCTTTGAATAGCCAAAGGGGTATTGAAGAATAATATGGACGATTTCTCCTCATTAATGACCTACTTCGAGGCCATGAGATAAGCGTCCAGGCATCTTCAGATACCATTCGCCTCTCTAATGGTTGCCGCTCCCATCATGGCCACATCGTCCACAAACTAGAGGTGAGAAAGAACAGGTAGTCCACCTCCCCATCTCCATCCGAGAATCTCCCCCTCCCTCGTGTACTCTTTGATCCGATGGCCTAATCCCTCAGCTAGAAGAAAAAACAAATATGGGGATAACGGATCCCCCTGCCGCAAGCCCCTAGTAGCCCCAAACAAATTCGTGTGTTCTCCCTTTACCAAGACTGAGAACGAGGTCGAGGTTACACAGCTCATGACCCACTCAATCCACTCCCTCTCAAAGCCAAAAGCCTACAAAATTTTTTGAAGAAAGGACCACTGCACCCTATCATACACCTTAGACATGTCCAATTTAATGAACATTGCCTTCTCCTTAGACTTGGACATCGAATGGACAGCCTCCGTAGCCAAGACAATACCATCTAGAATCTGCCTGCCCTCCACAAAGTCGCTCTGCTCCTCTGCAACCAGCTCCTTCAAGCACTTCTTTAATCTTTTGGCAATCAGCTTCGAAAGAATTTTGTAAATAACATTACATAGGGAGATGGGCCAAAATTGGCTGAGGCGGTCAGCTCCCTCCCCCTTCAAAATGAGGGCCAAGAAAGTAGAATTCAAAGCCTGCAACATCTGCTTATTGGCCTGCGACTCCTGAACCACTGCTAATAAGTTGTCCTTTATAATCTCCCAAAATTCTTGATAAAACTCAATCGAAAACCCATTCGGTCTAGGAGCCTTACCTTTCTTCATCAAGAAGATGATCTTCTTCAGTTCCTCCATTGAAACTGGGCACCTCAAATTTTCCTTCATTTCTTGAGAAACAATAGATGGAATACAGGATAGTATCAAGTCCTCCGTGGCCTCATCCCTCTACCCTCCTTCTCGAAAGAGGGCGCTGAAATATTGTTCGGCCTCATTGCAGATATCTCTAGTCGAAGAGACTATCTCACCTCTATCAGTGACAAGAGAAGTAAGCACATTATTGTGATGCCTGGCTTTGACCGAATTGAAGAAGAAGGTTGTATTCCTATCCCCTTCTTGCAACCAATCAATCCTGGCCTTCTGTTTCCAAAAAATTTCCTCTCTCAGCTCCCACTCCTCCAGGGTCTTGACCGCCTTCCCTTCTTTCTTCAACAAAGCCTCGATCAGGCCCTCTTCTCAGATCAGTCTAGTAATAACATTTAACTCCTCTTGCGCCCTCTTTTTTTCTTGGAAGATATTCCCAAAGCTCTACCTGTTCCATCTCTGAAGCTGGTACTTGACGAATTGGAGAAGCTTTGCGAATACATACATCACAGTTCCAGCCGTAGGCCGACTGGCTCTCCACCACTTAGAAATACAGTCGTACAAATCCTGGACCCGCAACCACATAATCTAAAATTTGAAGGGTGGCTTCTGATACTGGATAGCAGAAGATATGCTCAGCCTGATTGGCCAATGGTTCGAATCCCGCCAATCTAAAATCTCAAAGCTGAGCGTCCACCTACCCCCACCCAAAAATAGGACGCTAGAAACCTGTCAATCCGCTTTGCTATAAAAGTATCATCAAGCCTTCTATTGTTCCATGTGAAGCATCCATTGCTTGGTTTAATGTCTACGAAATTAAGTTCCACAATCTTTTCATTGAGAAGAGAAGAAGATAGTTCTAATCTGATATTTCCACCCCTCTTTTCTGAAAGATCCATGATCGCATTAAAATCTCCAGCGAAAATCCATGACAAAAAAGGAAACTCCTTGCGGACCAACTTGATGCTATTCCAAACATAGATCTTACCTTGCAATTCAGTGGGGGCGTAGACATTTGACAAAAGCACATACTCCCCTGAATCCGTGCATAAGGCCACCATAGATAACAACTATCTGAAAGCCATCCAGACCACCGGTGTAACCTTCCTTGGATTCCAAAAACATGCCAATCCACCTGCTGCCCCGTTGGCCTCAATGCACTGGCGTGACCCCTGACCCCATATCCTTGGGGCAATACCCATCATATACTCCACTTACACTTTGGTCTCCTGCAAAAAGAGAATGTCCGGCTGTTGAATTCTGATTAACTCCTGAATAGCCTTTTGTCTAGGGCCGCTATTCAAGCCCCTCACATTCCATGATACTGTAATCATTTCGAGGGAGGCAAGAAGTGTGCATCCAAGGTCTTAACCGACCCTGATTCGACCAAGTTCTCCCCAATCATCTTAATTCATTCCATATCCTTCTTTCTACCCCGCCTTCCCACTTTTTTCTGAGGTTCCCTTCTTGCTGTCTTTTTGAAGAATTCCCAGGCTGGGAGGAGCCTTCCCTCGCTTTTCCTCTTCCTCCACCCCTGGCTGTGACTCCTGACTGGCCACCACAACTTGATACCTCTCTTCTATTAATTCTGCAAAACTTTGTGCTCTCCCTTGTCCCTCCACATTCATTGGTAAGGGCGCTTCAGCTGCTTCCTCCGGAGGAAGAGAGGCGTTTTTAACCCCGTGTTCTTCCTCCTCCATTAACTCCTCCCCTTCAACAAAACTTGGATTAATCTCCTGCTGTCCCAAATCTTCCAAAATCACAAATCTATTAAAGGAATCCTCCTCTTGCCTTTCCAAAAAGGTTCTCTTATATCCGTTGTTTCTACTCCTGGACTTAACCTGCATGAACCCTTCTGGGTCCTTCCCCCTCCCTCCTCCAGATTCTTTTCTTTTCTCCTCAGCTGTTGTCTTATTCGTGGAAGACAAGGGAGATGGCTGCTGCTCCTCCATCTTACTTTTCGGGCATCTTCTAACCAAATGTCCATATTCGTGGCATAGGCGGCATCTAAAGGGCAAGGTCTCGTAGTCTAATTGCTGTACCCATGAGTACGCACCTGCACACATTTCCACCACATCTGGCAAAGGCCTGCTTAAGTCCATCTCTCACATATTCGTGCATATGTCATGATCTTCCTTCCAAGAGTTTGTGAAGAGGATCCCACCGATTTTCCTATTATCGAAGCTATCATTAGCAAGACATCCTCCCTATAGCATTCAATCGGCATTTGTGGGAGGTGAACCCACACTGGGACCCTGTTCGGGAGCTCCTCTGTAGGGTTAAAACCAGCATGCCACGGCTTCAAGAAAAGACCAGCCTGGTTATAGAAGTACGGCCCTCCTTCAAACACCTAGTTTCTATCCTCCAGACAGTTGAAAGTGACCATAAATAAGCTGTTACCCAGCAACATCAATTCCATTTCTCTTGCCGGCTCCCACACCCTGCGAGCCCAGTTTTCCAAGAATGGTAACGATACCTTCAATCCCAGGAATTTACAGTACAAAGAATGCTTTAATAAGTATTCCACATCCTCTGCTATCATGTCAAACGGGATGACCAATTTTGGTCTCTCATTACAACGTTCCAGGCATCCGTTTACCTTAGTGATTCTTGATCCTCCTACTGAGTCACTACCCTGCGTCCCTGTACCGTGTTGAACACCAATTGCCTCCTTCATCCTAACATCTTGTCCCTGAGAGCGCCTGCCTACCACTTCGCTGAAGCTTCTTCCCCTTAAGAGATTCTTCTGACCCTGCTGTTCCATTATGGCGTCCCAGCAAGACCTTCCTTCCCCGACACTGCCTCTGCTCTTCCCCCCTCGCACCTTGCTCACCTCTACACCTGCACATACAAAGAGAAAACTACCAATAGCTAGGGTACAGTTGCCCTAGCTGAGCCGCGAGTTGCAGCGCTCGCCCAATTTCACCATCGCTCTGCCAAGCATTCATTGTGATTTTGTTATTTATTATTATATATTAATATTATAAATATAATATAATAATATTATTGATATATTATATATATTAAATAAATATTATAATATAATATTACATTATATTATAATTATATCATATTTATTATTACTTATTAAAAGATTTTAAAAATGATATGAAGGAACGCGATTAAGGGAGACAATGCATCAATAAAACTTCGTTCACGATGCAACTGATAGCTAGGAGGAGGATGGACAATTAGAAATACATTGATAACACGTAGCATAGGGTGAACATGTGGTAGATGCTGGTTGTAACTTATTTTAAGAAGCAATTTTGTTTAAATCTACTTTTTCATATTTACAGGTTCTCAACTTTGGAAGTGAAAGATTAGACAAAGCTCAATTTTATTTTATTTTGTATATCTTGGTTCTCTTAACATTTATTTATCCACATAAAATGTTTAAGAAGTTGTACGAATGGGTCTGAAATCAGAAGGTGCCATGATTCTTGGATGACGAAGGAGGAAAGGAAGGATATATTAGGAACATTTTGTCGCATAAATTCTTAAAATACTAAATCTAAAAGGTGTTAATTTAAAGAAATACTGAACTGATATATAAAAAGAAAAATGCACATAAAGAGAGAGAGAAAGAGAGAGAGAGAAGTGCCATGCATAATGCCTAACATTACATATTATGATTTAGCAGTAAAATAATTTCTTTCGAGAAATGGATTAACATTGCACACTGCTAAGAATCCAGTATGCGTGCTTGCTCCAGAAAGAATTGCTCATGTTCTTTGATCATGTCTTCTTCATGTCACATGAAACATGTCTACCACCTTATGTTGTAGTTCAATACACATCATCTTGAGTTATGACACTTTTGCTTGGAACTAACTATGGGATGCAAAACATGCCTCCAAAATTTTGTAGGATGTCTTCTTGTCTTACAAAGTCTAAAAGGGATTTATACCTCTCTGTTTGAAGAGCTAGATGCAACTTCCAGGGTCAGTCTATCCATGGTCCTTTCAAAATTTTAGATATAACCAAATCTATTCTGATTAGGGTTCAGTAAAAGGTTTTAAAAAACATTTCATTTTGTTATGATGTGTGGTAGGAAGCGTACAAGAGAAAACTAGCAGTGGCTTTGCTCCATGATTCAAATGGAACAACCCATAAAATTTTGTCTTTCAAGAAAAGATGAAACATTGATTCATTTGGAAAACATTTATTCTTGGATAAGCTATATATCAATGATGAAAATTTAGTTTGTAAATCTTATTGCCATATCCTTGAGGTATGCAAATCACAACAGTTGTGGCTCTTGAGCTCATATTTTTTGCATTACTTCTCAATATAACAAAGCACCTCCACTGAAATTATAATATAGAATTTGAAGTGCATGGACTGAATTTGGAGATAAATTGTGTTCTGCAATATTGATAATTTTATACAATTATCTCATGCCCGTATCTGGTCTTTGTACAAATTAAATGAATTTAACTAATAAAAATAGATATTATCTTGTAAGAAAATGATTGACCCCTTCATGCTTTGTGGGTCGTATTCTATACATGCCACAAAATTTGTGGGCCAAATCATTGTTTCAGTCTGCAGTTCTCTAATTCACTCGTTGCTTCCGTGCTTTCTTCTCCTTGTTTCTAGTCACCAGAGTGAGCCCTGGATGCACCAATTTTTTTAGATAATTGTTACCTAAATTTGTTGGATTAGAACTGCAAGGATGTTGTTACTATTGCTTTGGGCTAAAAAACATACATTTGGGATGCTAGAAATCCATGTACTGAAGAGTTAATACAATCTGAATCAAGTAATGAAGAATATTTCTTGACCAATCTTGCTTGGATAGACGATGGCATACACATTATACTTGCCCTGAACAACTCTGAAATTTAACTTTGGAAGCTATGCAGTTTCGTTTGGTAAACTATTTACTCATGCCAAGATGTTAAAAAACTTATGTTTGTATCTATTTTTTTGTTACATTACATATGGAATATATGTTGTAGAACTCATAATTGATACTACTAATGCACACAACAAGTTGTTGCATGTATTCGATGCCCTTACCACTTTTCAAACACAACCATTAATTATACATTTTTAACATTAAAAATAATTATAAAAAGAAATTTATTTATTTTTTATAATTGATAAATACTAAAATTTTCTATGAAAATACTCATCATTTAACTTCAGCCAATAAATTTTAAATAAAATATTAAATTTGTAATTTTTAATAAAAAAATATATAAAAAACTAATGTTAAAACTTAATAACATTGACAAAATATTAAGTACAAATTTTTCAATGCAAATTGATATTGGCTACAAGTTTTTCAATAAAAATTAATTGTGGGAAGGGAAGAAAAGCGGAAAAGGTGAACGAACCAAAGTAGACGTTAAATTGGAAGGGGGGTCGTAATTGCTAGGGCACGGAAGTCACAAAAGCCCTAATTCCTAAACCCTCTGAGATGCTGCGGC
The DNA here is from genome assembly GCA_037957365.1 of Torreya grandis. Lineage (NCBI taxonomy): Eukaryota > Viridiplantae > Streptophyta > Pinopsida > Cupressales > Taxaceae > Torreya > Torreya grandis. The sequence goes on along the minus strand of JARHVA010000540.1, from coordinate 1,555,012 downwards.
GAGAGGAAGAAGAGCGTAGATGAAAATGGTGGATGAGACAATGGCCGGAGAGCACACCCAGTTCGAGTTCTACGTGTTTATATGGATCGGGTATACAATCTTTTTTATAAACAAAATAAATTTGAGAAATGGAAAGCCAGATTGGTGAATACAATCACTCTGTTAGGGACAGATTATACTCTTTGCGATGTACTGGTTTAGGGCATCTTCTAAGTGAAATAAATAACAAAGTAAACTAGAAAATGAAAAGCCAATTTATAATTTCCCCCAAATCTTATCTAGTATAAGCCTCATCTGGACATTCCAAAGAGTACATTGTAATCATGGTTTCCGTTATATGCATTCCATAAGAGACCAATGTCCCTGCAGTAAACGTTTCAGGTAAGGGGAAAATTCCTCCATGTTATATGGCTTTCTATTTCTCAAACTAATTCTGTTTTAAATCAGTGAGTACATGGGTAAGAGTTGGAGAGAAAAGCTTCCCATTCATCTAGTTTAGTCTTAAATAGATCATTCCTTCATTTTATCCGATGTCTATTTATTAAACGAATTTTGTTTTAAATCTGTTTTCTATTCGTCCCTGAAAACTGCTGTTCGGTAGTAGGCAGTTGGCTTACACTTCACTAGATCACAGGTTCAAGTCACATTAGTGGATACTTTGCTGTTAAGTAATACACAGTTGGCTTCCTCTTCGATGGGTCATAGGTTCTAGTCACATTAGTGGGTCTTCTATAAATCTATGGTAACCAGGGGATGGCCGAATCGATCCATTATTGAATCTGTTTTCTATCTACTAGAACTTTAGGTATAGGACTGTTGAAAAAATTTAGGAGCCTTTTCCAGCCAGGTGATCCCACGATTTCATACTTATTTTAGATTTTACTGCTGAAAAGGATTAGTTGAAAGATTATAAGAGGGCAAAAATAACTTTGTGTTTATAAATCATGGTCAAATTTGCACTTGCAGTGTGTCTCTAGCTTCCCTTTGGACGAAGGGTAACTTTCAAAACTGCCAGGTAGAATTTTTTGTATACTTTTCATCTAATGTGCTGAGTTCAATAGTCCAATCTGATCACTGATTATAAGATCCTATAGATAGTAATAAAGGTTTTATGGTACTCATATACAACAAATTTACAAAAGATATGAAATAATTCTTTATATTGATGGATTTTAGGAAATAGGAATTTTTAAAAAGGTTTGCCAGTGATGGCTTTAATTTCTATTCTTTTCATTAATGGATTTTAGGAAATGGGCATTTCTAGGAAAGTTTGGCTTAGCCATAAGACCCAAGTAAACTTAAAATAAATTGAGCAAATAGCCAATGCAATCACTGCATATGTGGGCTTACAAATTGAAGCCCAACATAAACAATCACAATTTCAATTCGAGCCTAACAAACATAGTCACAAATTCAAGCCCAACGAAAATAATGAAAAGCTGATTGATGGAGCACTAATTTTTGTTAATTTGCATTTCTATGCCCTCACAATTGGATTTTAACATAAAGCCCACATGGCATATATATGTATAGAATCTAATAGATTTCCTAGAATTTCTAACCTCGATTGTGTTTGTGATCGATGCAATGCACTAATTGGGTGTATTCCCTTGTCTTTCGCAATTACTCTTTCCAAAATTGTTATTACTTATTACTTCTTCATTTTTTAAGTTTTTTTTGCTTTAAAAGTAGTCATATTTAAAAAACAGGGCCATAACAAGTTAATGGGTGTCATGTCCCTCTTTTAATGGGGACATGAGGGAAGACCCTTCGCCTTAAAACCTTTCTCGGGGTGGTGGGTGGCGGTGGGGATGAGCGGGGGGCTAAGAGACAAATATAAAGGAAAGTAAGAATTGAAATGTTTTTAAGTGAATATGTGTAAAAATACTTTATGTTTTCAAATTCACTTAAAAGGGAGACCTTTAAGGGTTTGGATGGCTTAAGTGATTTTATAAAAATAAAATCAAAAAACAAAAAAATGAAAAGATCATAAGGACCTATTAAGATCTTTAAAGTTACCATCCATTCCCAATTTTGGGCGCTACTCTTGGGAGAACTACATAAAACAAAGAAATGGTCAATTAATTCATTCATGTTTAGTTTTGATAACGGTTTTTTTGGAGTTTAAACACGAAAAACAAGGGCTTGCACTTGGAGGACGAAAACCCTTCAAAAATGTTGAATCAAGGACGAAAACCCTTGGATTCATACCTAGAGCAACTCATCATAGAGTTGTATTGAACAAAAAAGTGATAAGACGTGTTTTTAACACCGAGGATCATTCGTAAGAGGAGCGAACTGGTAGAGGAGCTGGACACTTGCATTCAAGGGTTGTCCTAGGTTAGCAAACCATTTTTGGAGGGTTGCAAACTTCACTAAGGGGCATCTATTGAACGTGGAGGTTGGTTGACCCACTTTGGGATCATTCTAAGGCCTTCAGAGGTGTGGCACAACCATACATAATTTTTTGCCATTTTATCTAATTTTTTTAGATAATTAATTGCCCAAAAATAAGGGTTTTAGTTGATTATTTGGCCTATAATTTTCATATAACTTCTGCTATTTTTGAGAAGCTGGAATTATATTTTTGGAGCTGATTTTTTAAGTCATTTACAACATTATTTTGTCAATTTCAGTTGATAGAGTTTGTAGATTTTTTTTTTAAATTAATATTTACTTATTGAAGTGATTGAATAAATCTTTGTTTATCCAATATCTTTTGGAATGGACATTACAGTGGTATCAGAGCCAATTTCTTGGCCAACTGTGGGGTGTGAGTGACTTCGATGGAGTGGCGACCTGAGTTTTTACCAAAAGAGGAATATAAATATCCCATCCAAAAAGTGGAATGAAAAAGAGGACAATGAATGAGATTTTGGATGATTTGTTGCAAGCTACACAGAATTATTAGAAGGAACTAAGGGCAATAGATCCTAAGGCTTGGGTAAAGGCTATAGGCTCAAGCCCTAGGCATCAAGAGCCCCCCTTAGAAGAAAAATCAGAACTTTTAGGGTAGCAAGATAAGTGTTTCCAGCAAGTTGATGAACAATGAAAAGAACTGCACATGGAAAACAAAGGGGTGGTTGAACCAAGTGAGGTTATTTTGGGTGGCACCAATGAAGAGGAATCAAGTGGGGTAGCCACTTGTAAAAAAGAACAAATCATGCACAATGAAGAAAAATCCATTTTGCATATTGGTGTAGAGAAAGTAATAGACTATCAAAATTCAAGGGCTAGTGTTCATTTTCAGTCTGTTGTAGTTTCCAAAACAACATATAAAGGTAAGCAATTTGATGACCTTCATATCAAGGGTTTGTTGCATCAAGACCCTACTTTGTCTTTACAATATTTCGAAGGTCATGAAGATCAAGATAAAGGGCACTAAAGGGAGGAAGGATTTTTTCCAAGAGAACCTAAGGATGGGGAATTGCAAATTCCTAATTTGGATGTGGGATCCAGGAAGGAGGAATGATAAAATGAATGGGACCTTCCATGAGGGATTGGTTGCTTATGCAACAAGGAGGGTGAAGGAGGCTACAAATTTTGAATTTAAGCAACCACTACAACATGTAAGTACTCTGATTTTACAATGGAAGGGCATGATAAAATCTGAAAATAATTGTTTGGGACAACCCCGACACTAGGCAAAAACTTGGTCTGTTGTTTACATAAAAGGTTTTGAAATTTCTGAGAAAACTCTGTGCTATGCACATACTAGTAAATCTAAAATTTTGATGAGAAGCCAACTCCATTTGTGCATAGGAAGTTCAAAACTTTTCCAACTCTTTGCATGTATAAGAAATCATGAGTTTTTGGTAACAACTCAACGCACTCCAAAAGGAGAAAATTTTCAATTTTGAATGTCTACTCAGTTGGTTTTTTGTGTAGATAAATTATTGAAAAGTGTGCCAACTCAACCAAGTACATATACCGTGAAGTCTGAAAATGATAGGACAATAGGTGTGGGGGACAACGAAGGGACAAATAGGCCAATTCAGTTGATCATATGCACATAAAATTTTGGCATATTACAACCCCTTGTAAATTCTGAAAATGCAAGGGAGTTTGGGCCCTTTTCTTGTGACAAAAAGTTGCAAGGTAGCCAATCGGACATTCAATTGAATTGGTGTGAGCTTGCAACAAGGGGACAACTATAAAAATAAAAATTGATAAAAATTAAGAGGATTGCTCAAGGTCTCCAACTCATACGGGGTGGAAGACAAAGAAGGAGCAACTCTTTGAGGGAAGAACACCCTAAATCTCTATGCACTCATGTTGAAGGTGGAAAACTTGTGTGTAAAAAGGTGCAAAAGGAAAGGCAAGAGACATTCGTGGGGGCACTATGGCAAGGTTGTTCACTTCTTCATGGTATGCACACACAACGTATGTCTTCAAGTTTATTCAAAGTTATTGGTTTCATGCAAGTTATTGAACTATGCATTTGGCATAAGAAAGAAGCTTTAAGACACATTGAGAGCCCTAAGGAGCATTGGAATGCTTGCCAAGGAAGCACCCACTCCATGGTGCACATGCAAGGCAAAATGATCATGATGGACAACCGTAAGATAATTTTTAGTGGTGCTGTTCATGAGGGTTCCAGCCTTTCTAAGGAGATTTGTGGGCTCATGAAATATTCCTTGAGGGTGAGATGCATGAGGGAACTCCCAAGGGATGAGTTGAGAATGAGTAACTTCACATTTCTTGACAAATACAAGGTTGTAATATTCAATTACAGTCCCATAAACATCAAGTACCGAATTAATTTTGGGGGTTCTTCTTCAAGGTAAGAGAACACATGAGTGTATGGGGGATTGCAACTGTGTTAGTGGAGTTTCTAGCCCTCATAAGGGGAATTTTTTTGAGCTTAAAGACATATTTGGAGCGTAGGAATGGCATGAGTGAGCCCTCCTAGACCATCCAAGGCAGCTTTAAATATATTTCCAGCCATTCAACATCTGAAAATTTTGATCAAGTATGCAAGTTTGGAAAATGAAGAAATTCAGATTGGGGCAGCTAGGCAAATGGGATTTTCTGAGTTAGGATAGCCAACTATCATGAAAGAAAAAAATTTCATTGATGACACATGGAGTGAAGGAATGATGGGAAAAAGTTCCCAATGTGAAAAATGCAATATGAGGAGTCTAAAGCAGCCTCTAAGTTATGAAAAAAGTTTCCCAAATTCTATTTGCATCAGCTGGTTTTTTAAGCACACTATAGCATGTATTCTAATGCATGGTAATGTGAGAGGTTTGTTGGTAAAAACTAATGATATTGGGTTTCCAAGGTATGGAATGATCCATTCAACTACCTCTTTCCTTACCAATGTTGAGAAATTGTGCTTAATTTGGATGTTTGGGAAGCTTAAAAATCCATGTTTGGGAAAAAACAAGGAATTTGAAAATGAATTGGGAAAGGTTTTTTGAACACATTTAGAAAATTTTGAGTATTTTGGGCCATCTAGCCTATCATACAATTTGAAAACAAGTTGCATAAAGTGTCAATCTGATTGGGAGAACATGCTAAAAAATCTGAAATCAAAGGGGCACTTAGTAAGGACATGAAAGATGGAATGAATGATCCACTTCAGTGGGGTATGTATGTTTGGAAAAAGGTTGAAAGGGGAAATAAACAGCCCACTACAAGGTCTGGTTTTGCAAAACAAGGTAAATTTTACTTAAAAGACAAGGGACCAAGTACTACTCCACTTTGTCAAGGCAAGCAACATCCACACTTGGGGAAACCAATTTGTGTTTCCAAAACCTTCAAGGTACATATGAAGGGCAGCTATTTGATATCTTGCAAATCTGAGTTCTTTTTTATGATCATAATGTCTCTTGAATATGGCATAAGCACTAAGAAGTTGAATGGTTTTACTCTAACCAAGAGTTGCAAGATTATAAGGAAACATGGTATTTGTGTGACAAAGGAGTTAGTTCACTCCAATGTTATGGTACAAGTAAAATGGTGGGGTGAAAATGGATTTAACATTCCTATGCATAAGTTTTCAGTTCGTAGGGTGCATCATGGGAGGAATTTGAAGAGTTTTTTCAATTGTTATGAGCTGCATACAATAGGGTACATTTGGGGCAGCAAGATGGAAAAGAGAAAAATTAGTAAATGTAAGGTTAAGAAGGTTGATAAGTGCTGCATACTTTGTGACATTCAAAAATTGGCAGCCATGTTTCACAAGCCAATCTTGGTCAACAACCCTCAAGAGGAAGAAAAAAGAATTGTTTTGACTAACATGTTTGTTTTATGTGCAAATAAGGACACACGGGCAATCAAAGCCCTCACAAACGAAGACTACCTAGCTAGAATACCAATTTCCAACCACCCATATGATGACAAATCCCAGGATTCTCTTGCTTCTCACATCTTAGAAGCATATTTTGAATATATGGGGTCAAGAAGGAGAAGTTGCAACAGGAGGAACTGTTGGTTTTGCATTTTCATTTTGCTTGAGTCACACAAGAGCTTCATATGCAGCTGTAGCAAACATCACCAAGAGGGGTCTCTTCTTTGGAAAGGGCCTAGGTTCGAATTTGGCACAAGGCCAACTATGGAGATAGTTTTTTGGTTGCTTTTATTGCTTGAGGACAATCAATTTTGGACAAGGAGGATTGCCATGTCCTTGTTTTAATAGGGACATAAGGGAAGACTCTTAGCCTTAAAACCCTTCCCAGGGACTAATGGACAAATATAAAGGGAAGTAAGGATTCAAACGTTTTTAAGTGAATGTGTAAAATTACTTTTTTAAAAGTATTTTATGTTTTCAAATTCACTTGAAAGGGTGACCTTTAAGGGTTTGGATGACTTAAGTGATTTTATAAAATTAAAAGTAAAAAAAGAAAAAAGGAAAAGATTATAAGGAATGACCTATTAAGATCCTTAAAGTTACCCTCTCTTCCCAATTTTGGGTGGTACACTTGGGATGACTACATAATGCAAAGAAATGGTCAATTGATTCATTTATGTTTAATTTTGATAATGATTTTTCTGGAGTCTAAGCACGAAAAGCAAGGGCTTGCACTTGAAAGACGAAAAACCTTTAAGAGCGCTGAATCAAGGACGGAAACCCTTGGATTCAGACCTAGATCAACTCATCATAGAGTTGTATTGAGCATAAAAGTGATAAGACAAAGGTGTTTTTAACATCAAAGATCATTCGTAAGAGGAGTGAACCTGTAGAGGATCTAAACACTTGCATTCAAGACAACGAACCACTTTTGGAGGGATGCGAACTTCACCAAGGGGAAATGATTGAGCTTGGAGGTTGGGCGACCCACTTTGGGGTCATTCTAAGGCCTTCAGAGGTTTGGAACAACCATACATAATTTTTTGCCATTTTATTTGATTTTTCCAAATAATTAATTGTCCAAAAATCAGGGTTTTAGCTGATTATTTGGCCTATAATTTTCATATAAATTATGCTATTTTTGAGACGCTGGAATAATACTTTTGGAGCTGATTTCAAGTCATTTACAACATTATTTTGTCAATTTCAAATTGCTACGGTTTGTAGATTTTTTTTGAAAATTGATATTTACTCATTGAAGTGATTGAATAAATCTTTGTTTATCTAATATCCCTTGGAAGAGACATTACAATGGGTCACTGGGTAAGGCAACATAAAACTGGATAACTGCTAGTGCAATCAGGGACATACGTGTTTATGTATTTGGAAATTTATATATTTATATACTCGTCACCCCCATTGCTGAGAAATGAAGAGTATCTAAACGAATAGAAAATTAAGATTAGGATCATGTTCGCATTGTTGGTATACCAACATTTGCAGGAAAAATTCCAAGACATCACAGCAAAATGCAATAATCATAAGATGAGTTTCAAAAATTTAAATCTTTATTTTCTACCCTTCAGCACATAATAAAATTAATGAGCTTTGATTCCCTCACAAAGGAGTTGATGCTCTTTTAAATTCACCCTTGCTTCTACCATGCCCTTGAAAGATTTAAGAACTCTAGAACTGATTTGCCTATCATATTGTCTCAATTATTTTTTGACAAAGGGTTTACACAGGGACTGAATCTAAGGTTTTTATATCACAATAGCATACTAAGAGTATTCTTAATCATGATTATTACTTCCATGTAAATTGGGTGATTCGACTATTATATATGACAAGATGTGAGACCATTCTATGAGGTCTATAATAGTCTGAATACTATTGTTGAAAAAGTTCCCTATCTACAAGATAGGGGTTATGTATGTGGCCTACAAAGTAAGATTAGAGATTGCCTAAATCAAAGAAACCTTTATAAACGAGAGAATGTGTGCACTATTTGGTTAAATAAAAGTGGAAGACCAACAACATACACTAATGTTGTGTTCGACGTTTGTTGGGGCTATTTTTAGGGCACTCCGAAACTAGGCTACACCACAAATAACATTTGTGGCAGACCAACAAATAACACACTTCGTATGCAGGTCTATTCCTAAAGCTTGATGTCTAAGCACTCACCCAAGTTGCAGGTATTGATTATCAATTCTTGTTAAGTTAGTGATGAATATCTCATTACAGAGGTGACCATTAACACAAGCTAAGATTAAACAAATAGTAAAAAAATATAGATCTACCTAACATTGCATGGATGTACCAAGATTCAATACTAAACAAGGTGTTCTCTAGGTTAATTATATTCATTCATAATAATGTTTATACACCATATAATTTATAGCATCATATATGCGCTCCAACAATGGTAGCTCCTCTTGCAAGTGTTACAAAGAATGTTGCAAATACTAACAAAAGTGAACCCACTAAAAATGGCAATGAGGGTTTATATAGACAAACCTTGCCTTACTCTCGTTATTGACTCATAAACCTTATAAATAGCTGCTCATATCTTAAGAACATGTTCCCATGATCTTTGCTTTGTTGCCTTCTTATATGTTGTCTTGATTCCCTTAGAGAGCCTCCAATATGTAATTGTTTGTGCAAATGTTATCTTCCACGCACTATGAAGTAACATAGTTTTCATTGAGGCTCTCCTTGCATGCGACTTGCCTTTTTTCTTCCTTCATTACAAGGGGATTCCCATTTGTTCTTTGTTCATTGTGAGGGGATTCCCTTTGTTCTTCCTTCCTTGCACATGTCTTCCTTTGGTAAAAAATTTGAACTACTTGTCGATTATATTATTGTGTAGTTATTGTTGTCACTTGGATTTTCACCCTTTGAGGAGATGTCTCAGCTCTCCTCATCCAAGTGGCACAATTGAAACACTTCTAGGCTTGTGGGTAGCCTAAGGATGAGGTGAATCTCTAGATAGGGCTAGCTTCCTTGATGTACCACTTTGGATCACAACTACACCTAATTTTTTTTGGGGGGGTGGAAGGAAGAGAGAAAACTAAAAGCAAACTATCTTAAGGAAGGTGATACACCAAATAGGTTGATGACTTCCAACCAGCTGCATGTTACACATGAAACCAAGAGACTAACCAAATATACACTTCTTCAATCTGCATCTTCTCACATTAATGTTACATTATGAGGTTATGGATGAATGTTTAAGCTAGGAGGACTAGACAAGAGGCCTTGAATGGCACTAGTGAATAGACTAACTCAACCTTGACATTTCCTAGAACACTTCACATGCCCTGCAAGAAAAGCTTTCCAACTACAAATATGATAAAATAATGAAACAACATGCTAAGGAAACAAGAGTTATCACTTAAGCAAAATCAATCATCCAAGTAAAACACACTATGAACAGTCATGAAGACGTAAAAATTAGTAGTCTTATTGATCAAATGGTATGCAAATGAGTAGGGCTTCGCCATACTTAGGTGGAGCATAAGTTACAATGTCTAAAATGACTAGTTCTTATAGAACTTGAGAGAGAGAGGAGAAGAGAGAAGTCCAAGGGTCACAAGGACACTTTTCAAGTTGAGTAAATGAGTTACTTGTGCATGAGAAGAGGATGTGGGATGAACCATGCAAGGTCAAAAGGAACAAGTGACTCTCTAGGTCATGAAACTCTTGCAAAGTGGCATGAAAGTTCTCATTTTGGCTTAGAAAATTGCCTTCATGATTTGGACCTATTTGAACGTCCCAAAACTAATTAGGGACATGGCTGATGATTGGAATGGGAGGGAAGGAATTTAAACATGTCTCTCCATGCATTGGTTGCAGTCCTAGTCCTCTGAAATCATCTGAGAATGAACCATCATCATCCGTAGTCTAAAAAACTCTTCTTTCATGCACCTTGCACACCTGGCCTCCAAAAAGGCATAAGTTTTTCATGAAAATCTATGGGAGGGAGTGGATGACACCTTTTAAGACCCCACATGGCCTTAGAGGCATCAGACACACCTTAAAATCAACCTAATTGAAGTTTTCCATTCTTCTCACTCGCTTGGTCACTATGCCAATTTTGAATGGATGAGATGAATCAATTTGTTTGGACACTTAAGAGTTTTTTCGAAGAATTAAATTGACATGAGGGGTTAGCCCAAGTCCTAATACTTCTCCTAAAATTGGTTTCATCTTCAAACTCTTCCTACAACCTGCAAAACACACAAAACAATCAAAAGTACCTTATTTTGTACCCTATCCATAAAATTCTGTATAGCCCAAAAGCATGAGTATCCTGAGAGAGTCTCTTGCAAGATTCAATCATCATCTTGGGCAAACTATGCCATTAGATTACCTTTCTAACCTCATTTCTCCAAACTGGTCACTAGCAAGGGTTTTAACCTATTTTGACCTCTTAAGCTTCATTCATAAAACCCTGATGTTCAACTTGCAAACAAATTCCACAAGAATGGTCTTTAAGACCCCTGCTAACACCTCTAAACTCCTTTGGCATCCATGCACAGTCTCATGAAAGATGTGAGTATTCAAAACTAGCCTATCGAGCCCTTCCTTCCATTTTCTGCAGGTCTGAGTTAGTTTTGAGCTCAAAAATAGATTATTTGCAACATCTCTATCCTCCACAAGCTTGAACACATTTGTCTCCATCCTATAAACATGTTTCAGTAGGGTATAAAGCTCATCTCAAGGTGGAAGTGACCATGACTCTCTTTTTGGCTTCTAGGCCTAACCCTGCCCAAGTAGGTTTGACTGCAACCCCTCTGTTCTAGGCTATCCAATCGGACTTCTCTTCATTTAATAAGCTTAAACAACTCTGCAATTACCCCAAAAACATGCTTTAGCAAGTTAGAATTCTCACATAAGTCTATAAGTGAAAATGCCTTCTCATTTGGACTTCTAGGCCTAGCCATGCCTAGTATGTCTGTTTACAAATTTGATGATTTGGGATACCTTGTCCAGTTTCATCCTTTATTAAAAGGTTCTTCATGTTTTATTAGGTGTATTCCAACCTCTCCCACCTTCTTGTAGGTCTCTTTTACTTCTGGTCCACCCTTTTATCCTCATCCTCTTAAACCTGCCAGTTTTGACCCTAGGAAGGCCCCTCTGTTTGAGGCAAAACAAAGAGTACTTCCCCTGTTCCCTCAAACCAAATGAATATTGTATGGGCCTCCTAAAGTAGTGAGGGCTCCTTTGATCATATGATTAGACTCTCTAAAAGTGATAAAAACTAAGGTAGACTGCTAGCAAAAGGACTATGTACAAGGTTTCTTGGTGTAGACCATGTTTTTGCTTGTTTGAGCCACTTCTTTGCTCCATATCACCATGGGATCTCCATGATACATACTTATCTATCTTGGGATATCTTCTTGATCATGTAAACCTTTAGACTCTTTCCAAACCTTGCTTTGTTCATGCCTTAACATGATTATCCTAGATTGAGGTCAATTTCTTGACTGTCTTCTTTTCCTAGAGGTGTATACTACTTATTTGGAGCTGCTTACCTTAGTATAAGGTGTTATGCAACCTTGATCCCACCTCATAGTTGTTTGAGTCACTTATGCTATGCATCTTCTATGCTAAAGACATAGGATAATCATCAACTGGATCACTGTCAGCTACAGTTGACTGTGTGTGGCAGGGCAGGGGTTTTGTGGATAAATCCTTACATTGTAACCATGATCTAATCCATTTGATGTCCTTTGAAGTAATTTGACAACATATTTCATGAACAGTGTATGTATCTCCATGCCTAAGCCTCTCTCATGGAAGGTGTAGAGATTCACAGTCAGCGGTAAGTAAACATGTGCATGATGGGACACGTGTAGGTGTTTATATGAACTAAAAACATTACATATCCTCTTCCTTTGGTGATATTTTAGACCATAAAAATTCCTTTCATTGATTAGAACTATTTGATCATGGAGGCATGTTTTAGGACTGCAACTTTGAGTGAAGGGTCTCCTTGAGGTCCAAACCTATAGGCAATACTGATTGTGTTTAATGTAAAAAAGTGTATAGTTGAGGCTTCCAACAATTACTTTCCACTACACACACACCTCCTAACTTTTGCAAATCTCTTCTACCATATAGAGACTACAAGGTGAGATCATTAAGATGTATCAAATCTCTTGACATCCCTGCTATATTATTTTCATAAAAAGCCTAGGTGCTATATTTCTTTATTTTAGGGATTTGATTCCTAAACCTGCAGTCATTACCTTTGAAGGAGATTTTAGAACTTGTTTAGCACACTAGCACTTCAAAAAGGTTCTGCCATGATCTACAACACATGTTATGACTTCAAGAAGAGTTTCACCTCATGATCTAACACTCATGACTTCTTAGACTCTCTGATAAGCCACATGTAGGTGGACTTTTGCACACTCAGGCAGTGAAGATGAGTATGGGCAATGAGCATTATAATTGGCCTTGCACACTCAGGCAGTGAAGATGAGTATGGGCAATGAGCATTATAATTGGCCTTCAATGAATTCTAGGCTTATCTCCAGACCTCCAAATGCAATTTCCAACCTTTACATACCCTGATAAAGATTAAAGTAACTCTTTTAATGATGTTTCAACATTTCTCAGTCTATATTCAATGACCTGTAGGTGGTTCTTTCGCAATGCAGGTAGATAGTGTAAAGATCCTTCAAACCATACACAATGTATAAACCTTTGATCACTCTAGCCCCCTTATACTATTTCAAAATCATGTTTATCATCATGAGGATCTTGAACCAGTTTCAAAACCTTCATTTCAATGTGATCCTCTCTCCCAAGCACCTATAAGTGTATGTTAATGGCAGAATTGTGTGTGAGTGACTATGTTGACTAGGACAATCCTTCTTCTACCAAGTGAAAGAATTTTACATGATTGTTATTTTTATGGGAAAGTATTCAACCTCTCAAGATAATAATTACAACACCATGGACATGTTAAAATTCTCAACCCAGTGCATAGTCGACTGCTCATGACAATCATGGAGTAAACCAACCACCTCTCACTTGTAGCTGCAAATTTATGGAGGATTACTTTGGAGGATGATCTTGTAATGAAAGGAAACAACATTTGAAACATATAAACCAACCATCACCATCCTTTGACACCATCGCCAAGACATGAAAATGCTGGAAGTGGTGGAAAGCTGCTAACACAAAATGGGACCAGTCTGCAAACTTGAGGTGATTTTCTCTTCAAATCAACTCCAAAATTGAAACAAAGGATGAGGAACATGTGATAGGAGAGTACAAGACCTCTGGAATCAATCATAGTAGCTAGTTTTTACGAACTTGCTTAAACCAAGGCAAAACCTATAGGGTGCACGAATGAGTAAGCAAACTAGAAAGGTCAACTTCTTAGGGATAGTTCATAAAGCTCAGACCACCATTCCTCTAAAACCAAAAATCAAATGGACGCTGACTGAGTGTATAATATACCCCCAAGAGCATTTTACCTAAAACCTCCATTATTGACCATACCAAGTACAAACCTAAAGATTGATTTTGCTTGCCAAGCCTAGTGGAAGGAGAGATGAGCGATTTTATTCATTTTTTTGAGCTTCTAATCAAAATGATCATTGAAACAAGTGTTTGGAAGACCAAGGGACACTCCTGAAATGTTTCCAATTATATAAGTTTATACAAGTCTATACAACTCAAAAAAACTCCCTCTTTTTTTGAATAACCTGCTACTTTTCAGTTAGTAACAGTTACTTAAGACATAAGAGGACATATGGGACGTGACATCATCCCTTGAAACCTTCACATTTACCTAAAAGGATGTACAACTAATTAAATGCCCATTTTTTGACCTAAAAATGATTAAAAAGATTAAAATGACTAAGGACCAAGGCTAATATAACATTGAATGACATCAATTAACCTATAATACACCTCATTAAACAATGTTAGACTCTTAATAAACCTCTAAAAATGAAGTATTTTCCTAGAGGAGTCCCAATTTGACATGTAGGGTCAAATTTGGTCAACAATTATGCTCATGCATGACCCCTTCCTATCGTTATGTTTGTGCGCAAACTTATATCATCAAAGTAAGGTTTAGTTTGTTGTATACTCTCTTGCATGATTCTTGTGATGACTTGCTCTTAGCCAAAATTGGGGGTTAATATCTCCCCACTCCAAGTATCTTGACCATCTTTCGACAAGTCGATGCCTTCTACCTATATGTTCAAAACCTCATGCCCTTGTTGACAGAGTTCATCAAAATTATTCCAACGTTAAATATCTGTATGACCTTGACAAATTATGACTAATATCTCTTCAAGCAAGGCCTCAAATTTTGAGATGTCTTTGGCACCTTCAGTCATCTTTTTCCTTGTTGGAACTCTAGAAGGTCACCATTATACGCTTCTTGTGTAGCATCCTCTTCATCACTAGCCTTAAATTGTGATCTTTTAAAGGTCTCATCTAGCTCCTTGCGTTCTTCAACTATGTCCTTTATCGCTTCAACCTCATTAACAATTCTATCTCTCAGCCTTGTCCTTTATTGTATATACCTTGGTCTTAAGCTCTTCTTGCTACTCTCCTCTTGCCACATTTGTGCACTAATTATCTGTGTTGTTTACATGAACTTTTGAAAGATTAGCTTCGTCGATTTCGCCTTACCCTGTAGATTGTTTAATCTAAAAGGCCTCAATGTTCTTTTAGAGCTCTTCTTCCCTCTATGTGAGTTCTTGTTGCTCAATCTCCTTTCTAAGTGATATTTCCTCCATGCTTTCCCTATGCAATTGTTTACTTATGAATAAATGAAGGTAGTCTATAGGCTTCATATTGATAATAAGGGTGTCTGCGAGTACATGTCGTTATCTTGATCTATATTTGATCATATTGTCATGATTTTGGCTTAAAGTATGGATGTATGGCACTCCGTTAAGGCTAACTCATTCTCCTCAATCTCCAATTGATGATAATAGGACTCTACATATACACTATTTAAAATGTTCTTGGGCCACTTCGATAGCTAGGTGAATTAGGGCTAACCTAGTTTGCTCCTTGGTCAAGTGTTGGGGGTTAATGGCGTTTGATTTTGCCTCTACCTTTTTGTCTAACAACTCTTCTGTAATTAGGCACTTTGAAGGTACCTCAATTGAGCATTACCATTATAAGCTCCAAACATCCATGAGAGGTGTTTTTGAGCAATGGTAGAAGCATATACCTCCCAAAGCATAGCCTACACACATGGCTTAGCTTCTTCTTGCATATCATCTCCTTTATCTACTTTTTCATATGCATCCACCTTGTCAATGCTCTGCACAGAGGGCTCAAATGCCTCAGAGACTATCTTGATTTATGACCCTTGTTGGTCTAGCTCCCCGATTTGCTTATCTTTATGGTTTGTCTCCTCTTCTCATTATTCTTCTTCATTGGTCACCCCTATATGAGTTTCTCCAACTTTGTTCTCTCCATTTGAGCGTTTCCTCTTCATTTGTTTCATTGTCTCAGATCTTCACTTCATTTGATTTACTCTGCCACCTTGAGTCTCTTTATCTTTTGCTTTCTCATCTGGGGTTTCATTGTGTGCTTATTCCACATTTTCTTCCTTCTCTCTTGAATCTTTCCATATACCGACTAGTTGTGTGTTTCACTCTTATTTTTTGGCCCCTCTATCCCCACAAATAAAGTAACTGGAGACTTAACCTTTGATTGTCCAACTTTAGTTGACATTGATTGGATTTATGGTGAAGTCCATAAGGTAGTTTTGTAGGGTGAAGATCCTTGCACATAGGAGCCTTGTCTTGTCATTTTTTCCACTTCTCTTTCACCCACAACCCCTCCTTGTTTGGCATTGATGCTTCTTGTTTGGGTTACCATAGGAGTATCCACTTTGGCCATGGGATTGACTTGTGTCTCATGGTAACCCTTTATCCTTTTTTTGGAAGATGGCCTTCTGCTTCTTTGTTTTCTTTCCATTTGCATTATCACACATTCTTTCTAGAGTTTGTTATGCAATTCTTTCCCTTGCTATGTTGTTGGGCTTTCTTTTGTTAGGGTTACGTTTATAGGTCAACTGACACTTAATCGCCTTTATCATTTCTACCAGTGTAGGGTATATCATGACCTTATTGTCCTTTTAGTCCTCATCTTTTCAAGGTATCTCATTATGGGGGTACTTGAATTGAAACCCCATCATGAGGCTGTCTTATTCATTTTGCACAACCTTAACCTTTGCGCTTGAGATCTCGTGTATTTTGTTTAAACTTCTTTCGACATACTTGGTCATGATCCGATACGAGAACTTGAGCCACATAATGATTTAGTTTGCATCCTTTTTCTTTACCTTAATGAGAGTGATGTTTTATCACATAAAAATTTCTAAGACCCCTATATGCATCGAGCATATTCCTTGGAATTCAAGTTTCATCGAACACCAAAGTCAACTTTTTGCTGATCAGATAAGTGGATACATGCGTATCTCGTTCCTCTAACTTTGTCAATTACCATCGTATACTCACCTCTTTGTAACTTCCACTCGTTGGACAATTCATTTACTTATTTGATCATAAGGGCCAATTACAAAAGTTTGACTTTATTCATTTTCCTAGTTGACTTTGTGATGCACTTGGGTGTGATGACCATCCTTCATCCAACAAATTAGAATCTTCTTTTGTGTTTGAGTGAAATTAGAAATTTCACTAACTTCTCGGGTTTCCTAAAGAAAGACAACTTCCAAAGTTGCAACATTCCATTATCTTTGAGTGACGTCTTGGTTGGGGCATCTTGTAGTTTAATCCATATTTTCTAACCTTCTTCAACTTAATGTCGTAATCAACTTTTAGCATATCTTTGTATTTGGTCTTTTTACAATTGACAAGGATTCAATCTACAATTTAACACATTTTTTTTGAATCTTGCGCCAAATCAATCAACTCTCAATTAGCTATTGAAGGTATTCAACAAATTAATTAATTATAGTTTGCATCATGTTATGCACATAATTCTGTTAGTTTAATGATGATGTCATATAATAAACAACAATTGCATGATACACAGTTATTTTCCTAATCCAAGCATAAATGTCAATAAATACAACTCAATCTCATACAATATAATGTTGTATAAATACTCAATGGTATAGATAATCTCACCTAAAAACTACAACATGGTAAAATAATGAAGACAAAAGCATGCCATCAATGTTATAACATAATATACAACTGTTGTTGAAAAGTATCGTATGCCATAAGTGAATATACAAGTAATCCAACAACCTCTAATTTAATAAATAGTTTGGTAAACAAGTACACAATAGTACAACATAGCATCTATGAACAACTCTTGAAAATAGTGTAGTAGCCATGAGTATGCATCAAAATTGGTTCAAATTAAATTATAATGAGGGATAACATCATTTGGGAGTTTTACCTCCAACCATAGACTGATGATCCCCTCCACAACTCCTCACTAGGAGTGGCCCTTACCTTCACTAAGGCGCAGATAATGATGATGCAAGCACCCATAACCATCTTGGAACATATGTGAAAGTACAATCACTATTACATATATCCAATCATAAAGACCTTATATATGTCTCTATCTGTTATGACCTCAAGCAGACATGTAAACTAGAAAGTATAGTGGACAAAAAATGTATACAACTATAACATTAATTTAATCAAAGAATTTTATAGTATATTTAGTTTTCAAAGAATATAGGTCATTGTCCACATAAGCACGACTCTCTACTATAACAATAAATCTTCAATACTATTTTTGTTTAATCAACAATGGGTGACTTGTAAAATGGCTACCTGCTTGTCACTCATCATCCTTTAAACACAAAAGATGACCTTTTTAAGTACAAATCTCAATCATAAATTATTTGTAAAGCAATCATATAAACTAGTCCATTTTAAACATATAATGAGTACTAGGCAAAATTCCATACTAGAATCTTTCACTCAAGAAGATAAATATCACAAGTTTGGAACAACAATTCAATGTTTCCACATAATTCACCTACAACTTCAACTTACATAATTGTATACCATAAAGTGAATTTCTCTTACCCAAAACAAAATACCTGAAAGTTATTTGCAATGATGATATACCACAATATTTAATAAATCAATTATAGATATGCTTTTAACATGGTAATTGATCATAGAATCATAGGGTCTCAACAATCTATTAATAGATTCAACCTTTATGGATACCTAGATTTATACTAAAAAATAATTATTTTGGTTATGGGTTCTCTATACATCGATTCAAAGAGCATCCCATTAATAACTATAGTCCTATAGGTGGTTGTATTGGCCACCTTGTTGTCCCCCAAGTTTCACTTGTGAAATTTAGGGTACCTAATTAAAATTCCCTGGAAATATTAGAAAATTAAAAAAGAGAATTTTAGAAAAAGACTTAGTTTATTTTTTCTTCTCCTTGGTCAGGGTTCCAAGACTGCAATGTAACCGTCAGACTCTAACTATTATAATGGTTAATGCCTACAATGCAACCTCCCATCCCCGATTTGACCCTCATTAATGAGGGTCGAGTCTTGCATGTGTGGGGGTCTATTTGATCCCCACTGTTAATAAGTCATTCTTGCCATTCTAAAACATTTAGACAACAAGATTTCAAAATTTGTAATCACATTTCTCCATTCCCAAGGGTTTTTCATCATCCTTCAGCGTTTGAAAGTCATTTTTATTAAGGTTTCCTCTATATTTCTCCATAAAATCGACACTTGGGGTTTCGTGTCCATTTCTTTGGAGTTTTTACTTATAGGTAGTTCATCTTCTTGTTGTTGATCAAACATTTACTTATTGTTGTCATTTGATACTTCTTTCTTCATCAATATTCTTACTAAAGCCCTTGAAAACTTTTGCTCACCTTTCTAGCATTAGATATTTTCACTAGCCATGCATCAAGGTTTGATACCTGCTTTGCAGCCTCAAACCTCTGACAATGGGTTTTCAAATTTCCTCGCATCAATGTTTGATGCCTATAGTGCACTCTCAAAATTTTGATGTCAAAGTTTATCGCTTCCCTCGCATCAGGGTTTTTAAGCTATTGTGTACCCCTAAAACCTTGATGTCAGGGTTTCTTGCGCTCCCTGCATCAAAACTTTACGACTACTTTGTAACCTCTTGCTTCTAACTCCCCTCCCATTGCCTCTCTTTTGTCATTTTCTTATCCCCATTCACACTTTGTCTCCTTGCTTCCCACTCTCCCATCCTTGTTGTAGTTATCAAATGTTTAGAACACCCAAGAAGAAAGGGAAGGAAAAAGCAAGCAAGATGAAGTACCAATTTTAAGGAGGTACACCCCACTTTAACATTGACTCCAACATCGACTAGGTTAATGATACAAATTTAGGACATATTGATATGGAATATTTATGGAGAGTAAACGCTTCTTTCAAGAATGTTTAGATACAAGACATTTATGATAGTGACCTTCCTCAAGCTATTGCATTTCCAATCTCTATGGAGTGCCCAAAACTTGTTATAACCTTGACAAGTCATTATGACAAATAGATAAGGGAGGTTCATACTCCTCGGGAAGGAGTTATTTTGAGACTTGGTCCAGACTACATTGAGAAGATGTTGAATATTCTTGATCATGAAGTTTTCATGGAAATCACTTCAGAATCAATGCAAAAATTCCATGACGACAATAAAAATGGTTGTCATAGATCCTTAAATAAGCACTGGATTGCCAAGCCCAAGGCCTTGATGTCTAAGGTGCCCAAGGTGATTGCCAGGCAATATTTCAAGCTTGAAATAAATGACATTATTACTCTTCTAAATAGGGTGGTTGGAAATCCTACAAAAAGAGATTACACCAAATGGATGTTTCAATATATTTAGAGTATTTATGCCAATAAGTAGCACATCGATTGGGCCAAATTGATTAGCGATTTAATCCACAAACAACTATGTGAAATAATCAGCACCTATAAGTTTTATATGATGTCATATCTCATCTATGTTGTTTCATGGAGGAGATTATACAATGGATTGTTCACAGTAGGTCTAATGTCTGCATCTCAAATATATGAATATTATCTTAAATTAATAATAAATGAGAGTGATAAACAATTTTGTCATGTTAACGATGCCTTTATTCACTTTATCATTCAAATTTTTGAGGTAGAGCCTTATAATCAATGCTTATCCATTAGTGCGTCTACATAGATTTCAAGATGGGGTGGTTCGGTTCATTGAGTTCCCTACATTTTCTTACATTAGGGTATGCAGGTATGATTCTACTCCTTATATGCTTCCAAATTTTGTAGATGATAGATGGGCAATCATAGAGTTTGCAGTAATTGATGGTGACATAGAAGCATTTGGTTTCTAAACATAAATCTTTCGACATTCATTTTACAATAACTATTGGTGGGTACACTTGTGACACACTACATAAATCTAAATTAGTAGAAGTAGACATGGCACGAGTCACCCTCCAATCATTTCATATCCATCCCTCGTTTGATATAAAGGGAATAATATATCATGCTTTGAGTGGGTCATTTAAACACATCTTTTATAATGAGGACTTTTGGATGGATTGTGATTAATGAAAGGGAAGTAAGACTTCTTGACTATATCTGCTTCATTTTAGATCAAATAATCAATTTCAATATTATGGATATTCCTAATGATTTAAATATTGAAGATGAAGGTGAATTGATAGATGAGAACTAATTTTCATAAGGAAAAAAAAGGCACATATCCCTAGGGTTGACTAGAGTCAACAAGAGATAACATCATTAGAGACTTGAACTCAAGGAGTCTTTAGAGTAACTTTGTCATGGATTGTAAGCAAAGGCATGGACATGCAAAATTCCAAAATTCAAGCAACTTTAAAATCTGCATATAAACCTCCCCCTGAGTTGGTAAAGCAAAAGGATGTAGAAGATCAAATGACACCTTTTGGCACTGCATGAGACATTGCTATTGTGATGGAATAAACAAGGAGCTCTCACCTCAACCTAAAAAGAGATCTCTTAAGTTCAAGCTCAAAAAGTCAATTGGGGGGAAGGGTACTCCTGGGATATCAATTGTGTTGAGTGAGACACCTGAAAATGTGGTTTATTTGCACAAGTTGATTAAGAACACCACATTGTAGTTCATGATCATAGATCCTCCATTTTTGGATCCCAAACAAAACCCCTCAACAGTAATGGCCCCTCTTCCTTTTGATAAAAAACAAGAAGCTATTTCTCAATACATAGCCAAAAAGACCATTGAATTAGTCCCTGAAGAAGGGAAATCTCTTCCAGAGGTGGTAGGAACTTCTTCCAAGGTGTGGAACATTACCCTATTATTCAATAAGAAGAAGAGTTAGACACTAAACAAGTTTTGGAAGTAGAAGTCACACCTCCTCTACAAATGAAAGAAATAATGAAGCTTGTGATGGATTAGACTCTAATTGTTCAAGAACATGGGTAGGTTTAATCGACATCAATATAAGGAGAAAAAAATACTTAAGTGTCTCAATGACTGACCAAGATAGTGAAAAAAATAAAGAAGACTATTCCACCTTTGTAAATATATTTCAACACTATAATTCCTTTGCATCTTCGAGCTGCCAAGAAATACAAAAAGGTTTCTCATATTATTCTAGATGATTAAGGTGAGAGGAATTCTGAAATTTCTATTCCCCCTCTTGAAAAGTCAAAAAAAGAGATCACATATGTGGATTACTAGGTTTCATGCATTCACTTGGGTAAGCCTACTCATGAGGGGATTGAAGGAGGACATGTATATTGCCATTATTTTATTGATTGAAAGATTTGAACATGATACAACCACAAAAGATCAATTGAAGGAAAAGGTAGATCAACTTACTTCAGTAATACAAAGAATGATCAGTCTGATGCAACCAAAACTTCAAGATCATATTTTGAATACTAAAACTCTCTGCATAGCCAAGAGAATAGGGAACATAGGGAGAGATACTAAAGAATGGTCCAAGAAATTGCTGGAATAAGGTGTATACACATAATATTTTAATACTTTTATCACTTACTGACACTTTGTATCTTGTAGGAACAGTCTAATCTCAATCTCTTTGAATGCACACCTTAAGGGGTATACTGAGAAAGGGGTGGGCAGACCATTGATTCTTTGTAAGATTGTTGTCCCTTTTTCCACTTTCCATCTACACACTTGTATCCTAAAACCATTTACCCTAAAATTATTCTTCTCTATTGTACCCATTCTAAACATTTGTCATATCATTATCCTCCTTTTTCTTGCCTTGACCCCCTTTCATCAATTAACTGTACTATGTCGATTGGGTCGACCCTGTATAGTTTTTAACCTCTAATTACTACATAGGGTCTACTAGGTTGACCTTGTACTATTTAGGGATTTATTTCGGTTGGAGTTTTGTTATCCCTTCGGCTGACCTAGTTTGGGACCTAGTGATTTATCTCCTGAAAACATATAGGGTCAATTGGGTTGACCCTATACAACTGACATATTCAAAAGGATTTAGGTAAATATTTTCCTTTATACACAATTTTATTTCTAACCATTTGAGAATACAGAAGTGAAGAAGAATAAGTGCAAATGAACATCTGCTTATTGACCATTCTACTTGAGGAATAAAACTTAGGGTTCCATACTTTCTTTAGAGATATGGATCTTGTCTTGTGGAGAAGTGTTTTGGATGGATAGATAGGTTGTGTAGCCTAGCATCGATTTGTCTTTGTTATCCTTACATACCAAAACAATATCTTGTGAAGCATCTTGGCCAAGGGAGAGATTGAGACTCAATGGTTTCGTCTTCAAGGTAAGTGTTCCTAACTTTATTTCTCCTTTGTAAGAGTACATAGATAATGCAATTGTGCTTCTCTTCCATGCATTAGGATTATGTATACATTGACGCGATTATATGTATTTTATGCATGTTTAGTTTAGTTTGTTTTGTTTTTAACCCCCACTTTGTACCATAAGCTTTGGTTTGCACTAGATTAGATTTACTTTCTTGTTTGTTAAACATAAGTGAAACATTAAATCTAGGACTCTTTTAGGGTTGTTGCATGATTATGTTAGACTGTAGGCTTTAGAACCCTTCCTAGCATGGTGTATTATGACAAGTGATCCCATAATCAAGTGTAGAGGATCCCCATCTTGGTCATGCTCCTGCTTAACAAATGTATTCCCAATTGGAAGTGTAGGTATGCTCTATCTTCTTTGAGCTAGGATTGATTTATAGACATGATACATTTATGATTACATACACAAGGAAACACTACGATAGCTCAGACATTGAAGTGTACTCTGTGATAGAAGAAAAAAATAATACACTTACAAGAAAGAGGCTGAATATAAAGAAGAATTGGGTAAACTGAAGATTTTTCTACCACAGTTGAAATCCCTGGATAGGGCAGATGAGGATATTTTGGTTGGTGAAGGAGTCTTGATAGAAGATGAATTAGGGGAACAAGTTGAGTCGCATAAATTTAAGGAATCAAGGATATTATTAGTTGACCCCATTTTTGATATTAGCAAAGCAATCAAAAAATTCCCATGCCTATTCTTTGGAGGGAAAGTAATTCCTTATAAGATATGGAAGGAACCTTCAAACAATTGATTGATCAAGAAACTAGCCTTACTCTTTTTTTTAGTTATGAATCAATTCAAAGATTTGTGCATTTATAAAACTCATTTGACAAGTTGGGCAAGGATTTGAAGAATTTCAAAATAATTCCTCAACAAACAATAAATTTGCAGCTAGAGATTAAAATTCCTTATCAACATTCTGAATGCCCAAACTATGATAAGTTAGAAAACACGTTGTATAAATTTGTAGAATGTGAGGATAAATGACATCAAGCTATGTAGGAAGAAGTCTTTACCATTGAAAATGAGGAAGGAGGTGAAGAGTAAGTGCTAGAGAAGACTCCCTAACTTGTAGTTCAGAATTGCATTCTATCACAATCTTCTTTACAGGTTGAGAGTTGCATTTTGGTTTGAAGGTTTTTACAGTTTTGTGTGCAACTTGAACAAGTCAACATGCACCCTGAATTGTGCAACCAAATTTTATTTTTAGATTTTTTTTCTTAGAATATAGGGTTAAGGTTTATTATAAGTAGAAGGATTAGACTCCTCTCAAAGGTTTGTCAAACTTTTGTAACTTTTGCAAGAAGAGATTTTTTTGAAGGGAAAGAAGAAAAGAACTTTGTGTTTTTTCAAGAAAAACAATAAAACTAAGTGTTGTAGGAATTTGAGCTTGTCTTTAGTTATGAATGAATGTTCTTATGCTCATTTATTCATAATATTTTTTTCTTCATTATTTCCTAACGAAATTATTAATTGATGGTAATTTTATTTCAAGTTAATGGATGCAATATCTAAGTGAAATATGCATTTGCTCACTTCTTATTTACATTCCTTCTATCTTTTCATAGTTAATACTTTTTATTTTCTCAAATTTACTCTCTTACTCATATCTCCTTTATCATACATGAAAACCCCCAAATGAATTTAATATTTAATATATACATTTATGAATATGTTAGGTTTGTACTTTTATTTTATTTTGAATAAAGGTAGCTTCACCTATGAATAGAAGAGGGACTCTGTCTTGCAATACTGTTGACTGCGATGCATGCATTGAAGTGTCATACACTTTTGCTAGCCAACATTTTTTGGCATCCACCATGGGGCACACTCTGTGCTAGCTCGTGTAACCCATAAATATCTACATGAATTAAATCTATTTCACCATTTTGGTAGAAAGATGTTTCACCAAGGCTAGCAAAGCTAAAAGGATCTCTAATCCTTTCTTCAAGTTACAACAAGTCAATTTCTAGTTGAATCCTGAGATGAAAATAATAGTTAGAGAGTATGTAAGTTTCCCTACAAGTCCAAGAATCACAAAGCCACTATAAGGAGGTACCTTGGTTAGTCAAGCTCTTATTTTTGCTAGGACCATTATACCTCAAAGAGTAGTCTTTCAAAAGATGGTTGTACCATGGGAAAATGCCATTAGCCCATTAGCTCTTGGGCAGTTACATGAATTACCAAGAGGCTCAAGGAAGAATTTACCCAAGTCTTCTAGTGACGAGAAAGAACATCCGAATGAACACATAATTGTATTATTTTCCACATGTGGGATTTTGGGAGTTCTACATGAAGATTTTATGGTAAGACTATTCGTAGAAACTCATATAGATGGAAATATTGCATGGTTCTATCATTTGGATGCAAGTTCCATTAATAAATAGAATGCTATGAAATCAAAATTTGAAGCTCATTTAAAACCAACTAAAGATGTGCACACTTTAATTTCTAAATTGACTCAAATTAAAAAGGAGACACATGAACCAATGCATGATTTTGTAGCCAAGTTCAATAGGTTATTGAATAAAATTATGCAAGTAGCTAAGCTTACCGTAGAAAATCAGAAGTGTTTCTTCATCAATGCCCAATTTCCAGATGTTGATTTCCTCTTGAAGATAAATATACTACCTAATCTAAAACAAACACAAACATTTTCTTCTCAAGTTGAAGACGATATGGTCATGGATGGAAAATTGTGAAGTGATTCTTCAAAATCTAGAGGATCAACTTCAAGTCATGAATCCACTAAGTAAATAATTCAAAAATGAGCAAATGACATTATTGTTTTAAATAAGTAGTTATCTCAGAGACAATTGACATCATCACAATAGGAAATCCCCAGGAGAGGTTACCAACCAAATAATAATCGGCCAAGGTTGCCTGCTCTATAACCAAGGTTGGCCATTGAGGTTCCCTAATTAATACAGTTTTGGAGACCAATGGAATTTATTTTTATGATGAAGATGAGCTTTAAAAAAATGATACAAGTTTTCAGGAGTATGAAACTACTAAACATGGTGGTGATTCCAGTAATTCTTTTTTGAAACATGAGTGTGACAAAGATGATTATGAATATATAGTTGAAGATATGTATGGATAATCTTATGCCATGTTTACAAGATCTCAGAATGAAGATGTCAAGAAGAACCAAGATGTTGATAGGGTAAAAACCAAAATGAGAAAATTGTAAGTAATTATGCTCCTAAGGTGTCACCTACCCTTACAATACTCCCTAGAGGTTTTTCTCTTCCTTTTTAAGCGAAAACAAAATAACCAAAAGCTAAGGCAACTATTTCACCTCATACTCAAAATCCAGAAGGTTAGAAGATCAATGCAAATTTGAAAAATAAGGTGGCTTCAATGCCCTAGAGATTTGATGCCACATCTTCATCTCTCATTCCATCATTTGACATATTATATCATGTTAATAAGTCCAAATTCAGATGTCCCAAACATAATATTTGAGATCAAATCTAGATCAGTTGAATCACTTGTACCATTGTCATCAAAGGGGGTCAAGGTAATATGATTAAGCTTAATTTAAAATGGATTATAGCTATGCCTTCGAATACCAAATGGTTAACCTCTATGAAACTACTTCTCCTTATGATAAATAATAGTCATTCTACATATCCCTTTTTTAAAGGGTTTCAAGCTAAGTAATTATATTATTGATACATGAGTTTCTGACAATGTTATGCCTGCCAAGGTTGCTCATGCTTTAGGTCTTAGTTGTACGAATACTTTTGGCTGGTGTTTCTCTATGGACATACAACAAGTCCTGTTAGTTGTCTAGATCAAAGATGCACAAGTAGCTTTAACTTCCTTTCCATAGAAAATGATTAAAATAACAATCCTGGTTGTAGAAATTCTAGCTACATATGGCAAGTTGTTAGGAAGGAGCTTTTGCAAAGAATTAGGAGGAGAGATTCAGATGGATTTATCTCATGCCATGACTTCAGTCAATGGCATTAAACATAAGTTGGAACATGAGTCAAAAGCTAAGCTTACAATATGAAAGTCAAAATACCCAAGCACTGATATTCTTTTTGAAGATGTAGGTTTGAAGAATTACATGATGATGTTTGAAGCAAAGATATATATGCCTAAACTAGTGAGAAACAACTCTAATGATGTTTGGGTTCTTGATTTTTATGAAAGCTACTCATTAATATATTATGGGCTAAGTGTCATCCTTATTTCACCAAGCAAGGAAATTTTCCCTTTTTATTTTAAATTGTAGTTGAATGCACTAACAACACTATAGAATATGAAGCCTTGCTTCATGGGCTAGACAAAATTGAAGAAATGGGAATTCAGAACTTAAAAGCATAGGGAGATGCTAAACTCATCATTAGGTAAATTCAAGTATTAATATCATATAAATAATGATCATTTGAGGCATTATAAGAATAGAATCTGTGATTATATTGAGGCTTTTGGCACTTTTTCAATTATGTCAGTCCTAAGGGAAGATAATGACAAGGCTGATGCACTTGTTGTTTTAGCATCGTTTATGATTTCTACCTCTAAAATTAAACATGAGTAATACACTATTGAAATCGTATCTATGCCAACTATACCTGATGATGCTTAGCATTGACAAGTTTTTAACAATAATGAGTAAATAATTAATTTCTTGGAAAATATAGACAACTTAAAGAATTTGTATTTTGAAGGAAGTAATTCAGCTTAAAAGAATCACATGCTCAACAAAAAAAGGGCCAGGATGGAGATGAGTTTTCCACCAAGACTGTAAAAGGACCTAAAAATATAGATATTGGTGGGAAGGAAGATGTAATTCAACCTAAAGGTAATAAAATACTAAAAGGATTAGTTTCCATTGAATATTTATTTGATAAGCAAGACAGATATATAAAAGGGAAAGTGCAACTTTAGACATTAGAATCTTCTAAATATGAACAGGTGAACATTGGTACTTCTGAAAATCTCAGGTATATTAACATTGGGAAATGTTGATTCGAAGAATAAAGAGATAGATTCATTAATATCTTTAAGATATATAAGGATGTGTTTGCCTAGAGCTATGATGACCTGAAACCTTTCAGACCTAAATAATTGAAACACAACATTCTACTAAAGTTGAATATGTCACCTTATCATCAAAATCAGAGGCCTACAATCAAAAGATTTCTTCAATCATTCATGCTGAGGTTCAAAATATGCTAGAGACACATATTATCTTCCCTAGTCATCACTCTACATGGGTTGTCAATCCATAAAAAAATGGTGAGATTCACATCTATGTTGATTTCAAGAATTTGAACTAAACATCACTAAAGGACAACCATCCCTACCTATTATGGAATTAGATACTTCAAATTGTTACAAGATCAAAGATGCTTCCCATGCTTGATGGGTTTTGTATTGAACATCATCATAATATAGCCTTTATGATGCCTTGGGAAACTTTCACCTATAGGAGAATGCCTTTTGACCTCATAAATGTTGAGGTCATATTTTAGAGAGATATAGATTTGGATTTTCATGATCTCATTAATAAGATCATTGTGGTTTACTTAGATGACCTGACAGTCCTTTCCAAAAAGTGTGAAGATGTTTTAACATTTTAGGACTAAAATGAATGTAAATCCTATGTTGTTAAATAGCTGAGTATAGTAAATCAAAGTAAAAATATAAAATAAATACAATGACTAATTTGTTATAGAATTGACCTAATTTGACCTTTCTAAAAATTAAAAATAAATAATGTAAATTAGAACTTAGCTAAAAAATGACTAAGATAGATGATCTAGAGGTTGAAAACTAAGGCAGAGACTGGTCTAAGTGTCACAAATAGGGTCCAGATGTCAAAACCCACATGAAAAGTAGCATCCTAATTGGATAGTAGTGACATATGACAATAGTGTCCTTGTTTTGGTGATAGTGTCCTTTGTGCAGGACTGTTTTGAGCTTCTGGATGCAACTGTGTCTGGGTTTATAAGGCTTGTTCCTATGTGCACTAGTTCTAAAACTCCATAGATGGTATGTTTTGACTAATTTTATGGGAAAACCCTAATCTTCCATAGTACTAGGGTATTCAATTGATATAAGTAGAAAAGTGTGTTTGTCTATGGGGTAGGCAGGACATCCTCAACATGTTGTTATGATAAGAGTTACCTACATACCAATACTCTAAAGAGGGATCAAGTCCAATGTAGTTCTCCCCACCTAAGTGCTAGTGTAATTGCAAGTGAAGCTAGTATGATAGTTGACTTGAGTGCTTTGAATGTGCTTGAGACTAAAAATATGAGTAATCTAAGATTATAAATGTTGTATGTGATAGTATGCAGAAGTAAAGAAAAATAGGGATTGATAACCTAAATCATGCATAACTTGTTTTGAGTTTGCATATATAATTTGAATTTCATCTAGTGGTTAGAGGGATAAAAGTCATGTATATATAATGTTTTGGTGTTTGTGTAGGTGTTGAAAGAGGTCTACGATGAACCTAAGAGGTCTAAGGTTTGAAAAGATATATGTTTGTAAAAAAATGAGGGAAAGGACAATTGTGCCAATATTGAGACACATGTTGCTACTATCCCTATTATAGTGCTAGTGTCCAAGTGGTAGAATCTAAGGCATGAAAGGCCGAGATGCAATATTGAGGGTTTAAGACTACTCTAGGGATGACTAGGGATGCTTGTGGCTAGCACAAAGTTTGGATAAGTGTGAAAATAGACCCTAAAATAGGTCTAGGGCTAAGCTAGAGATAGGTGGCCTCAAGTAGCACTCTTAGCACTCAAGTGTTATTTTTAGGTGATTACATTCCCCCTCCCCCCTCACGCCCCCCAATTATATAAATGCAACAAAGCAAAATGACTAGGATAAAGGAAAAATAAACATACCTAGACTTACCTAAGAGGTGAAGCCCACGACTCTAGATCTGAGTATGTGAAACATACTCCATTGCGTGTCCTGCAAGTGAATTGTACATAAATCAATCCTTACTTAAGAGATATAAAAAGAAAAGACAAAACTAAGTAGAGAAGTAAAATTGAGTAAAACTTAGTAAACACTAAGTATAAGGATAAGAAAGAGGAAAGAAACAAAGACACCCCATTGGATACGCGAACCAATGCATAAACTTGGTGACAACCTATGTGTGTACGTTTATATAGTAATCAATCAATGAATAAATTGGACTTAGATAATGGCTTGCTCAATCCCAATGTGTGGGTGGCTCAAGAGCCATATCCGATTTTGATTCCATCATTGCCCACCCTTGCTTGGTGGATTGTGACCTATGAATATCTTAGATTAAATTGATGGTGTGTCCAACATTCTCTTGTAGGTGGCTCAAGAACTCAAGTAGACTATAACTCCATCATTTCATAACCATGTGTAGTAGATGCCTCTAAAACTAAAACTGCATGATATAACTAGAAATATCTAACTGAAGATGTTGGCCCTGTAGCCACTCAAGTATATTAGGTAGTTTTGGGCCACTTGATGTTAGGTTGTGGAGCTAAAAGCTTCACAAAGATGCAAATAGAAGGAGTTACGGAGGTTGCAGAGAGTTGAAGAACGAGTTGCAGGGCAACCGACGTCAGTCTGATCAACCGACGTCAGTCTGATCAACCGACATCAGTCAGATAGCAGTGCAGAATAAACTGACGTCGGTTACAAGTCGGTCGACATCGATCAAGAGGAGCCGACGTCGACAACCTATGTGTGAGCATGCAGTTTGCATGCAGATTCTAGAGAGTCTATTTTTGGACTGTCAGTTTGCATGTTAAAGGCTAATTATAGTTTTGAGTTATGTGTCTAATTATTGTAATTAAGATAGTCTAATTATTGTAAGCATGAGATCTATATAATAGACTCATAGGCTGTATTGTAAATTAGTGCTAGAGAGTAAGAGAGCAAAATAAGCTCCTTCAGAGAGAAGAGAGCAATGGTGTGTTCCTCCTAGTGCCACAGTACCAAGTGTGGGTGCTGGTTTGGAGAATCAGAAGGGTTCTTCGTGTATGTATGATCTTGGTCAGTAGGTGTGCAGGACCACGTTTGGAGATCTACAATGGTAAGTAAGGTCTAGTGATTTGCAGGTGGCAGCAGAGAGCAAGAGATCTACTTGGAGTATGGTTGTGTACTTGGTGTACTGGCAGTGTGTTACTGACTGGTGGAGGTGAACATCAATTCTATATTTGAGTTGATTGTTGGGACCGTAAGAGAGAGAGGGAAGAAGTCCTTGAGGTGTGGCAAGCCTTTGAGGTGGAAGAAGAAGTGGCATCTTCTTTATTGTATTTTCTTCTGAGTGATTATTAATACAATTGTGTATTGTCTCTCATATCCTGTGTTGTTTCATATTTCTAGTTACTTATCATTCTGGTTAAATTCTGTGTTTAGTTGCTAATACAAGAGGTAATCATATGTGCTCTTATTGAGGAGCAAGATCCTGACACTTGAGAATGCTAACCACTGTAGATGGAGTAAGGCATGAAACTAGTGTGAAAACTAGAATATGATGTTTGATGCATGTAACATAGATAATGACATGGAATTTTTTATTCCATCTAATCAACTTGTTTGTAAGTGAACAAATGGAAACAATGTGCCACACACATGCCTCTAAATCTGATAGCTGAGCATATAGATTCTAGACTGAATTATAATAATCTATATCTGAGTATTTGAACTATTAATGGGAATGGTCATTCCACAAATGATTCCTCCAATATGAGCAAATTGGTATGAATCTAAGATAAATTGATCCAAAACTAGTAAATATATAACTAAACTTGTGCAAACCTAGGCTATACCTATTGTACGTTTCTAGCCAATTTATATTTTTTTGAAACTGAGCCTACTGGATTGTAGCACCATATCTTGGATAGTAGCACCATGTGGTACTAGTATCCCAATTTGGATGTTAATTTTTGAATGCTCTTTATTTTATGCAACTATAATTGATCTTTATGTCATTATTTCCCATTGTGTTTACCTGAGTTTGATTTCTATAATCTAAGCTTGTGTGCTGAAAATGTACTGTGAGTGCATTATGGGAGCCTTTTCTTTATGACAAACCCTTGTAAATCCCCCCTCTTTTGAGGGGAGTTGTTGAACTTGTGCAAGAACTGTCCTCAAAAGAAATAAACTTTGCAAGATGTGTGTTAGCCAGAGCATATATGATATCTTCATGATAATCCAATATAGTATGCATACATAACCTTGAAATGTAAGATAATCTGAGCATAATTTTGTAATGTGTGATGTATGTTATGTCTATCATTCACAAGGCTATCAAGATAGATATAACAATGTACTTAACAACAAATATAAGTAATAACTGAGTAGCTACCTAGGGGGATGGGGCATGATATCCATCACGTCACCCAAGTAGGAAGTGGATATGCATGAGGTCCCTCATGGCATCTAAGATTGGAGTGTGCAATAAGTAAGAGACAAGTGTTATAGCCACAATGCATGCAAAAAAACATACATACAACACATATGAGGTATGCAAAGTAGGCCAAGGGGGCATAATACAAGGGACATGGGCACATGTCACTAAATCTGAGAAATCAAGACATATAAGGACATGTTCAAATGTCCACATACGTAAACAACAAGCAATTTGGCTTAGAGACAGATATAACAACATGTTCAAATGTATGTATACACAATCATTAAGGCACACACAAGGACATGGGCACATGTCCAAAGCATACATACTATGAAAAAAAGTGGCATGGAGCCAAAAATAGTGGCATATTCAAATACCCTCGAATAGAAGAAGCATAGAGATAAAATAAATTCTAAACTAGGAAAGCTAGAATTGAAAGTATGCTTGAACATGTGATACAAATCTATGTAAGAGCTAAGATGTACATATGTTGAGTCTAAAGTAGTAATAATTGGCAAAAACTATAAGTGTAGCATGATCAATATCAAGATATAACAATGATCAATCTATGATGTAGAGTTTAGAAAGATGTAACTTGGTAATCAAAATTATTTATATGGTGTCTCCAACTGAGCACATGTGTCAAATGAAGAACCTGTGTATCTGTGTATATACCCTAAATGGGTAGATAATAGTAAATATAGATTGTTGTAATGGATCTGAGTCCTTTAGCAATCTGAAAGCACTTGAAAAGAACAAGTGAAGCATATATGTGTGATAAAATTGACTATACTAAGATAGCTAGCATATGTAGTGTTTGAAAAATATAAGAATTGTAAACATGGTAATGTATACAATCTATAATTTATGTTTTTTGAGTAATATATTTAAATGTTTTTGTGTTTTTCACATATTATATTATTTTTGTATTTTTTGGATATAGGCTATGTACAAGTAACATATAAATGAAACTATAGACAAGGATCAAGAGAGAAGGAAAGTATGTACAAGAAGGGAGAAATGATACTAATCGATGAGTCTCATAGGAGACTCACTATCAATATGGCATGTGTCAAATAAATGAACAATGATCGTGCGTGCTATATGAAAAGGAAACTATAGTCCTAAAACCTATTATACTGAGTGATCTATAACTAGTACAACTTATGAAATGGTGCTAGGAATCCATGAAATTGACTATGGTATCCTGTGAACTATAGGGGTATGAGGGACCCATCTGGTAGAAGATGTAGCTGGAATAACTGCCCTATGTTGAGGACCTTGAGAATTCAATAAGACTGATCTCAAAATAAAGTGAGTAGAGGGTGACCTTATAGAATCTACAACAAATCTCTGACACCAGGGTCTCTATAATAATGGTCCCTATGGGAGAGTATGTGTCTATGGCAATACTATAGGAATAGACCTCTCTTTTAATGGTGGCTCCACTGAACTTTGTGGTGTAATGATAAAAACTATGCTTAGAGATATAACTGGTAATTCTATTGTAATTGGTAATTATCTTATAATTATAACTATAGTGTAACTGTTTGTGGGATAAGTAAATGATACTCATATGAAAGACCATCAACTGTGATCACCTTATTTTCATGTAAATATTTAAGGCATCTGTGCATGGTTGATGGGATGTCTTGTAATTGTTTTATTCATGGCCTACCCAACAACATATCAAATGTGCCTATACTAGGTACTACTGAGAATCTAGTGGCCACATATGTTGGCCGAACTTGTAGTGGAAGTACAATATCCTTGATGGAGCTCTGAACATGGCCAGTAAAACCATGAATAACTATCTATAAGAGATATATCCTGCTCTAAATACCCCAAATATTATATAAGTGTGATAGTGCACATGTTAATACTTAACCCACTATCCACCATAAAACTCTGAATAGTATGATGATCTATGTAGGCATGTACAAAGAGTGCATATGAATTTGAATCATCATCAACAATCTCTTGCTCTGAGAAAGTGATGAGTGGTCTAGCTAGAACTGTGGTATGGTACACACCAATGATATTATGTAATGGGTTTGTATTATTTGTATTATTTTGATATGATGTTGGTGGTGTATGTTCTTGATACATATAGTGAACACTTGAAGTGCCCCCTACCTCATTTGTTTTATGTTTTGAAAACAGATCTAAGAATATTTTCAATGCTTAGATTTCATTTGTTGAACTTTGGGTGCCTCTATGGGTGTGCCACATCAATAATGTTAGCCTCTATCAAATCTTATATTTTATACTTCAAGCTAATGAATCAGTTTGTTGTATGGCCTGGTGCCTTATGATATTCATAGAATGCATTGGAATCATAGTTCTTTGGAAGAGGCCATGTCGTATCAACCTCTTTAATGGGGTGAGAGATATGACATTTCATTCCAAGAGCTACTATAAAACTCCTGTTGGTGATTTTGGAAGGTTGGTGAAAACTTTATGTGGAGGAGCTCATAAAACCAGGTGAGGAGATGGATTTGACGCTACGTTAATTATTGCCTTTGAATCACTCTTATTTTTAGTGGCCCTTACCTTATATGGAGGCTTATGAGAAATCTTAGTAGTTGATTCTGATCCACTTTTATATTTTAGTTTCCCCATAGAGAGAAGCTTGACTTCTCTTTCTTTCATTGTGTGGCATAAGCATGTGAATGTTGGAAGCTTCTTGAACAAGATAGCCTCATGTAATGCTAGTAGTAGGCTTTGTTTGAATATGCCCTAGAGCTCTCTATCTGTCATGGGGCTAGTCAACTTGGCTAATATAGTCTTATATCATAAGACATTCTGCAATAGGTTGATTTGATTTTTGTTTTAGTTGTGCTACTTGAGCATATGAGATCTTATCACTAATGTTTATTTATATGTGTGCTAAAAACATATTTGTCAATGTATTAAAGGCATTGATAGACTAATTTTATAGGTCACAAAACCATTGCAAGACACAATCCTTTAGACTGCATGGAAACCACTTAGTTAGGAGCTAGTCATTAGACACATAGTCTAAACATGCTATGTGGAAAGCTTGGAGATGGTTCTCTAGGTCACCCTTACCATCATACAATGTAAGCTTAGATGCCACAAATCTAGATCGCAAAGGAGTTATCGCTATGCGATGTGCCAAAGGTGTATGCAAAAGAACATGAGAATTCAAGGTGTATGTAATTAGAAATATATCATGTCTATAAATCAATCCTAACTCAGAGAAGATAGATCATACTTACACTTCTGATTGGGGATACATTATATAATCAAGAACATGACCAATATGGGAATCTGCTAGACCCAATTAGGGAATCTCTTATCACAATAAACCATACTAGGGAGGATTCGAAAGCCTCTAGTTAAGCACACTCATGCAATAACCCTAACTAAGACCTATGTTTTTATATTCACTAAACTAATAACAAGTAAAGTAAA
This sequence comes from Torreya grandis, assembly GCA_037957365.1. NCBI lineage: Eukaryota > Viridiplantae > Streptophyta > Pinopsida > Cupressales > Taxaceae > Torreya > Torreya grandis. The sequence goes on along the minus strand of JARHVA010000540.1, from coordinate 1,519,050 downwards.
GTTTAATCTAGTGTTCACCAAAGCTTGTGGCACAAAGTGGCGGTAATAAACAATAAAAGTAAACATACATAAGAGACACATACTCAAGTCAATGTATACAAAATCTTAATACATGGAAGAGAAGTAAAATTGCATATCTATCTACTCTTACAAAGGAAAAACAAAGTTAGGAATACTTACCTTTGAAGATGAACCTGCTGAGCCTCAATCTCTCCCTTGGCCAAGGTGCTTCACAAGTGGTTATTATGGTATGTAAGGATGATAAAGATAAATCAGCTCTAGGCTACACAACCTATCAATGCATCTAAAAGACTTATCCATAAGATACAATCTATATCTCTAAAGAAAGTATGAAACCCTAAGATTGCTCCTCAAGACAAATGGTGGATCTGCAGATGCGTAATAGCTCTTACTTCTTATCTTCTCTTAATAATGGAAAAATGATCTTGTATATATAGGTGGATTAAATCCTAAGCCCTTTTGAAAGTTTTAGCTGACATGGTCAACCTAGTACAATTATGGACAAAATTCACTAGGTCATGAGCTAGGTTGGCCAAGAGCCAACCTAAATGAATTTCACCCACAATAGTACATGGTCGACCCAGTCAACCTAGTAATATATATAACTAAAAGGGACTTAAGGCTAGTAAAAGGGGGATAAAAGGTAGGAAATGACTGATGAGTGTGCAATAGAGAAGAATAAGCTTAGAGATATGTTTTTTAGGAGATAAGTGTGTAAATATCAAGTGGTAAAAGGGACAACAATCCTACGAAGTACCAACGGTCTGCCCACCACTTTCATGTTGCACCCTTAAGGCATGCACTTAGAGAGATTGAAACTCGATGGATTCTTGTAATATAAAGAGTGTAAGTGATAAAAATTTGAAAATATTATGTGTATACATATACCCTACTTGAATCTCATCATGTGTCACGTGAGTGCAACACAGGATGGTGCTTCAAGAATAGAACATGATGACACATAACACTGATGCTAAGTAAAATGCAATAAGGAGAAAATAAGATAAATTAAATGATAAAATTGAAAAACACATACCTTTACTTACCTTAGTGCTATAGATAAAGAAAGATATTATGAGAGATGCGAAGGCATCCAATGTGAATAATTTTAGGTGAACCTATAGAGATTAGTGCAAAAAAGAGCAAAAAATCAATTTTTTTGAAATATAGGCATATAGTAGTGGAAAATATTCTTTATAATGTCATGATTCTATAAATTTTTATGGTTTTAAAAAGAGTGAGTAAAAATAAAGATATGAGCAAAACAAGGAATCTGACGATAAATATTTGAAAGGTAAAGAATTGTGAATAGTAAGTTTAAATAGGATGAGAAGAAAGTCATTTGCTTATTATTTGACTTATTTAAAGAGAAATATAGAGCTTTGAGATATCAAATAAAAGAAAATAGAACTAAGATGGTGAGGTGATGATAACCGAGATGAGAGGGATGCCCAATGACTGTAGAGAGTGAAACACAGGTAAGAAACTGAGAATTTCAAATTTGTTTTTGAGTATTTTATTGAAAATTAAGTGTTTTATATGAATTTGTAAATTAGACCAATTCTAAAAATCAAAATGAACCCCAGATAGTTTCTAAGGGTACTAGAGGCCAAAAGGGGAAATGGGTTGAAAGGAATCAAAGTATAACTATCAAAGGTGTTTATTACAAGTAGGGAAAGGAGTCAACAATCTGAACCAACTAGGTCGACCTAGTCAACCTAGTATGCTAATTTTTTTGATTCCACACTACTGACGTAGTAGGTGTGTGTTGACTTAGTTGATTTAGGTAAGTTGCTAACTTAGTACCTCACTACCAACTTAGTTATCTGAACTAGATTGTCAACTTAGTATTAAGGGGGGAAAAACGAAAGGGTCAACTTAGTTTGTTTAGTCAACATGGTCAACTAAGGACTATTTGGTCAACTTGGTGTTTGACCAATGTCTAGAATAGTATTTAAATGTGTGAAATTAGATGAAATAATACTTAAAAGGTTTAGAATACCTGAATGAGTATTAAAATGGACATATAGGTTAAAAATAGGCCAAATTGGTCAAAAATGGATAGATTAAAATTATAATTGTTAAAAATTAAAAAAGAATGTATTTGCTTATAAGTGACATAGAGGTATAATACATCTTTTATTGTTTTATGGTTATAGGGGCATCCAAGATTTTGATGATTAGTGGATGCAACATGACTTCTAGACCTTTTAGAGTGATTGATAGTGGAGGATCAAGCGATGCTAGTCACACTAGGTCTAGTAGGTATTATGGAGATATGTCGAGTACCGTTAAGCATGGATCTTGTAGTCATGTTCCTAAGAGCTTGGGAATGATTGACTAATACTTTAACATGGGTGGTGTATGGGGATACCATTGAGGTGGGTATCACCCTAGAAGATGCCCATTTTATTCTTGGACTTCTTATAGGAGGTATGCTGGTGATCATGGGAGTATCAGATGGATAGGAGGAGAGGTGAGCCTTAACCTTGTAGGCAACAAGCTCAGATAAGATTTATCCTAGGCTAAGAGTGAGTCTTTTTGAAATGTATATAGCTCAGATTCTAGATATTTAGAATGCAGTGATAGGATTTGTGACATCACGGGTGTTGTGTCACAAGTCAGATAGCAAAGTACTGCTATATATGATAGCCTTATGTCATTCCATTTTGGAGTAGGGGCACTATATGATATAGGTTTTATCATTTGGGTTTAGCTCATGCATAATATGTATGGTATGCTATTCAGAGGGTAGAAGACCATGGGGATGGTGATTTTATTGAGTTTTATGATAGACAAGAGGTTTTTGATATATTGACTAGTTAGGTTACCCTATTTGGTCGATGATCAGTTGCCTTGGGTGTAGAAATGATGATATGGTTAGGTGACACAAGCCATGCCCCACATGCTATCACTATAGATAGTCACATGAATAAATATCATGTGGAAACTATGTGGGCATATCACAATAATGTGGTTGAGTTGGAGGACAGTGGCACTAATATTAGCATGAGCATAAATTATAGGCCATTACACCTAGTGGGTAGAGCCACATATAGTGGCATGCATATAAAGATAGTTGGGACTCCCTCACCCAACATATTTGATAGTGGTGCCCACATTTTGGGCTAGAAATGTGAGAGAGCTGAGGGGGAGAGGAGGATCAGGACCACTAGTTGCTAGACTAGAGATTAGACTGTAATGTGAGATCGTGGATAGGTCAAACATGATAGCCAATAGATAAAGAGGAGATGGATGTGGATGCAGGATTGTCAAAGGTAACACATATAAAACCATAGTAGGAGTGTTGATCACATTAGTTGCACCATCAACAAAGACACCAATAACAAGAGAGATAAGATAGGGTGGTCATCCCAGATGACCCATTAGTTGGCCTAGGATAGATTTGGTCAATAGAGGTGCCACTCAAGGAGGGATTGAGATGGGCATGGGTGGTGACCCTAGGGTTTGCATTGGTTAGGTGTCATCCTACAAATGAGGTAATTAGAGGATGAGTCGATGGAAAGACCATGCTTGATGGTCATGTAGATAGGGAGATGATGATAGGTGACACTTAAGACATGTAATAATAAATGGTTGAAATTTGCTTAAGTTTTTTGAGATAGATTATAGATATATAGATTTTGAGATATATATATATATATATATATATATATATATATATATATATAGATTTTGAGATATATATATGATCTAATATCTATATGGTTTGAATTTTGTATATCATATGAAGGAGGATATTATATGGGGATCCTTAGTGAGGGGAATACTATATGAGATCTTGGATGAGGCACTGATGTCGTACGACCTTGCTACACTAGATGATCCTATGATACTATCTACCCCAGGTCAAGTGAGCTGGTTTAGAATAGAAGGAGAGGTTGAAAGGTGATTAAAAGCATGCAGGGATGAGTGACAACCACTAGTAGGGGTGGGAGTGGGAGAGGCACATGCATGGTAGGCCTTGGCTCAGGAGAGAGTTGTGCATATGGCTACCATAACTCAGCTAGCACATGTATAAACCTAGTTAGCCAACCTATAGGGACATGTGATAGGTTTGAGATCTTAGATAACCTCTTTACAATGTACCATTTAGAGGAGACTATCTAAGGTATCTATGGGCAACATGGCTAGGTCATGAGATAGACATGATAAAGCCCAACCTTAGAGCTGGAATGATGTATATTTTTATACTTTGTATCAAAAAAACATGATATATATATATATATATATATATATATATATATATATATATATATATATATATATATATATAAAGATCTCATTTTGATAGTTAGATATTGATCTTATGTGTTTATATTGTGGTTTTTATTGTGGATGCATGGATATATTTCTTTCTAGCATATGTAGTTTGCTTTTGATGTATATGCTATAGGAAATATATGTGTTGTAGTTTATTTTCTAACATTATGTAGGACACATGCATGGTTAAAAAAAATAGACAAAAAAGACTTGGTTAAGTATGACCAATAAAAAAAAATGTACTACACATTGTTTCACATTGGAAAATAAGAAATTACTAAGTATAAGAAACCAAGAGTGGTAAGCAAGAGGGCAAAAAAGTTTGTTTTTAAACCATGAAAAAGATTGGCACCAAATTAAAACAAGTAAAATCACACTAAAGTCATGTTGGGATGTATGAAAATATGGAAAACATGTTAAAAGAACAAATAGTATAAAAATAAATCAATTAAGTCAATCAATCACACTAAATCACATTGGAAGTATAAAAGAGAAATAAAATTGGCAAAATTGGTTTTAAATTAAGTACACTAATTCAAGTTGGGAAGTATGAAAAAATTCAAGAAATGGTTGGATTCTTACATGTAATCAGAAAATAAGAAAATAAAATTGAAAGAGTAACTAAGTAAGCATAAAGACACTAAATCAAGATGGGAAGCATGTCAATGACGTGTAACTTCATAATCAATCAAATATTATCTCATATTTGACACGTCATTTTTTATGACTTAGATTATTGATTTTTTTTTCAGGAAGGCTAGGTCCTATCCATGGTCTTACACTGCAACTCACAAAGGGAACACCAATGAGGTGAAATAAATGTGAAAATCTAGTAAAAAGGGGATGTTGGTAATGGTAATGTGAAATGTTGATAATTTTTGAGGAAGGCCAGGTCTTATCCATGATCTTACAATGCAACTCACAAATGGAATCCCTAGGGGAGTGATCAGTGAATAAAACAATATTTCTCAATAGGAAATATTAAGATTTGTAGGGAGTGAAAATAGAATGTAAAAAACATATCTTAGGCATCTTATTAGAAGACCTTAAGACAAATGAGGCATATTAAGGACATGAGAAGACACTAAGTGACTAGTGACCATCAATATATAAAGGGAACCTGTTTACTATAGACACAAAGCTATGTACGAAAATAAGCGTGTGAGTAAGATCAACTCATGAAGGTAGATTGGTACAAGAAAAGTAAAATGGACCTACCTTCCCATGACGTGTTTCCCATACCTTAGGTTACCTTACAAAGCCATCGGTCTATTGTGAAGATTGGGTACTTTCATGAGAAAGTAGGTAGCACTAAAATATTTTTTTATTATCCTTTTCTATTCTATTGGCCTACTGCACCCCAATAGACCTTGACTCTATCATGAGGCCAACTGGGGAGTTTGAGATTTGATTAGAAGGAGATGTGATTAAAATCACATCTTTTAGTGTGATTTGACTTTTGAGAATTTTGAATGTTTTGCCTTTTTTATCATTGTCTTTTGTTAAATGATTTGGCTTTTAAATATTTTGATGGATTTTTTAAGATTCATCCTTCATATAGACTTGGAATGATTAGTCATGAGAGATAGAGTGATACATATGAATGATCTTTAGGCTTTGGCTAAAGGAAGATAAGGAACCAAAGACAAGACTGACTAGGACACTTGGGCTTAACAATGAACCAACATGTTCTCTTAAGTCTCAACTATGTATATGCTTAGGTTGAGAAAAGAAAAAAAAGGGGGAAGAAAAAGAGATCTAAAGTGGACTGATAAAAGGAGATTATAATGAGATGAATTATTTTCTAACTGATCACATGGTATAGAAGGAATGACTAAAGGGAACAAGGTTTGCATAACCAAGTCACAATAACAATTATCCATTGTTAGAGAGATAAGATATCAAACAATCATGAAAAGAGAACAAGGGAATATTTAAGAAATAAAATCAAGAGTAAAAAGAAGGCAATGATAAAGAAGAAATTTATAAGCAAACATAGATGACATTATAAGCAATATAAAGTACAAAATCAAAGTCACCATGTAAGATAAATAAGAATTTGACACAATGTCAAATGATATTAAAAATAGATAAAGATAAAGCTGGATCACACGTCCAATCCAAATCAAAATGTAATAACACCATGCATCTTTTCAAAAGTACTGATAGATTTGTCCACACACATTATCTAGAACATCTAATAAGACTCTATGAAGTTGAATGCGAACTGTAGTTAATGTCTCATCTATCTTCAACAAAAATTGGGAAAATACTTCACGTCTAATCTCCTCAATAGAAAAGGTAGGAATGCTTTATGGATCATGCCAAGGAGGGATATCATGCAAGGGTTGTTTATGAGAATGCATGAGAGTGGTTTTTATAGGATATGAGACGATCACCAATGAGGAAGGATCCACAGGTGAGGGACTTATAAGTGGAGGATCCATAGGTGAGGGAAGGTCCACGAGTGAAGGATTCATGGGTGGAGGAATATGAGGTGAAGAAGGGACCATGGGAAGAGATGGAACCATAGGAGGTTGAACCATGGGGGAAGAAGGGGGAGCCTTCTTGCAAGAATGCCCTATGGTAGGAATGGTAGAAGGTGCAATAATAGTTAAAAGATGATATTTAAGATGCTACTGAAGGATGTGGCAATGATCAGTGTAATGGGTGCCACATTGGTGTTAGAGACAATATACCTCTTCATACTTAGGATAAAATTTAGGTAGGACCTTTGGGGGAGATATAGCCTTGTCTGAGGACTGAGGGGTGGTAGGATGCAAAGTGTCAATATATTGTCATAGCTTGTGAGAATGCGTGGATGAATGGTTATCTATTCTATGGAAACAACAAATACACCTATGAGTGGTCTTGGTAGGTGTAATCATAAGAGTAGGTGTAACAATAGTGGAAGGAGCTTGGTAAGGCTAATTGACCCATTTTGTGGGAAAAAGATCTAGTTGTAATAAAGGAAGTAAACCATCACCAATAAAAGGTGGTGCTATTGGAGAGATAGGGCAAGGCTCGATAATAAGAGAAATATGATCAAAATTAGGAATAGACTCATCTAAAGTGGGTATAGGAATGAGATCCATAATAGGCTCTACTGAGGGAGGGGCATGGTCTGCAAAAGGCTAAAGGAGAGTTGCATGCATCTTAGGGATAAACAAACTATAGGGGTCATGGTACCTAACAAAGTGATAGGGCCTAGTCACAAAACTATCCATAAGCATATTCCTATGAGGTTCTTCCAAAATTGGAGGTGTTTGCACATCTCTACCCTGTGATAAAGAGGAAAAATGATAAAATTAGGAATGATATATGATGGAACATGGGAAGATACATTAAAAAGATTGAAACAAAGAGAAATTATAATGGATAATCTTGAAATCACAAGCCTAAACAAGACCTCCTAATAATGGATCATATAAGGTATAACCATCATCATAATCAGGTGTATGAAGATCAATGATGTAGGTAGGGATGACATTATCATCTGATGAGGTGTGATGAATGGAATGTTGAGTCTTGGTTAAGACAACATAGATGTCATCATAAGGTGGTTGATGAGAATGAGGTTGCAAAGAAGCAAGAAGCTGAGAGATGAGATGAGGTGAGAGATTCAAAATTTTAATTTTGAGATTGATCTCGTCAGGATCATCATCATCAAAATGTAGGAGGTTAGGGGGAATATTCCTAATGAGTTCATGATGACTAGTGTAACCTCAAGTGGAATTTGATGGAAAATTTAAATCATTGAGACTCACAAAATGGAACACTTGGCAATGTTTCAAGGGTAGGAATCTTGAATACACCCCAGTCTTAGAATTTTTCAAAATTCCAAGGGTTAGTGTCACCCTGAATCTTATAGATGGATCCATTATGAGGAAATTTAACACATTGGTAAGTTGAAGAAATAATTGTTCACATATGATGAGTCCACAACTAACCAAACAGAATGTTGTAAGATAGAAGAAATTTAAATATCATCTTCACATGAATGGTGATAGGTTGATGGTAATGGGGATCCGCACACAACCTAAAAGAGGCATTTTCATTTGATCATAGCCTTGACATGTGCTACATGTGGACTTGAGATTGTATTTGGAATATCCAAGGGTTTTGATAAAATCAAAAGAGGCAACACAAGTGTCAAAATCCTCATCAATCAAGGCACGCTTGACTTGGATATCACCAACTTTGACACTAATGAATAGAGGAGGATCATTTACATGAAGCATAGTCTCATCAAGGATCATGGAAGCGATGGGAAATTTGAGGGAAAGAGAAGTGTCCATTATTTCATCAACATATATGGACATCTTTTTGCATTGCTGTAATATGATATCTTTAGATCTAGATATGGTTGATTCAAATCCTACTAAGGGAGGATGAGGGATGTTCATTTCAAATAAAAGTTTCATAAGATGGTTATGATGATCTAGATAGGTCCTCATAAGCTCAATAAATAAGATTTGGGATAGGAAATTAGTGAGTTTCATGATAGGATCCCACTCATCATAACCCATAAGAAGATTGTTAAAAAGAGGTGCATAGTGTTGAAGAATGTCTTTGGAAGGAGGATTCAAAGTACGTTAGAATTTATGTTGATAAGAGGTAGAAGGTTTAGTGAGAGGACAAGTTTTTAGATTGTGTTGAGAAGATGAAGCAGTTGATGTCGGTTGGTTTTGAGAATTGCTAGAAGAAGTATTGATAGAAGCTTGAATATCATTAGTGTTAGGTAAAGAAGATGGAAGGATGGTATACATAGTATGAGAAGTGTTATCCAAGGTAGGATATGGAATTGGTTCAATAAAATTTATAAGGTCATCTTGCCCCAACTCATTTAAGTGAGTTGGTGAAGAATCTTAGATAACACAAAATGTGCGAAATAATGGAGGTGTGTAGATAGGTTGAAGATCAATGAAAGTAACCACCCTTCACATACTAGTCATATTAACCACATTCTCTTCAGGAGTTGGGTCAATAAGACTTTATACATTATTAGTAGAATGGGTGGGCTTGTCTTGGTTATCTTGGTGATGTGGAAGAGGATATTTATAGATGGCCAAATGAGAGTTAGCTTGATTCAAAGTTTGATATTTATTATTGGTTTCATGGGATTTAAAAGCAATGTCATAGGCTTTTTGGTGTTTCTGAATGATAAAATCATAGTCAAAATTGGGATAGAAAAAAAAATCCATAGCCAAATTACAAAGCTGCCAACAAGTCTCATGAGAATGACCCCAACTAGCATGAAACTAATAAAATTTAGTGGACTCATACCAAGATTTCATAGGAGGAGTTGGATCAAGTTCTCATGGGAGAGACCTTGGTAGACGTTTAAGTAATTCTTCCAAGGATAAAGGTTTGTGAACATTGATTTTATTAGGTGAAGGTAAATGAGGATTGGTAAATTGGTTGGAAGGAGGAGCTTGTTTTGAAGATTGGTTAAGAACAACAACTTGAATAGTGTGAATGATATCATAAGAGTCCATGAAATGATCATTGGTATCATGATGATTATTTTTCTTGAGTATTATACAAGGACCCACAAAAGGTTGGGGTGGCTCAAATTCATGCACAAGGAAATGTTGATGTTTAACTTGGTCAATAGCCTCCTCCAAAGTACTGGAGAGAGGGTCTAGACCTAATATTACAACTTGGGAAATAGAGCATTGGCAAAGAGATGGAAAAGGTTATCATCGGCCATGTTATGTTCACATTTGTTAGACAATGTCTTCCATAATTTAACAAAATCTTGGGTAGTTTCACTTTCAAGTTACTTATAATTGATAAAGTGGGCCAAGGTATTCTCAAGATCACTAGTTTGGAACTCTTGAACTAGAGCATTTACTAAATCTTCCAAACTAATAATAGAATGAGTTTTAAGTTGGTTTTACCAATCTAAAGCATCACCCATGAGAGTTTTAGCTAATATCTTGGTATCGGTAAAGGTAAATAATTTGACCCAGTCTCTATATAGATTTTTAAATGTTTCTAGATGAAGAGTAGGATCAGTTGACCTATTATAATAAATGGTAGGGGTGATACCTCTTATATAAATATTAACAATTTGAGATGTGATAGGCTCATTTTGAAGATGCTTTATTGACTTATTAACTAGAGGAGGTTGAGGGATAAGATTACCATTTAAATCCTGAAGAGGAGGTGAGGGAACATTTTGATTATGCATGCCCCATGGCATTTATTGAGGGTGGGTTTGAAGATGGATAAGGTGGTTTTGCATTTGCATCATTTGATTTTCACTATTAGCTTGAAAAGCATTCATTTGATTAAGGATTTATAATAGGATTTATTGGGTTTGATTTGCATTGTTGGTATTATTTGAAGCATTAAAATTTGTTAGGGTGTGGAGCTAAAAACTTCACCAAGGAGCATTCATTATCAGGTTCGGGTCTACACAGACATCGGCATCGATCAGGAGCGACCGACGTCGGTCACAGGCAGTTGCAGAGGCGGCGACGTCGGCAGAGAATCGGCCGACGGCGGTCACAGATAAGTAGTAAGAACCGACGTCGGTTATCTGCGTGTCCAGAAAGCTATTTTCGTAGACAGAAGCGAGTGTTTGCATGATAAATTTGAGTTGAGGACTCAAGCTTGCGTCTCTATAATTAGCATTACTATTTTTAGAGCCCTTGTTCAAGTGGTTTAACTGTTTGTTGGAAGTACATGCTCAAGTCTCTTAATTCTATATGAAGAATTAGATCTTCTTAGCTTAGTAGTAGTTATTGTTGTAGAGAGTGAATTATTGTAATTCATTGTGTGTGAAGAACAGTACAGAATTGAATCAATCCAGGCTTATTAGAGTTGATAGTTCTTGAGAGAGATAGCTCTTGAGGAATAGAGATCTATTGAGAGATCTATACATCTAGGAGAGGTGTGGAAGAAAGAAGCTTTATTCAATTGTATTCCTTTTGTAAAGAGTTTGTTAATACAAGTTTTCAGGGTGTTTTCTTGTATCTCTTGTTCTTGCTATTATCATTCTAATTACTTGTCAATCTGATTTAATTCTGCGTTTATTGCTGTCACAATTGTAATCTATTGTTGGTTTGATCCCCCAACAAGTGGTATCAGAGCCTTGGTTACAGGTTCAGAGCTTGATAATCGGTATCAAAGTTCAGGTTCACTAACAGGTAGTTCAGATCTGTGTAGTGTGTATTGATTACAGGTTCTCACAGGTGTTTCTGCAGGGATTTCTGTTTGAGTGGGAGAAGCAATGGCAGATGAAAGTAAATTGAGAATGAAAAAGTTCAATGGCAAAAATTACCAACACTGGAGAATGCAGATAGAGGACTATCTGTATCAGAAAGATCTCTACTTATCGTTAGGAGGTATTGCAAAGAAGCCCAAAGACATGGAGGATGAAGAATGGGAAGTTCTTGACAAAAAGGCTCTGGGTTCTATAAGATTGAGTCTAGCATCCACTGTGATATCCAATTTATCACAGGCAAAGTCTACGGTAGAGTTGATGACTACGTTAGCAAATTTGTATGAAAAACCCTCAGCTTTCAATAAGGTATATCTTATGAAGCAGTTATTTAATTTGCATATGAATGAAGGTGGATCTGTTTCTACTCATCTGAATGATTTCAATGGTATTGTGAATCAATTAAGTTCAGTGAATATAGTGTTTGATGATGAGATAAAAGCTCTTTTGATATTATGTTCTTTGCCTGAAAGCTGGCATGGCTTAGTAATGGCAGTAAGTAATACTGCATCTGCATCAAATATTTTAAAAGTAGAGGATATTGTTAGTGTTATCTTGAATGAGAAAATACGCAGAAAAAGCACAGAAGAGGCATCCGAGAACGCTTTAAGTTTTGAGAGCAGGGGAAGGCAGAAAGAGAAGAGCAAGATCTAATTCAAAGGGGAAAGGCAGATCTAAATCCAAAAATGGCAGGAAGCCACAATGCTAGAATTGTGAAAAGATGGGGCACATAAGCAGAGATTGTTGGTCAAAGCCCAAGGAGGACAACCAGCACGAAGGAAAGGAAGAAGCCAAGATTGCAGGTATTGCACATGATGCTTTAATTTTCTCTCTGCATAATAGTATAGAATCTTGGGTATTAGATTCTGGTGCATCTTTTCATGCTACTCCTAACAGGGAATATTTCAGTGACTATATCCATAGAGATTTTGGAATAGTTTATCTAGGGGATGATGAGCCTTGTAAAATAATTGGCAAAGGTAAAGTGCAGCGGAAGATGCAGAATAGCAACACATGGGTGTTGAGAGATGTGATGCATGTTCCTAGCTTGAAGAGAAATTTGATTTCTGCAAGAAAGTTAGGGGATGAGGGTTGTACAGTAACTCTCACAGCAGAATCTTGGAAGGTGACCAAGGGTGCACTTGTTATGGCCAGAGGTAAGAGAGAAAGTACTCTCTATCTGTGTAATTGTGTTACTAACAAATCTCCTTCTGTATTATCTACTTCAGATGTGGATGCTAAATTGTGGCACTCAAGGCTTGGCCACATGAGTGAGAAGGGGATGTTAATTCTTAAATCTAAAGGTATGCTTTCAGATTTAAAAGGCATAGATCTAGAGTTTTGTGAGCACTGTGTATTTGGAAAACAAAAAAGTGTTAGTTTTCTCAAAACTGGGTCTACTAAGAAGAGGCACAAGTTGGAGCTTGTTCACACAGACGTGTGGGGACCAGCTCAGGTTGCTTCCATTAGAGGATCACAGTACTATGTATCTTTCATAGATGATGCCACAAGAAAGGTATGGATCTATTGTATTAGAAAGAAATCTGACGTATTTGATAATTTTAAAGTTTGGAAAGCTATAGTTGAGAATGAAACAGGTAAAAGATTAAAGTGCCTGAGATCAGACAATGGCGGTGAGTTCTGCAGTCATAAGTTCAGAGATTATTGTTACATGCATGAAATTCATAGGCAAAAGACGGTTCCAAAGACACCTCAACAGAATGGTATTGCTGAAAGGATGAACAGGACAATAATGGAGCATGCAAGATGTATGAGATTGCATGCCGGTTTGCCCTTACAGTTTTGGGCATAAGCTGTTGACACTGCAGTGTACCTGATTAACAGAGGACCCTTTACAGCTCTAGATGGTGGTATTCCAGAAGAGGCATGGACAGGTAAAAAGGTTGATCTCTCATATCTCAAAGTTTTTGGTTGTGAAGCCTTTGTGCACATAGATAAAGAAAATAGAAAGAAGCTTGATGATAAGTCTATGAGATGCACATTTATTGGCTATGGCTCAGATGATTTTGGTTACAGATTGTGGAATCTAGAAACTAACAAGGTAATCAGGAGCCGTGATGTTGTTTTCAATGAAAAAGTGATGTATTGTGATCAGCTAAGAAAGTTGAATCAATCTGAGCAGAGCAATGGTTAATTGGATGAGGTGAAAGTCCAATATGAGCTCGCGGGAAAAAGAAATAATCACTTACAGGAAAACACAGAGACCGACGTCGGTAGGTTAGGAACCGGCGTCGACAGGACAGAAACTGGCGTCGGCTATACAGAGACCGACGTCAGCTGTACAGGTACCGAGGTCGGTCAGGTAGAATCGACGTCGGCCAGTAACAAGTCTGGAGGTGACCGAGGTCGGTCACTGTCAGAGAATTTGGGTGGACAGCGTGTTGTGGATGAGTCTCAGACACCCATCAAGAGGTCAGAAAGGGTGAGTAAGCCTCTAATTAGATATTCTCCTTCTTTATTTTATTTATTGCTAACCGATGGTGGAGAACCAAAGAGTTTTGAAGAAGCAATACAGGTGGAGTCCAAGAGTGAGTGGGAGCGTGGCATGGTTGAGGAGTTGGAGTCCTTAAGAGAGAACCAAACATGGGATTTGGTTGAATTGCCAGCTGGTAAGAGAACACTTAAGAACAGATGGACCTACAGGTTGAAAGAAGGTGAGAATGGACAGATGAGATACAAGGCCAGATTAGTGGTAAAAGGATTTGCACAAAAGCCAGGTATTGACTTTGGTGAGATTTTTCTCCTGTTGTTAAAATGACTTCAATAAGGGTTGTTTTGTCTTTGGTTGCTTTTGAGGATTTGCATCTTGAGCAGCTAGATGTTAAGATAGCATTTCTTCATGGAGATTTGGATGAAAAAATCTATATGGAATAGCCAGAAGGATTCGAGGTCAAGGGTAAGGAGAAGTTTGTGTGCAGGTTGAAGAAAAGCTTGTATGGACTCAAGCAAGCTCCTAGACAATGGTACTTAAAATTTGATAGGTTTATGACTGAGCACGGCTACAGTAGGTGTCAATCAGACCATTGTGTGTATTTCAAGAGATTTGATAATGGTAGATATATTATTCTATTGTTGTATGTAGATGACATGCTGGTTGCAGGGTCTCACATGCAGGATATCTCAGAGTTTAAGGTAAAATTAGCTCAAACGTTTGCTATGAAGGATTTGGGAGCAGCAAAGAAAATCCTTGGCATGAGCATTAAGAGAGATAAGAAAAATCACAGGTTGATATTGTTTCAAGAAGATTATGTGGACAAGGTGTTAAAATGGTTCAATATGCAGGATGCTAAACCGGTAAGCACACCTTTGGCTGGACATTTTAAGTTGAGTAAAGAACAATGTCCTAATTCATATGAAGAGGTAGAGTACATGAGTAAGGTTCCATATTCTTCCGCAGTAGGGAGTTTGATGTATGCAATGGTGTGTACTAGACCGGATATTGCCCAAGCAGTGGGAGTTGTAAGTATATGGCCAATCCAGGTAAGGAACATTGGAAAGCAGTTCAGTGGATCCTTAGATATCTGAAAGGAACCAGCAGTAGGCACTTGTGCTATGGAGGTTCAGATACTTCTCTACATGGCTATGTAGATTCAGATATGGCAGGTGATTTGGATGGCAGGAGGAGCACTACAGGTTATGTATTTACTATAGGTGGAACGGCGGTTAGCTGGATATCTAAGTTGCAGAAGGTTGTTGCCTTGTCAACAACAGAAGCAATGTATATTGTAGCCACAGAAGCTAGCAAGGAAATGATATGGATGACACGGTTCATGGATGAGCTTGGTAGGGAGCATGAGAGTTGCAGATTGTATAGTGACAGTCGGAGTGCAATCCATTTGGCTAAGAATTCAGCCTTTCATTCAAGAACAAAGCACATACAGCTAAGGTATCACTTCATACGACAAGTATTGAAAGATGGTGAGTTGAAGCTGGAGAAGATCCATACAGATAGAAATCTCGCTGATATGCTAACAAAGCCAGTTACAAAGGAGAAGTTGAATCTTCATTCAACTTCTATTGGCCTTCATGATTGAGTTGAAGCTGGTGGAGCTAGAAGATGTTGTTGTACAGGTACTGGTGTAGCTATTTATCTCCAAGTGGGAGATTGTTAGGGTGTGGAGCTAAAAACTTCACCAAAGAGCATTCATTATCAGGTTCGGGTCTACACAGACACCGGCTCGGTCAGGAGCGACCGACGTCGGTCACAGGCAGTTGCAGAGACGCCGACGTCGGCAGAGAATCGGTCGATGGCGGTCACAGACAAACAGCAGGAACCGACGTCGGTTACCTGTGTGTCCAGAAAGCTATTTTCGTGGACAGAAGCGAGTGTTTGCATGATAATATTGAGTTGTGGACTCAAGCTTGCGTCTCTATTATTAGCATTACTATTTTTAGAGCCCTTGTTTAAGTGGTTTAACTGTTTGTTGGAAGTACATGCTCAAGTCTCCTAATTCTATATGAAGAATTAGATCTTAGCTTAGTAGTAGTTATTGTTGTAGAGAGTGAATTATTGTAATTCATTGTGTGTGAAGAACAGTATAGAATTGAATCAATCCAGGCTTGTTGGAGTTGATTGTTCTTGAGAGAGATAGCTCTTGAGGAATAGAGATCTATTGAGAGATCTATACATCTAGGAGAGGTGTGGAAGAAAGAAGCTTTCTTCAATTGTATTCCTTTTGTAAAGAGTTTGTTAATACAAGTTTTCAGGGTGTTTTCTTGTATCTCTTGTTCTTGCTATTATCATTCTAATTACTTGTCAATCTGATTTAATTCCGCGTTTATTACTGTCACAATTGTAATCTATTGTTGGTTTGATCTCCCAACAGAATTAGAAGTAGTGGCTTGGGTACCACTATGGTTGTTAAAAGGAGCTTAAGAAGAGTTGTTAGAATGTGAGGCACTAGTGGAAAAATTTGCTTGTGTGGAAAAATATGGACTAGTAAAGGGATGAGAAGAAGCAACATTAGAGGCATGGTTACCATGGGTAGAAAATGATGCACTAGTGGAAGAATTGAGGAGAGTGGGTATTGGAAGATGCCCACTAGATGTAGAACCTATCATGTTAGTGGATATACTAAGCATGGAGGTAGAGGAAGTCAAAGAAGAAGAAGTCATGGTATGAGAAGGGGTCAAAATAGAGGGAAGAGGATGAGAAGAAAAGAAGCTAGTATCCCCAAATACATGTGAGAACATGGGAGGAGGTGAATGAGGCTCTTCGGTTTGATCGCTAATCATGATATGGCATTTGGTAGAAGGGTCCTTTCCTCGATGTTGAGGAAATTTATAGATAAGGAAGGTCATTTTAGGCTTATACTCTAATTCAGGTTAATCTTCAAGTAAGAAGAGAGGGTTACAAAGTGAAGAGGAATGAGGAGGGGTCCCATAGTTTATTGTGTAAGTGGTTATATGAACATTACTCTTATCCAGAAGAGGAGCCATAATCTGCTTATGGGAGACCCTATGAGGGTTGGAAAGACTCATCATATTCATTGAACTCAACTCAGTGTTGTCTTTAAATAAGAAGTTCATGATGAGGGAGAAGGACTAGATAAGGCAAAGAGATGCAAAATCTAGGAAATAAGAAGGGACCGATAAGAGTAAAAATTTGACTACGTCAACCTAGTACTAAAAATTAATAAAACAAGGATACAAAGTCAATAGGGTTGACCTAGTATTATAACTTGGGACATAAAATAGGTAGATACAGATACAAAGTCAACATGGTCAACTTAGTAATGTATCTTGGGAGGTAGAAAAGAATACTATGTCAACAAGGTCGACTTAGTATTATAGGTAGGGGAAATAGATAGTCTGTAAGACATTGTGTCAAGCAAAATGATAGTGGACTGAAATAGGAAATTTTTTGCAAGTATTTTTGATATCACATCCTAATTTCACCCTATGCCAAATAAACCTTTAATCATTTATTAATAGGGTCATTATCTGATTACCATTGCTTTGATTTGAGCATTTTGACATATACTAGTATGGGACAGTGATGTTGTTAATTAGTATACATTGCACAATAATTATATTTTGATAATTTTGTATATTGAGGATGTATAATTGTTATTTTTGCATCATTAGTTTATGATGACTCAGATTAACTACTTATATTTTGTGAGGTGGATGCAGGATAGGTCCTACCCTTAGAGCTTGATGAGGGAAAGCAATATCGAAGAGGGTTGGCTAGATGGAGTCATTAAGGGAAATATCAGTGGGAAATGCTAGTGGCCCTACACATATGCACAATAGATATTAAATGATATTTTCATGAAAATGCTAGTGTGTATTGCTTGTGATTATATTTATGCACGTAATTAGTTTTAGTATGCATTATATTCTTTAGCTTAACTTGGTTTTTGAATTTAAATCTAGAAAATAAATATATTAGTGTTAATAGATATAATTATTATGAAAATAATTATTTTGCAAGTAAAATGGAAATTAATGACATAATTATATTTATAAAGAATATTTTCTTAAAATTAAAATTATACATGATATTTATTTGGAAATTAAGAAAAGGATTTTATTATTATTTTTGTTAAACTTAGCATGTTAGTTTGAGAAGCTATAGTGAAAGAAAAGATATTAATGAAAGTTAATGAATTTAGAACTTGATTTAAATATAATTTTAAATATCCATGCATGAATTTACTTAAAAATTAGGAAATAGATTATTGAGTCAACCATAGTTGAAATTTAGAAAAAAAAGAAAAACTAAAATAGACGTTACATGCAAAGGGAGTAGCACAAAAATTACAGGAAAATTTTTTATAAATAAAGGAATTTTGGTGAATTAAAAGAACACACACAGATGGAGATAGAGACATAGAGGAAGTATGAAAATTAGAGAAGAAATCTTCAGTATATATTCAAGTAAGTTCTATTATTATTTTTTGTGTGCAAATGGTTTTAGGTGTGCCTTTGAGACAAAGTATACTTAATTTTGGCCTGTTTCTTGTCTTTTAGACTGTGTTTTGTATTTATAAAATATAATGTTGCAAATAAAACATTTTATATTATAATTATAACATAGATTAAATAAAAAGAATGGAACTTTGAACTGAAACATCGAGTGTATGATTTCAACGCTTAGTCACTAAAACCACAACACCATGTCACTATGTTGAAATGCTTGTCAATTAACAAATCACCGAGTTTAGAAATTGATTTAGTTGTCTTTAATTTAAATGCTGAGAATAATATTGAAATGCTGTATTATGTAAAGCTAAGCCACTAAATGCTTTGTCTTATGTAGAGGTCATTAAGGATATTTTTGAACACAATATATAAAAGTGAAGTCGTTGTTTGTTTATTTGATTAAAAGTGATGTATATTATTACGTGAGTGTAGTGATTCTATTTCAATAAAATGAAAAATAGAAAAAAGACAAAAGAAAAAGGAGGGCATAAAGGTTATAGTTATTTCGATATCACAACTTATTATTTGAAAATCTGAACCTCTTTTTATATCAATTCTATTTGTGTTTAGACTAGATTTTGACACTCTTATTATGACATAATGGATTTTGACATTGTCACTACCAGTGAAACTCATATGAAATCTAAGACTGTTGACTATGACCAATCCTTGGATTGACTATGAATGGTTTGTGCATATTAATTAGTTTTTATAGATTTATGTTAAGAACTATTATATATTCAAGAAAAACTTAATAGCCTAAAATTATCTTGCACTTATATAATTATAGGAGAAACTATGCTTCTTTCTAAATGCAAGACAAAATATTGAATTTTTAGTGGAACTTATTCTTGCCTTGGATTTCTGTATTACTATTTTTAAACCAAGTTGCATGTCTTATTGTTTGGCTACGTCATAGATACTGAGAATAGATTTATAAATTAATGATTGTATTCCATATAGGAGGATTTTACTTGCAACACTGGGTCAAATAGGTTTAACGCCAAGTTGGAATTGAAATGCCACTATATCCTTGAAAAGCTGAGCTCTGAATCTAAACAAATAGTAGAAGTCTTTTATTAAATGATTGAAAAGTCAGTCATCTATTGAAACACCCTACCCATATATTAATTTAGCCCAGTCTAATGTGAAAAGGGTTGAGTCAATTAAAGCACTAGGTCAATGGAAATGCTGAGTTTCCAATTTGAAGTGTTGAGTTTTATGAATATAAATTTGAGCCAAATTAATTTTTTGAGTATTAGAGTGGAATTTGTTATGTTTTTAATTAAAACTCTGTGTATTGTTATTGGCTGAGTTTTTAATACATGGCTGGGTATATTATTTTTGATTAAAATGCCAAGCCTTATATAAATGCCATGTTATAATATTAAAGCAATCAACCTAAAAACCAATGCTGATTGTGTTGCATATATATGTTAGAAAAGCTGAGTTTTAATGAAATTCATTGTGTGCTATATATACATATAAAGGTTGAGTTTTAATAATGATTGATTTTTATTTAAATTGAAACCATGTATTTATGAGAAATGAAATTGGCAAAATAATTTAGGTTTCCTCATTAATGTAAGATAGAATGTTTGATAGAACAATATTTGTCTTGAATTTCTGTATTGCTGTTAGTAAGATGCATTATTTTGATAATGATCATGATTATCATGAAGTCCATTTGAAAATATAAATAGTTGTTTAATAGTAAATATAAGTTACTAAGTATGCTTTTGGGGTTTAGTGTAAAGGCTTGAGTTGTTAAGATAACTATTCTTTGGGATTTTAGGTAAGATATTATTTTAGGTATAAATATTTCAAAGGATAATATGCCTGGGTGGTATAATTTTGAGACATATAATGATGCCCATGAAAGTGATTATGACAATATTAGAGGGTAAAAATCATAGGTTGAAATCCAAATGACTCTTGAAATTTTGCAATCCATTTAAAGTTTTTGTTAAGTATTTTTAAAATAATTGAAGCATTGGGGGTGTTCCAAATAAAAATATACTTACATGGACTTAGGTATTCTTATTATTAAATAAGATATTAGATACTATACTTATATTTGAAATAATAATTTGTTAGTAAGATAAAATGAAGTGAAAAACTTTAACCAATTGAATACTGTCCATTAAGTTAAATACCAAAAAAGTATAACTTGATTTACAGATATCCAATATTAAGAAAACTATTGAAGATTAAGCTTGTGTGCAATAATTTTTGTGTGAGTATTTATATGCAAAAATTGATTAGATTATTAAAACATAAATTAGTGCATCGATTTGTATACTTAGGTATTATGTTACATCTGATTATTATTATGCAATAAATTCTAAGATATATCTGGATGGTATAGTCCCATATTTTCTTGTTAAATATTTAAAGTTAAAGATTGTGCATTCATGTTTGGGTAGGGAACTCATGCATGATGAGTTATGACAGTATGGGATGTCATTGAGTTGTATAGTATGAAAAGTACTCGGATGATTACTATATTTGAGCCACACCTAAATAAACATATATGTATTGGTTGTTACTTGAATAATATGTATTTTAGCATTTAGTAGGATATCATTTAGGTGTGCAGACAATCTTGATGGTGCAAAAAAATGTTAAGATAAAATTATATGTATTGTATGACTTGTTTGTTATAGTTATGTTTTCTTGAATATGAGTGTATGTTCCATATTTATATGACTATTTAGTGTGATTGATTATGAGAAAATTAGTAGTTGTACCTTAGAACCCTAGACTATGATGATATGGGTTGTCATGTGGATTGTTGTTTGGTTCTATTGTTATAATTTTGAATCTACAATTTAATATGAATGTAAAACATACTTGGGTGGTATGAACTATAGGCTTAATTACTGTATGAGTTAAATTAATGCATGATTTGTTCATGCCTAGTTGAAATAAAAGTATACTTATTCTTATGTATATCATATGATGTGATATTATTGCTAGGAGAATGAAATCTGTATGAGTCTTTGAGTTAAATACTATGTCATATATGAAATCATATTGATGATACTAATAGGTAGTGAGATAGATTACACTAGCGTAGGTAGTACCATCAATACATAATCTAATCAAGTGGTGTCTTATGAAATTGATCGATCTAAAATAATCATATGAAAACTTTGATCAAAGTAATGTTATATACATTATCTTTCATATGTTTGATTTTCATGCTATGCGATATCATGTTACAATGAATTTATTTATGGTACACTGCATGTTTTTAAAAATCTTACAACACACAGGGTACTAGCACGTATCAATAGTTTTTTGCACCATTTTATCTACCTATCTATGAAGGGAGGGCCATTTCCTAATAGGGGATTGTGTGGGGGATCGATGATCCATGGTTGGTGTGGTAAAGTTCTCAGATGATGATCTCCCTCCTCCACTGTAGTACTAATTAGAGATGATACTTGAGGTTATCAATGATACATGAGTTGGTTCGAATTAAACTTTGAAGAGCTTGGTATCTGTTTATTGTGTTAGGCCATATTCCTAAAGGAATGTAATTATATTATGTACTTATATATTGTGATTAGTAGATGTATTATGATATCATTCATAGCTATGCCTTATTATATTTGCTTTCTGTGAAGTTGTATAAGATTTGTATTGCATATAATTTTTGAATTAGAAATACTATTATTCTTAGTTATGGTTTTGATTTATTGTATTATTTATTTTATGGAATGTTAAGTTATTTGTTTGATAGTTTTTAAATAAAATAATTACTATATTTTCTAAGTAAAATTTGAAGGGTTGTCATATTTGAAAACAAAAAATGAAAAAAAAACATACACAATTAATTGGGTCAATGAGGATGATTCAATTAGGGCACATAACACAAAACCTTGCACCAATACTGACCAATACAAGTTTTTAAAATACAACATACAATTAAACAAAGAAAAAGCAGTCAAATTAGAAAATAAATGCTAACTAAGAGGTCATCCTGAATGTTGTTAAATTATTAGTGTATGATTTTAAGTGTGATAGGAAGTTGACTGAAAGTAAGGAACTAGAAAACAATCTATGGATGGTTTCAAGATGTTTAAGCTGAAAGGGATGTATGTTGGCAATGATACTAGCTTGGTATTGAGGCATACCCCCTCACTTAATACACCACAGTGATAAGGGTGTCGGGTGATTTGCCAATATATACCATTAACCACATGTTTATACTTGGCTATAAAACCAAGTCAGCTTCCCCGTTGTTGATAAAATACAAGTAGGTAGGCTTTGGATAGATAATTGTTTAAATGTAATTTTAAGACTATGTGATTTGGTAGTGTATGCATTAAAGATAAAAATAATGTAAGTAAATGGTTTATTAAAAAACCACCTAATTAGACTATGTGATCTATTCTAAGCATGCAAGTAACTAAAAGTGAAAGTGTGAAGTAATTATTAGCATATAAGTGTTAATTATAACTTTAAAACATAGTATAGTGTTAGTTCAGACAATAGTGTATGTAAATATTACAGTATAGAGCTGACAATGTCACTACTATACTACTGAAGCAAGGGTTTGTTAAGAATTGTGTCAACAATGTTGATCTAGTCTTTCAGATAGACAAAATACAAAACTAGTTTGATAGAGTCGACCTAGTTTGTTGTATAAAGGTAGTTTTAAAGATTGAAAAATATGAAAAAAGAATTGTATGAATAACTTAAATTATAGAGAAAGAGAGAAAGGAACCTTGGTGGTTTAGAAGATGTAGAAGAAAGTGAGATTATTGTTGAAGTGCCTTGATTTTTACTTGCAAATTCTGTCAACTGTGTCTATTGGGTCAACCTAGTTCTATAGTTTCCTATTTGCTAATTTTTTTGGAAGAATACTATACTAGTAGTGTCAACTTAGTATGTTTTTTGGATGTATATAAGTGTACTATGTTGATAGAGTTGACCTAATAGCCTGTCTAGAAGTGAAAATCTATATTGTGTTAATTTGTTTGATCTAATATCCTATATCTAATGAATATCTACACAAATAGAACATAATCATTTTGATGTGATTGTGTATTAAACCTGTGCACCAAAGTTAAAAACTATACCAACACTGTCGACCTAATATTACAAATATAGAAAAATAATAAATAAAATGATAAAATAATGACAAATGTGAAATAAAAACCTGCAAGGTTTAGATTCATATTGGATTCATCAAAATGTATGAAATAAAAAATGCATCATGTCTATAAATCAATCCTAACTCAAAGAAGATAAATCATACTTACACTTTCGATTAGAGATACATTAGATAATCAGGAACATGAATAATATGGGGATCTATTAGACCCAATTAGGAGATCTCTTATCATAATAAAACACACTAGGGAGGGTTTCATAGCCACTAATTAAGCATAATCATGAAGTAAACCTAACTAAGCCCTATGTTTTCACATTCACTAAACTAATAACAAGTAAAGTAAAGTTTAATCTAGTGCTCATCAAAGATTGTGGCACAAAGTGGGGATAATAATTAACAAAAGTAAACATGCATAAGAGACATATACTCACATCAATGTATACAAAATCTTAATACATGGAAGAGAAGTACAAATGCATATCTATCTACTCTTACAAAGAAGAAATAGAGTTAGGAATACTTATCTTTGAAGATGAACCCACCGAGCCTCAATCTCTCCCTTAGCCAAGGTGCTTCTAAAGATGTTGTTGTGGTATGTAAGGATGATAAAGATAAATCAGCCAAAGGCTACATAACCTATCAATGCATCTAAAAGTCTTCTCCATAAGATAAGATCCATATATCCAAAGAAAGTATGAAACCCTAAGCTTGCTCCTTAATTAGAATGGTGGATAAATAGATGTACAATAGCTCTTACTTATTCTTATCTTCTCTTAATAATAATGAAATGATATATATATATATATATATATATATATATATATATATATATATATATATATATATATATATATATATATATAGGCATATTTAATCCTAAGCCCTTTCAAAAGTTTTGACTGACAAGGTCAACCCAGTTGACCTAGTACAATGATGGATAAAAATTCACTAGGTCACAGGCTAGGCTAGCCAAGAGCCTACCTAGACCCTAAATGAATTTCACCCACAATAGTATAGGGTCTACCTAGTCAAAAGAGACTTAAGGCAAGGAAAAAGGGGACAAAAGGTGGGAAATGGTTAAGGAGTTTGCAATAGAGAAGAACAAGCTTAAAGATATGGTTTTTAAGAGATAAGTGTGTAGATAATAAGTGACAAAAGGGACAATAATACTTCAAAGCAATACTCAGAGAGATTGAGACTCAACAGGTTATTGTAAGATAAAAAACATTAGTAAGTGATAAAAATTTGAAAATATTATGTGTATACACAAGGCATTTGATGGTCTAGTGGCTTCCTACTTAAGATGTAACACTATAGCGTATAGAGTATGAACCTTTTACATAAGGTATTTCACATATATAGAGGAGGAACTAACCATAGGAGATGTAGCTATCACTGAAGTTTATTGAGTTAAAACTAGTTGTTGTACTAGTTAAGTTGGCCCCAAAATAGGTGTAACAATGTTACTATTTAGGAGAATAAAAGATTGACCATTTTGGATTTGTTCTTTATTTCCATTATGGCTTGTAAAATTTGTGCATGATCATAGGGTTATTTCTAAGGTCTATCTTTTAAGCTCTATAGAATCTCATCCTTATTGACAATTTGATTTTCATTGTTAACTGGGGGGAGAGTGTCCTGATTCTTATCTTGTGTATCATCTTGATCTTGATTGTATTACTCATATTTAGATGCATTATCATTGAAATCCACATAATCAAGGTGTGAAGGATAAATTATGGGAATTATAATTGGTCCCTTGTCCATGGTATAAGCTCAAAAAGAAAGAATTTGAGTATGCTCAATAGGATTGCCATTAAGCCTAACACTTATTTTTAATGGAAGAGAGATACATTTCTTAAATGGAATATATTAAAAAAAGTGAAATAGGTTGATAAAATATAATTTATGAAATCTAAAAAGCTTAACACAACCAAGGAAAATAGGAAAAAGAAGGATACAAACCCTAGTAGCATCTAGGGTTAGGGTTTGAATAGTATTCAAAGTAAGTTCAGTTCACCAAATGTTTTAACCTTTTAGGACTTAGATGAATGTAAATATTATGTTGTTAAAGAGATGAGTATAGTAAATCAAGGTAGAAATATGAAATAAATATAACCACTGATTTATTATATAATTAACCTAATTTGACTTTTCTAAAAATAATAATAAATAATGTAATTAAGAACTTAATAGGAAAATGACCGAGATAAATGATTTAGAGGTTAAAAATTAAGGTAGAGCCTGGTCTAAGTGTCAAAAACAAGATTTAGGTGTCAAAAACCAACCTAGATAGTACTGACCTAATTGGATAATAGTGCTATGTGGTATTATTGTCCCTATTTTAGCACAGTGTTTTATGTGTAAGACTATTTCGAGCTTTTAGGGGTACCTGTGTTTGGGTCTGTAAGGCCTTCTCCTATGTGCACAAGTTATTAAACCCTATAGATGGACCATTTTGACTAATTTTATGAGTAAACCCTAATCTTTCATGTTGCTATTGCATTTTGTTTATACAAGCAAAAAAGTGTGTTTGTTAGTGGGGTCGATTGGGCATACTCAACACCTCATTGTGATGAGAGTTGCCTAAATAATAATACTCCAAATAGGGATCAAACCCAATGTAGTTCTCCCTAACTAATTTCGAGTGCAAGTGCAAGTGAAGCTATTATGATGGTTGATTTGAGTGATTTGAATGTGCTTAAGATTGGAACCATGAGTAATTTGATCTTAGGAATGTTGTAGATGGTAATACATAGAAGTAGAGCATAATAGGGATTGATAACCTTCATTGTATACTTATTATGAGTTTGTATATGTAATTTGTATTTTATTTCCATTTAGAGGTTAGAGGGATAAAATTCATGTATAATACTATTATGGTTGTTGTGTGGGTGCTAAAAGAGGTCTAGGCTGACCTTAGGAGGTCTAGGATTTGAAAAAATATATATTTTTGGAAAAATGAAGGAAATGATAGTAGTGCCAATATTGGGACACTAGCACCATATGACACTACTATCCCTATTATGGTGCTAGTGTCTAGGTGGTAAAACCTAAATCAGGAAGGGCCAAGATGCAAGAATGAGTCTCTTGGAATGCTTTAGGGATGACTAGGGATGCTTGTGGCCTTTACAAAGGCTGGATAAGTGTGAAAATAGGTACTAATATAAGTCTAGGGCTAAGCTAGGGATATATGTTCTCAAGGATCACTCTTAGCACTTAAGTGTCATTTTTAGGTGATTAAAAAAGATCATTATGATCATTTGGTGTAAGTTTTTGACAAATGTTAGGCCCATGGTATTTCATTGTATCCTTAAATTTTTTATTCAGAGTAACTAAAGGAAAACTTATTTACCATATTATGTCAAAAGAACGAACTAAAATTGATCCTAAAAGAGTTCAAGCTAATCAAAACTTATCCCTTCCTAAAATAAATCAAGGCATTCAATCCTTTTTTTGTAAAGTAAATTTCTTAATAAGGTCTATACCTGACTTTTTTGAGCTCACTAAACACATTGCTAGTATGATGAGGGGCAAAGTTAATTTCAAATAAAGCAATCCAAGAAAATAACCCTTTTATGGAATTAAGACTTCCATTTCCAGAGCACCAACTCTAGTATGTCTTGATTTTGACAAGGATTTTATCATCTATTGTTATGCATCCAAACATACTCTCTTAATAATATTTGTACAGAAGAATAATGAAGGAATTGAGTCACACATTGCCTTTATGAGTTGTGGATTGAAAAAACATGAGCTCACATATTTTTCCATTGATAAACATACTTATGCCATTGTAAAAGCCATGAAATAGTTTTGGTATTACATCTAAACTCACACATTATTATAGTACCAAACCCAACATTTAAATCCATTTTAACACAACAAGAACTTGGTTCAAAGAGAGGAGGGTGGATATAAAAAGTTCAAGAGTTTGATTTAGATATCAAACCTACCAAAATAGTATGAGGATATGATTTATGTAAACTTATTGTTGAAAATAAACTAGATGATACCATTTATAGAACTCAAGAACATGACTCATCAGAAGAAACACCTTTAGCCCTATTTTTTTGCACTATAAAAGAATGGTACTCGAATATAGCTTATTTACTTACATATAGGGAATGCCCTGAGGGGTTGAGTGCCAATGAAAAAAATATTAATCCTGAAAGCTACTAAGTATATATGGGATAATATTCTTTTTAAAAGAGGTAATCAATGGTATGTTCTTGTGATGTGTTGATAAGGAAAAAAGAAATAGGTTATTAGAATATTGTTATAGCAAGGCATGTGGTGGTCACTTGTCATCGCTAGTCACAACACATAAATTTCTTAGGGAAAATTACTATTTTCCCACCCTCTTTAAGGATGTTCATGAATGGGTTTCTAGATGTGAATCCAATCAGTAATTTATAGGAAAGCCAAAGATCACAATGTTACCTTTAAAGTTAGTGGTAATTAAATAACCTTTTAAATAGCGGGGCCTTGATTTTATAGGTGTGTTAAATCTTCATTCTAGTGCGAGCCACACTCATGCCCTCACTGTAATAGATTAATTTATAAAGTGGGTCGAGGCTATCCCAGTTCGGTAAACAATTTCTAAAGTAGTGTGTAATTTTATTAAAGATAATATCTTGGTCAAGAATGGAATCCCTCAAAAGATAGTGATTAATAATATGTTTAATTTTTATTCCTCTAATCTCATTGGTTTATTTTATGGCTATGGGATTTCATTATCTCATGCCTTAGACTACTACCCTTAGGGTAATGGTCAAGCAAAATCAAGACACAAGAATCTAGTCACCATTATTCTCAAGCTAATGGATGAGAATCAACCAAATTGGCATAATAAATTATATGACATGCTTTTAGTTGACCACACTAATCTCAAGAGGGTCATCGACATGTCACCATTTCAATTGATATATGGCATTGATGTTGCCTTACAGACCACATTAGAATTTCCAAAATTTCAATTGGCCAAGATATTTGAAAATTAGAACTTTAGGGACTCATTGGATAAGAGGATTTTGTACTTGAACAAGTAGGAGGAACAAAGAATCATAGTAATCGACATGACTATAAAACATCGGTATAAAGTAAAGGCACTTTTTGATAGGAAGGTTAAACAAAGATATTTTCAGATTAGTGACTTTGTTCTCCTATGGGATAAAAGGTGTGAACCAAAGGGTAACCACACAAAGTTTGATTCTTTGTGGAAAGGTTTGTTTAAGATTCATTACTTCTATAGTGACAACACATATTATTTGGATTTGGTTGTGTTTTTTTATCTTTCTTTCTTTCCTTTCTCATTCTTTGCTTTTTGTTTTTGTTTTTTTTGTTTTCTTTTACTTCTTTTTGTTTCTCTTTCTTGTGAAATGTTCTATTTAGATTAACTTTGTATCCCAACTCAGTGATCATGCAAGTTAAGCTTGTGTAAATCTAGAAAATTTAAAGTTCATCTTTGCATTCATTAAATGTAGGTTCTCAATCGGAGCCAACTGTTGTCCCCTAAATTTCACCTGTGAAATTTGGGCTACCCCATTAAAATTCCCTTAAAATCTTAGAAAATTTTAAAAAGAGTGTTTTGGAAAAATATTTAGTTAATTTTTGCTTCTCCCTAGTAAGTGTTTCAAGATTGCAATGCAATTGTATAACCTTGATGACTGTAATGCAACCTCCCATCCCCCACTCGACCCTTATTAATGAGGGTCAAGTTTTATGCATGAGGGGGTATATTTAACCCCCACTATTTATTAAGTCATTTTTACCATTTAAAAACATTCAAACAATAGGATTTTGATCTCTAAAATCATGTTTCTCCATTCCTAAGGGTTTTTCATCTTCCTTAAGCATTTGAAAGTCATTTTTATTAGGGTTTCCTCTATATTTATCAATGGTAGTGACACTTGGGTTTTTGAGTTGGTTTCTTTGGAATTATTCATTACATGTAGTTCATCTTCTTATTTTTTTCTCTAACATTCACTTCCTACTACCATTTTATACTACTTGCTTTATTAGGATTTGTGCTAAAACCCTTGTAAAATTTTGCTCACCTTTTTAGCATTAAAGATTTTCATTGGCCATGCATTAGGGTTTGACACTTGCTTTGCATCCTCAAATCTCTAATATTGGGATTTTCATCTCTTCCTGCATTAGGGTTTGACATTTGGTTTGCACCCTCAAACCTCTGACATCAAGTTTTTATATTTCCACACATTAGAGTTTGACACTTGCATTGCACTCTCAAACCTTTGACATTAAAGTTTATTACTTCCATTGCATCAGGGTTTTTAGATTATTGTACCCATTGAAACTCCAATGTTTGGATTTTTTGATCTCCCTACATCAAAACTTCATGATTAATTTGAAACATCCTACTTTTTCCTCCCCTCCCCCATCTCTCTTTTTCCATTTTATCATCCTAGTTAAACTCTACTTCCCTGCTTCTTGCTCTCCCATGCTTATTATAGTTAGCAAATGTCTAGAAATTCCCAAGAAGAAATGGAAGGAAAAAAAGTGAGATGAAGTACTAGTTTCAAGGGGTTACACCCCATCTAACACTAACTCCAACATTGACTAGGTCACAAATATGGATTTAGGACACATTGATATGGAAGATTTCTTAAGGAGAGTAAACACTTATTTCAAGAATGATTGGATACAAAGCATTTATGATAGTGGCCTTATTCATGTTGTTACATTTGTAGTCTATATGTAGTTCCTTGAACTTGTTATGACCTTAGAAATTCATTATGACATAGATATAAAGGAGGTTCATACTCCTCAAGAAGGATTTATCTTGAGACTTGGTCCAAAATACATTGAGGAAATGTTGAAGATTCTTGATCATGAAGTTTTCATGGAAATAACTCCAAAATTAAGCCAACAATTCCATGATGATAATAAATATGATTGTCTTATATCTTTAAATAAGTGTTGGCTTTCCAAGCCCAAGGCCTTGGTGTCTAGGTTGCCCAACAAGATTTCAAGCTTGAAATTTATGACATTGTTACTATTCTAAATAGAGTGGTGGGCAATCCTAAGATAAGATATTACAACAAATGGATATTTCAATATATTTAAATTATTCATGTCAATAAGTAGCACATCAATTGGGATAAATTGATTAGTGATTCAATCCATAAATAATTATGTAAATTAATTAGCATCCATGAGTTCTATATGATGGTCATATCTCATCTATGTTGTTGCACAAAGGAGATTCTACAATGGTTTATCCATAGTAGGTCTAATGTCTGCATCTTGAATATATGAATATTATCCTCAATTGAATATAAGTGAGAGTGATAAACATTTTTGTTGTGTTAATGATGATTTTCTTCACTTTGTCATTTAAATGTTTGAGGTGGAACCTTATAATCAATGCTTATCCATTGGTGCCTCTATAGAGATTTCAAGATGGAGTGGTTCATTCATTAAGATCCCTACATTTTACTACATCATGGTATGCTAGTGTGATTCTACCCCTTATATGCCTTTGAAGTTTGTAGATGATAGGTGGGCATTCATAGAACTAGTGCGGCAATTGATGGTGACATAAAAGCTTTTGGTTTCTAAACATAAAATTTTCAACATTAATTTTCTAATGATTATTGGTAGGTACACTTATGTCATGATACATAATTAGTATAAGTAGACATGGCACAAGTCACCCTCCAATCATTTCATAGTTGTCCCTCATTTGATATAAGGGGAATAATAGAGCATCTTTTGAGTGGGCCATTTAAAACATCCCTTATTAGGAGGACTCTTAGATGGATTGTGACAATGAAAGGGAAGTTAGATTTCTTGACTATACCCACTTCATGTTAGATCAAGTAATAAAGTTAAATATTATTTATATTCTTGATGATTTAAATGTTGAAGATGATGGTGAAGTGATATATGAGATCTACTTTTCATAAGGAATAAAAAGGGCACCTGTCCCTAGGGTTGATTGGATTTGATGGGAGATAACATCATTGAAGACTTGAACTCAAGGAGTCTTTGAAAGAACTTTGGCATGGATCACAAGCAAAGGCATGGACGTGTAAGATGCCAAACTTCATTCACCTTTGAAAGCTATAGATAAACTTCGCCTTGAGTTAGTAAAACAAAATGATGTAAAATATCAAGCAACACCTTTGGCATTGCAAGGGACACTATTATCATGATGGAAGAAACTAAGGAGTGCTCACCAAGACCTAAAAAGAGTTCCATGAAGTTTAAGCTC
This sequence comes from Torreya grandis, assembly GCA_037957365.1. NCBI lineage: Eukaryota > Viridiplantae > Streptophyta > Pinopsida > Cupressales > Taxaceae > Torreya > Torreya grandis. Next base: position 1,487,202 of record JARHVA010000540.1, on the reverse strand, counting down.
AAAAAATCAATTGGTGGAAAGGTACTCCTAGGATATTAACTATGTTAAGTGAGACACCACAACTACAATCCCTAGCTAGGACATATGAGGATATTTTAGTTGGTGAAGGATTATTGATAGAAGATAACGTAGGGGAACAAGTTGAGTTTCTAGGGTTAATAAGGTTTAGGATCAAGACTATAGCATAATCCTTACATAAATTTAAGGAATCAAGGATATTATTAGCTGACCCATTTTTGATATTAGGAAAGAAATCAAAAAACTTCCATGCCCATTCTTTGGAGGAGGGAAAGTAATTCTTGCAAAAAATATTCAAATAACTGATCGATCAAGAAACCAACCTTACAAATTCATTTAATTATGAATCGATTTAGATATTTGTGTATTTACAAAACTAATTTGATGGGTTGGATAATGATTTGAATAATTTCAAAAGAATTCCTCAACAAATGACAAATTTGTAGGTAGAGGCCAAAATTCCTTATTAACATTCATAAGGCCTAGGCCATGACAAGTTAGAAAATATATTACAAAAATTTGAATAAAATGCGAGGATAAACAACATCAAGCTATGTAGGAGGAAGTATTTACCATTAATGACGAGGAAGGAGGTGAAGATTAGGTGTCATAAAAGACTCCATAACTTATAGTTCGAAATCACATTCTATCACGATCTTCTTTGTAGGTTGAGAGCTACATTTTGGTTCAAAGGTTTTTGTACTTTTATGTGTAACTTGAAAAAGTCAACATGCACCCTAAATTGTGAAATTGAATTCTATTTTTAGAATTTAATTCATAAAATCTAGGGTTAAGATTTCCTATAAGTAGAAGGTTTGCATGCCTTTCAAAGGTCTATCAAACTTTTGTAACTTTTACAAGAAGAGAAATTTTTTAAGGGAAAGAAGAAAATAACTTGTGATTTTTAAACAAAAAAATAAAGCTAAGTGTTGTAGGACTTTAAGCTTGTATTTAGTTGTGAATGAATGTTTTTATACTCATTTATTCATAATATTGCTTTCTTCATTTTTTCCTAGCAAAAGTCTCAATTGATGGTAATTTTATTTCGAGTTAATGGATGTAATATCTAAGTGAAATCTACATTTGATCACTTATTTACATTCCTTCTCTGTTTTCATGGTTAATAATTTTTATTTTCTCAAATTTACTTTCTTACTCATATCTTGATTCTCATACATGAAAACTCTCAAATAAATTTAGTATGTACATTTGTGAATATGTTAGGTTTGTGATTTTCTTTTATATTGAATAATGATAGCTTCATTTGTGAATAGAAGAGAGACTCTATCCCAAAATATTATTGACCATGGCAAATGCATTGAAGTGTAATGCACTTTTTCCAGCCAACACACCTACAAGTCTGTAATTAGCTAAATATACTTAGTTTATCTAGATTTGCCTAGTGTAGGTTGTGTTCTAAGATAGTACTTAGTTATTTTTAAATCAACCCAAGAAAGAAGTGAATAGTTTATTGTTGAAATAGATGGATTCTTAAAACTATCAAAGAATTACTATAACCACCAAATCAAACTCATAGAATAATATTTACTCAATTTGTAGTTCGGTCAAGTTCTTATTCCCTCAAGGCTTTATGGATTAATCACAAAATTTGGGAGACAGAAAGAAAGGTTCAAGTTTAACCATTAATTTTCCCTTATAGGCCCTTGGGTGAGAGATAACTCACACTCGTACCTCTATAAGTTATGAATTATTTTTGAGGTTAAAAATCAAAATAGAAAGGTCAATCTAGTGTGATAGGAAGGTAAAGACAATAATTTGACTAGGTTGAGCTTGGTTGTCTTAGTTTGATATAATTTTTTTTTGTCATTAAATTAGATGATTCAGTTTGGAAAATAGAGGTAAATAAAAAAGAATGTATAAGACTAAGTTGAGCTTGGTCGACTTAGTCTATTCACACATAGTCAACTAAGTCAACTTTAGTTGATCTTGTTGAAACACACCACAAAACTATATCAATGCTAGATGATACAGTCTGCAATACAAAAGATAATATCAAACAACAAGTAAAAATAAAAGTTTTTAACTACTATTGCTAACTAATTATCCTAAAAAAGATCAGGGAGATATACTAAAATGATTCTTTTGATAGTGTAGGCTCTCAAAGGTACTTGTTTGTTCATTAGATAATGTTGACCTAATATTTTAGAGCACTGACGATGGAGGAAGTATAATTCTCATAGCCCACTCAACCCAATTTCAAGGGTAAGCTAAGAGTAATTTCCCAATGCTAAACACTAAATAGTGCACTACAAATTAGATGGATGGCTGGCTTTCTAAGGTTTAATAAAAAGAGGAATCTTAGGCAATTAATAAATACCTTGAGGTACATGAAAACTAAACTATGTGTTTATATCTATACTTGACTATGAGTATTGGGGATATCCCATCACAACATGATGTTTGTAAATAATAGACAAATATTGTAAACAAAACATCACGTATCCGTTCATGATAGTAGCTAAGTAGTTTGAAAACAACCAAAACACATATTTTAGGGAAATCCAATCAAAGACAAAATAAATGTGAAAATCAATGTCAAAAATCAATTTGTAAATTTTATTGAATGGAAATAAATAGGTAACCAATTTTTATTAAAGCACAAGTGAGATTAATTACTATCAAAAAAGAAAATGAATTACCTTGCTTATGCGAAAAGTAGAAACACACATAACTAGTTCAGCCAGGGTTGATCTAGTTTGAATAGACATAACAAAATAAGTTCCATGTTGGTCAATGTAATCTATTGTTAAAATATGCCAAAATAAACTAGGTTAACCATGGTCTATTTATTTTATTAGAAATAAAAGTAGACATAGAACTAAGTTGGCTAGGGTCGACTTAGTTGAGTATGTAGTATAATTTTGACAAAATTGAAAAACTGGAAAACATGAGTAAAAAATATAATACTGAGTTGTTTAATTAGAAAATATTCTTTAAAATTTTGTTTAATTATTTCTTGATGTAAGAGAAAAACAAAAAATGTAAGTTAGGTCTAGCTAGGTTGATCTAGTTATTTAGAAATAACTTGAGAAATATGATTAGGTTGACCATGGTTGACGTAGTTGTCTAAATTTGAGTGCTATAGATTTGAATAATAAAATTGGGTCATCCTACATAATGAAGCTCTCTAGAAAAACACATTTAATAATAGATCGTCTAGGATCGAACTAGTATTATAAAGGTAAAAACCTAAAAAATATAGATATTAAACAAGGTTGATCATGGTCAACTTACTCTGTAGAGAGTTAAAAATTGCATCGACCTAGTTGGTTGTAGATGAAAATTTGCAAATAGAAAACAAAATAGGGTCATCTTGTGTTGACCTAGTTGAATGTAGATGAATATTAGAAAACAAATATATCTATGTTGATCTACATCGACTTAGTTAGTTGTAGATAAAAATAAGAAAGCAAAGAATATAAATGGGTCGATTTGCCTTGACCTAGTTGTATGTATATGAAAATTAGAAAGCAAAGAATATTACTGGGTCAATCTACGTAGACCTAGTTGATTGTAGATGAAAATAATGAAGTGGTAAATATAATTGGGTTGATCTGCATTGACCTGGTTGACTATTAGAATAAAAAATGTATTATAAGGGTTAGCTTCATGTCGGGTTCATCAGAATGTATGTGATAAATTAAGATAGCTTTAAAACTTATCCTAATTAGTAAATCCAAACTTATAGAAGGTAATCAACTAAAATTTATTGTGATACTTTGTATATCAAGAGCATGACCAAATTGGATTTGGTAAACTTAACTAAGGGGGAACTTATCACTTAACACTAAAGGAGAGGGTTCTAAAACCTTTAGGCAAATAATATTATGCAATAACCCAAGCTAGGTTTTTTAATACATAAAATAAAATATAATCTAGTGTTATCAAAGTTTATAACACAAAGGGGATGGTTTAAAAAAAATAAAACAAACAAGAGATCATAGTAGGTAAATGGGGGCCTAGATCACCTAAGGTGGAAGATGGCAAGCCTATAAAACCCTATAGCTACACTAAGTTTAACTATAAAGGTAATTTAAGGAAAGAGTTATGAATTCAAACCTATTACTTTGTGAAATATCTATCTATCAAATGAAATAACAAAAGTTGGAGATACTTACCTTTGGATGAACTTGTTGAGTCTCAATCTCTCCCTTAGCCAAGGGTGCTTTGCAAGAGATTTTTGTGGCTTTATAAGGATCAAACTATAGTTAAAATTAGATCTACACTAAAAAATTAACCTTTTTACATCCAATACTTACCACATGACAAGTTATATTTTCTCTAAGTCAAACCCTAAGTAATGGCTCTTTTAAATGCAAATGTAAAAGAATTGCCAACTATAATAATGCAAAAATGAATGTTCATCCCTATTGGATTGAAGTGAAGGCTGTATTTATAGCAATGGATAGGTACTTAGCAATGGATAGGTACTAACCCTTTCATAATTTTAGTTAACAAGGTCATCTCTTCATGACCCTATTTTAAAAATTTACTCTTCAACCTCGAACTAGGTTGGCGTAAGCTAATCTGGATGTGTAACATAGGCCTTAACTTTTACAACTAGGTCAACCATGGTCAACCTAGTGAGAGAAATGGGTTTTTGCTTAGTTAGGGGCTATTTAAAGGAGAATTTCCTAGGGATTTAGATAAGGAATATTTGTAATGGGTTTAGGTATGATATAATTAACCAAGAATCTTGTGAAGTACCAATGATTTGACCACCCCTTTCTTGGTGTACCTTTTAAGGTGCACACTTAGAGAGATTGAAACTCAATAGGTTCTTGCAAGAGAGAACAAAGAGATTGAAACTCAATAGGTTCTTGCAAAAGAGAGCATTAGTAAATGATAAAGCTTAAAAATATTATGTGTATATAATATAATATTGGAATTATCTAGAATAATGTCACAAATGTTCATATCAAGATATATAAGTAAAAGACAATGGTTGAATAAAACAAAGCCACAAACTAGAATAAAGGTCTATGTAAGGGAATACTATGAGAATGTGTGCCAAAATAGAATAATAGAATGGACAAGTAAGTGAAACAAGTAGTAATAGGCCATGAAAAATGAAAAGTATGGAAGCTTAACTAATGACTTTGTCCATAGGGCAATCCCATGAGGTTCCTATGTAAGAATGTAAGCACTGTTTTAATTTTGAGTTAAACCTCCAATTGGGATGAGATGATCATATCTAGTTCCTTTTTTGTTTGAAATGTCATACCAATATTCATTCTAATCATAATTAGGATCATAATATTCTTCCTGGTCATGTAATTACAAAATGTTGCTTTGCTCATTATTTGTGTCTATATAAGCAAACCCAATTTTACCATAGTGCGTTATTGAATTTTTCAATGTTCATTGCTTTTATTTATGTGTTAGATCATGCACTTCTACTAGAATGATATTAGCTATCTTTACTAAAATGATAAATAAAGGATTATTTTATTTTGTCTACTTATACTTGATGGATTCATCCACCAGTGAGATTGTAACCCTTGTAGCTTAATGCTCGAATGTGAAAGAATAATAGTCTTTGCCCAATGTCACCCCCATTGCTCTTATCCATGACTTTCCCAATTTAGAATTACACTGATCCAGGGTAGGGTCATTTTGAAATATAATGGAACATGTTTTTGGCCCTAATCTTAATGGCAACTCAGTAGATCCAATGCAACATTTAGTCTTGGTAATATTGTCAAAATGTTGTTTGTTATGCCCCAGATACTGAATAAGTGTCATGCTACATATGTTGGCCTCATGAAAATAGGAAATTTTGACATCCATATATTTCTTACCGTTAATGTTGAGACTGAGAATCAAAGGATCTAAATATGATGAATGATTATGAACTCTTTTTAAATGCCTCCTTTAGAACCATATTAGCCTTATTTGGTATACCTTGCTTATTATCGTTATTTGTAAAAAATCATTTTTAAAAAGATGTCTTGATTAATTTGAATTTTTTTTTGAAACTTATTTTTTTGTGCTTGCTCTTGTAATGACTACTCTTTTTCAAAAAAATTCCCTTTATATTTGCTATTTATGTAACCTTACTTCTTCATCATGTTTTAATTGTAGTCTTTTTTGTTCCACTAATTATACTTATAATTATTCTTGTTTTTCTTGTATTAACTCATCTTGTTGATATTATTATGCTTGTACCTATTATTATTTGAGTTGGATTTATCCTGGAGAAGATGCATCATTAATTGTAACATTCTAGAGCTTGAGAGTATTTGCAATATTGTCTTCACATGATGTTACCCTTAGACATAAAGTTTGATTTTTTTCTTGTTGTTTTAATGAATTAATACTATAATAAGTATTGGTACTTTGATTATGTTTATTATTCTACATTATGGTCTTTTTTTTGTCCTTAGAATATCGTGTCTCGATAATAGTGTCTAATTTATCTCTTTTTATTGAATCCTCCTTGTATGCTCCTACTCCCACATGTATGAATAGTGTATGAGATAAGTATTCTTCTAAATCAAAATGATTGAAATTTAGTTTATGTAATTTTTCATATGTTGGATCTTTCATATTATTTTCACTATCATATTAATCTGTAATTATGCAAGTAGGATCTCCAAAATTGGCCAAACAAGGGAGATTGGGTAATTTCACCTCTTGTTATATAGTAGTGACTAGTAATAATTTATGTATATCTTTATGAATTCTTATTATTAGTAATTTATCATGTTTTGTGCTTAGCTTACCTACATCACATGTATTCATATGATCAAGTGTAATCAATTTTACAAGTTGTATGATAAAATGATAATTAAATTGTGATTGAGTAATTTTATAATATCTGAAAGGTGTATCATCTACTAGGAGATAATATTCATATCTTCCATCTATAAATTTGATACATATATGAAATTTAGAAGGTACAACCTCCATGACATGAATCCAAGGTCTCCCTAAATGTAAATTTTATTATAATTGGTTGGGCATAAATTGAAATATAATAGGCACTATCTTATGTCCTATGAGTATGTCCAATGTGATAGCTCCAATTGTCTAACATAGAGCACTATCAAATCCTTTAATGATTTGTTTTGATTTTTAATGTTGTTCATATTGATACTCAATTGCTGTAAGATAATAGAATTGCAACTATTTACTCTTGAACCATTATCGACTAACACACACTTAATAATCTTTTTATATATTTAAGCTTGAATGAATAGTGGAAGATCTTAATCTATGATGTTTTTTGGAGGTAAGTCTTCATTATTGAATGTGATGACCTTGTTGACATCCTTTATTATATTCATGATATGATCAAATGATTTTGGATGTGTATCATTTTGAATTGTTATATCACACAAAACACCATATAAGATATCTTTATAAATTATTGATATTTTTAATTACTCAAAAATGTAAAATTTAGTATGGGTATTCTTGAATTGATTAATGATATCATAATCCTTAGATTGGTTTTCTTGCCTTGTGAGAGGTGGTAGGAATTTTGGAAGAACATGTTGATGACCTTCATTCTTGACATGGCAAGTGAGGTACCTACCCTCGTGTAGTGATAATAATGTGGACATTGGGATTTAATATGAGCCTTGAGCAAATAATAAGAACATGATGGTGATTAAGATAACTTCACAGTCTAGGATTGACGGGAATAAACTAAGTCATGGACACCCTCTAAATCTTATTAGTGATATGTAATAGCTCGGATTGGATATTTAAATAATATATATATTGAGAAAGACTTGAGATTGTACATTGTATATTTTTAACCTTTTTATGATGTTTGTATTTGATTAATGCACATATATAATAAATAACAACTTGAAAAGTAAGAAAACATGTAATACTAAACTTTAAAAAATGTAAGCAAAATGAATTCATTATTATTGTGATATGAATATGAAACTTTTAAAATTTTAATAAGGATGAAGGGTATAACTAGACAAGGTGTGTTTGCTTTGTAGGCTCTTAGATATATTGATTCTAGTCATAAATAGTGAATATGACCATGAAAGTACTAACTACAGAGGATTTCACCTTCCTATAGCCATAATATCATGTCTCTATGATATGTTGAGAGTAACTTTATGAGGATTATTGCTTACCAATGCAATACAAGAACAAATGATCAAAGGCTTCGTATAACTAAAAAATAAAATCTAAGGGGTTTTAATATAACATGAGGTATGTGGAAACTAAAATCTATATATAGTGATGTATAATGGTTTGAGAATTTAAAAAATACCCCTCACACCACTAGTTTGTTAAAACTAAATATCATTTTGACCAAAACAACTCCTATGAGTTTTAATATTCTCAGGACACAATTTCTAGGAAAACAAGAGAAAAATAAAATTGAAATTTAAAACCAAATCAAAAAAGTAAAGTCTTTAAAATAACAATTCAGGTTCACCAATATGTTTTACCCTATTTTTGATTAAAAAAATAAATTGTTAAGTGATTATATAGGTGTGAAACTAAAGAATATTAGAATGCTAAAGATGTATAATATTCAATAATTTTGATTTTGATAAATTATTAATTATGGAAAACTACTATTCTTAGAAAATACTAAGAATAAATGTACTTAGCTTACACATGAATTTATATTGACTTTTATAGATATCTGAAATTAGTAATTAGTAAGAGAGGGTACTGTGTAAGTTTTGGATAGGAACATAATCATAAACTACTATGGATTGGTTCGCTATAAGTGGACAATAACACAACCCATTTGAGTTCATTGACTATAGACTTATTCTAGTTAACTGTGATTACTAACTGATAAGAAAATATAAAAAGAAGTAGAATTATGAAAATGACATATTAGAGGCACAATAAGAGAATATTTTTGGATAAGACTGTTATAAGTGAATAATAGTGCATGCCGCTCTAGTACATTAACCATAGATTTATCCTAGTTAACTGTGGTAAAAATGGATCGATGTGCCTACATCTTTTGATTAATCTAAGATATCATGCTTTGAATTATGTCACACAATAACTAATATTTGTATTGTTTTGGGTTTAAAACCCTAAATTTTTTTTGATAGATTGAAACCAACAAAAAGTATGGGAGTGTAATGGGTTGAGTTTATTTCAATCACTCCCTTGATGATTGATTGTTGCCTACATATCTAGTAATCCAAGGAGGGAAATAAAGCACACATAGTTCTCCCACCTAGGGTGAATGTGCAATTGTACTTCTTTGACTATACGTATGAAACTAAAAATAACTTTGAAACTTAAAAATGATAGCCATTGAATTTATTTGGAATGGTCTTGACTTGACTTGTGGCTACTCCTTGTAAGTGATCTTGAATTTGGAAATAATAGTGCAAATTTTCTCAATGTGTATAAGTATGTAAGCTTGAACCAAGTGAATAAAAAGTGTATAAATGAATGATATTTGATGTATATTTAAAGGATTTTTTTTTAATAATTTCCTTTAGTCGACCTTATGAAATATGCAAGAATACCCAAAAATTTGGTTTGAATTTAGAAAAATAGACATCATTTGGTACAAGATACGATTGACCTATGTGGATAGTGTAGACATCTAATTCCTAACACCATTTGTGTTGACATTTTCAATCTTACTCAATTTGCACTCAAACACACATTTTAGGTCAAAATCCATAAAATGCGCTAAATGATTCGATCTTATCATTTGAAAGTGCTGATTTAGGCTAATGTATCCCTAAATGGGGCAATGTATTTTATGTGATACCTAACTTTGATCAAATCATTTCGAGTCAAAATGATGATTTTGCCTTTTTGTGCTCTGGATCACTCTTTTCTTCTAAATTCATTAGTATACATCATGTACCTTTGTTATTTTGTGTTGGAAACATCTTAAATGGGAATACGGTTCCAATGTATCTAACATCACCTTCCAATTCTTTCCGAGTCAAATTATGACCTAGTAATATGACTTTCTGACCATTTTGATTAATTAAAGGCTAATTTCCATAGAATTACACAAATATTGATTAATCTTGTTTAAGGCTAATTAAATAAAATCAAGAGCTTAAGTGGATTTTACATGGAGGTTGTTTATTTTATTATTGGAAATTGATTATTAATATCTGCATCACCTAGTAACATCATCTATAGGGTGGCATCCATAAGCCATAAATGCATAAAATATCAAGATTATGAGTCTCCAATGCCTCTTTAATGCCTCCCATGTCTAATTAATGCCCCTTCTCCACAAATCATTATGAGGATATTTATGGATTTAATTACAAATATTAGATTAATTTATGATCATACATCTCAATCTTGAGATGGATGATCATGGTTGATCCTGATCAATCTCAATAATCTATAAATAGGAGGGCATATAACATCATTTTTAAGCTCAATTATTGTAATGTTATAATGCTAAAATCTCTTCAAAAATCATTTGTATTTTGATTATTGTGTTATTCATATTTTGATTAGCTTCATTTGGTAGGCAATTAGATAGTTTCAATATTATGAGCCTAGGTTTTATGGAGTGTTCTTGAGACATTAGAGGAATTTTGACACCATTGTTGAGGAAGATAAGAATGCCTGATCAAGGGGAGAACATGTTTTTGAGCCACTTTTGAGTAATGGATTCACTTGGGAAGGTAATGGTTTACTTTATTTTATTTATATCTTATTTTTATTATCAAAACCTCACATTAATAGATCGGCTTGATTTAATTAGCTCTCTATGCATTTTTCTTTGATTTTGTGGATTAATGCTTGACTAATAATTTCTTGTAATCCACTCTACATTTTGGTATGCCTAGTGGGATATGCATCCATCTTTATGTAAGGAAGACACTTTGGAATTTCTAAAAATCCATTTTTGTCATTAAATAGTCCTTAAACACCATTTTTATGCTTGTTTTCCCATACTTTTTATGAACTCATAGGTCACACAGTGACCGCTGACAGTTTAGGTGATCATCGATGGTTATGGTAACCACCAATGGTTGGGATATAGGGGAAATCTATGTAAAAATTATCTTTTTTGAGTATTTATCTAGTTTGTTTCTAATAAATTGCATGATTTACGTCTTTTATCTAGACCTAAGCATGATCTAAAATCTTGATTTTAGAGATTTTATACTATTTTAGGCTTGTTAAGTTTTTTATTGAAAAATCTTTCTTGTCTAAAATGTTTTGAGAAAATTCAAGTTTATAAGGGTTCAATTTGATTTTTAAGTCTTTGGTCTAGTTCTATTTCCTTGATTTCATAAGTTTCATTTGTAATTTTTGTGCTAATCAAGCTAACAAGTGCTTTTGACAAGAATGTTGATGCCTTTGGGTAGATATATAATGCCGATGATCGATAAAGCATCGAACAAAGAGCATTCAAAGTAACTACTGATGGTCAGGATGATCACTGATGGTAAGGACAATCATTGACAATCACTGTGTTTTAAAAAAAAAAGACCTGAGAGCTCAAAAGCCCAAGTTACTTGCCTCAAACTTAAAAGAGATTCAAATCTAAAGGAGGTTATTTAACTTTTTATGTAGGGTCTATTTGAAGAGTACCAATTCATACTTGCTTAGATATTTTAAACCTTTTTATGATGTTTAAAAATAATTAAAAACATATTTCATTTGGTGCTTAATAAAAGATTTTTAGGGTGTTTTATTGAATAGTTTTTGTGGTTATTTCTTCCAAGTTTACAACTTAAGATCAAGGGGCCAAAAACATCACCAAAATTTTCAATTTAAGTGATTTAAAATTGAACACATTTTAAAGTTTGTCTTCAAGAAATCATTGCTTTGTTAGAATTGATTGGCAAAAAGAAAGATTGTGTGTATATGCTCTCCCACCTGTCCTCTTTAAGGAACTTATGGGATCAAAAGCACCATTTTTATTACAAAGTGCCTTAGTCAAAGGTGTAAAATATATGTTTTCAAGGCTCTCCCCAAGACCTGCATGGCTTGAGTGATCTAGAAACAAACTTAAATCTCTTTTACTTGTCATTTATTTTTGCATCTTGGCTTGTGAGGGGGACTTCATTACCTCCCATAAGTTCTATAAGGAAGCCTTGACCTGAGAATTCATCTCCTGACATTGTCTTCAACCCCTTTCCATGAAGGGTATCTAAATTGGGATCACTCCATTAAGATAAGAGGTTTGAGTAGTTAAACCTTATCTTAGCACAGGGGCTAAGCCTGGGATGTATGATCATATTGGTCATCACACTATACTAAGCAAGTGGCGGATGCAGTGGTTGTAAAAAAGGCAAGACCTTTTTACAACAAGCCATATGATGTGGACCTAATTGATCTGTTACTTCTCTTGCATTTTGATGTTAATGTTTTGTGCATTGGATCCATCTAGAAACATTAAAAAACTTACTAGTTTAGTTAACCCCACTTTGCCACACCTTGTCAGTTTAGGGCTTAAGATGATTAATTAATTGATTTGTCTTTATTTTAGATTATTTGGTCTTGATTTATGTCAAAACTGCTTGTTAACATAAATGTCATAAACCAAAACACATTTTCTATAATTTCTTAAACAAGGAGGCATTACTCTGTACAAGTGAAAATCAAGCTTTTCCTTGTTCAAATTTGTCATCATAAACATTGTGCCATCATTGGTATAATTGGTGTAGTTTTGATACCAATTTGAGTCTAAACCCTTTTCCAAATTTTCTTAAGTCCCTCAGTGATAATTCACATTCAAAATTGAACCTTTATAAGTTCTAAGGCTTGATGTGTTAAATTGGGTTCATGATTTACACATCAAACTTTTATTAACTTGGGTTTAATTTTCTATTTTTTGAATTGAAGGATGTTTTATAGACTCAAAATCACACTTATCATCTTAGTGGACTTAAATAATCTTATGTATCACTCACACTTTGAGTCCTAGAATACATTTTATACTATCCCCCCTTCCTATCACCATGTGGCGGCATTGTGCTGCCCATTTGGTTTTAGATTTATAATTAGGAATTCTTGCATGTTTTCACATCATGAGTTTATTAGTTGGCATTGTCTTCTTTGTAATCTGAATAACTTTATTCTAATTTTATAGTATCAACTCATCAAGGTTGAACTAGATTTTATGGTATTGATGTATCACAAAGGTCTTTGTTTCAGTGTATAAGTCACACTCTAGATTTTTGAGTTATCATACCCTCTTCCAATCTATACAATTTTCACTTTACCAAAAATTGAATAAATTCATGAGCCAAATATTCTAATTGTGTGTGGTTCCAAGCCACCCTCCTTTTTATAGTCTCTATGGTACCTTATTCATTTGTTGAAAAATAAGATCAAATCCATACCTTGTTCATAATGTTTTTAAAATATTGATTTAGATCTAGTCAAATGAAGGGAATAACTCTTTTTAGACATGAATCAAAGCATCACTTGTAGTGGGGTCCTTTATGGCCCTATCTATGAGGATGAACAATTTTATGATGGACAAGATAATTCTATTTTCTTTGAGGACATTCCTCTAACTGTAGGATCCAAAGGGGATTATATAATAGAATTAGGTGCTAGATTACCCTCAAATTTTCCTGTAGAACAATTACACACCTTAGTTAGAGAAGAAGAACAAAAATGGTAAGAGAAATATTTTACACAATTAGATATACCTTGTTCTTATAAAAATGGTAAAGAAATACTTATAGATTCAAAACCCATAAACCCATTTCTTATAGCAAAGATCAAGAAAATAAGTCAATGATATGTTGATCAACTTATCACAGACTTAACTGACTCATTGGTTGCAACTTCAATTCATAATGATGCTTCAAAAGAATAATAAAATGTGGTTGAAAGTATGTAACAAACATTTGTTGAGAACATAATAGTAGTAGATTAAGGTAACCTCAATGAACAATTAAAGATGCAAGATATATTGCAAAATTGTTCCCTTAGAAATGAAACATACATTATTTAATCATCATGAACCTCTTGTCACTTTAAAATATCAAATACCCAAACATTAAGTTCATATTGAGGAGATCCCTTAAGACAATTTGGTTTATTCATCTCAACCAACACATCAATTGGTAAATAGACAAAGAATTTCCCAAAATCAACAAAACACTAGTCATTCTGAACAACTAAACTAAGGGAACATTTTACAATCCAAGAATCAAAAACCTATCTACTCAACTCTAGGAGATAATGAAAACCAAGTTGTAGATCAAAGGGTGTACAAACCTAATATATCTTTGCAATAATAGGGGCACATTCCACCCCAACAACAACAATAAGGCCATATTCCACCCTAATAATAACAAAGGCACATTCCATTCCAACAACAATAATAGGGGCACATTCCACCCCAAAAATAATACGAAGGGCACATTCCACCCCAACAGTAAAATCAGGGGCACATACCACCCCAACAACACCAAAACCAATCCACAAATGTACTAAACATGCAAGAGTGGAACAATATGAAGGAGAATATGCAACGATTAGAGACAAACAATAGAGTCAAGAAGTATAAATTTGATGAGATATGTCTATATCCATTTGATTTATCCATTCTCTAAAACCCCTTTCCACCTCATTTTGAGGCACCAAAATTTGATAAATATAAAGGGAGACCGTGAGCACATACAAGCATTTTTTGTCTTATACCAAGAAGTTGCTTATAGTAGCGAGTACTTACTATGATTGTTTCCATGAATTTTAGCAGGACAAGATCTTGATTGGATACTTAAACTTATGAAGGGATTGGTTTTAGATTAGAACAACTTGTTAGAAAAGTTTGTTAACCATTTATCTTATAACATAGAACATAAACTGATCATTTTTGACTTGTGCGAATCTAAACAACATGATGGTGAAAGTTTTTCCTCATATCTATAGAGATGGAGAGCATTGGTAGGTCACTTTTAGTATAAATTGCTAAAAAAATAGTGGGTAGATATATTTTCACAAAACTTACATTCTAAGGTTACACACAATCTATGTCTAGCTTGTGCAAACTCATTTGAGGAAATTATTGACAAAGGGGTACAAATTGATAAGTATCTTATAACTAAGGGTCTTATTAAGATTTACGTGCAAGGCCAAAATTAAAATTAGGCACAATCATCTACACATAATTTTGTGCAAGATAAGCTTAAGGGCTCTAATAAGAACAAAAGCATGGTCAAAAATGGAGTGACTGAAATGCAACATGTACAAATGGTGTAGGCTCTGTCTCCTCTAAATATACAAATAACTCCCCCTAATACACCACCTAATTTTTTGAGACAACTTCCATGAAAAACATTTCATAACAATTTTAGAGTCTTTAGCAAGTTAGGAGAACCAGTTGAAATAATGATTCAAAAGCTCATAATAGCTAATCTGATTGTATGGCCAGTACCAAGGTCATTTCCTCAAGATCAACTAAAACTAGATTGGTAAAAAGAGAATGAGTGGTGTAAATTATATTGTGTAGTTGGTTATGGTGTGTATCATTGTGTCCAATTATGACACATCATTGAAGAATTCATTGAAAGTGGTGAATGGAGATTAAGTTGGCCCCTAATTAGGACACAAATTAGGATATGGGGATCTACAAGGACCCATTTCCTTGACATAATTTACTAACACTAAGAAATAATAAAAACTAAGGTCAAAATCAAGGATAGAGGTAGAATCAAAACCAACATCAGGGTTAGAATTATAATGAGCATAATCATGATCATAATTCCCATACTAACAATGTGGCTTATAACAACATGCCATATGACTATAAAAATATTATAGGGCACATTTTTATTACCCACATTTCTACTATTACTATGAAACTATGTGGAAAATATCATGTTTATCATAACAAGGGATGCATCATTATAGGGTCAACACCCTCTCCTCCTAGTAACACTACATCAAGTTTGCATAATGCAACTACAATTCCATTTGCATGGGTTACTAGTTTTGAACAACATTACCCTTTATCTAATTATAAAGGCTCCTCATCGACTCAAAATTATAATAATATAGCTAGATGACCATGTTTCATCATCTAAGGTTGTTTCTCTTCCTTCTATAATTATAATGGTTCCTTTCCACCTCCAATTTGTGTAGTCATAACTAGATGCTCGTGAGTCACTATCTAGGGCCCTTCACCCACTTCTCCATGAAACCTAATGATAATAATGTGTTAATGGTCCCATATCTAAATATTATGCCAATGAAGTGATAGAGGTACAAACCACTAAGAGGGGGGGTGAATCAGTGTTTAATGATAATACAATCCAATTTCCAACTCTTCAAGCTACTTAACCAATCACATCAATATGCAAGATAGATGAATCAAATAATAGACATGAATGCAACCATTACACACAGATTTATATGGGAAACCATCACGGGGAAGAAAACGCACTCTCAAGCTAGAAAAACTATGGATTATAGTCCTATAAGATGATCACAAACATGAGGCTTTAGTGAAGTACCCACTTCACAAGGAGCACCAACCCCTAAAGATGACAAGTACCAACTTGCCTAAGATTTTGAGCACCAACACAACACCTATCAAATGAACAATTATTGAACTCTGATTGCTTCTCAATCTGATAGAGAAACCTTGCAAGAACACTCTTCTCCAATTTTTCAACTCCACACAAGTCACCAACACCAAGCTATCTCTTCAACACAAGTAATAATCCCTTAACAAAATCTTTTGCTCATATACAAATATGCACTCATAAATCTATTAAAAATAATCAATAGAGTCAAAATATTATGCCAAGTATAATGATATTTTTATATACTCAATCTCATATAAAAATTGGTCACCAAGACCCCCAATAACCTTCACACAAGGTCTTCAAAATATCAACACACTTGCTTGTCTTGGCTTGGTCCACTCACATAAAAAGGTCATAAAACATCTTGTATATATACCATTCTCAATTATAGTTGGCCATATCTCTTTATAAAATTTTAGGAAGAATTATTTATGTCTCTCAAAGTCAACCATAATCCTTTTCACAAGCTTTCTATACCATACCATGAGCTCATGCCAAAAACACCTCACAAACAAAGCACAACTCCACTTGTAAGATTATGTTTGATCAATAGGAGATTGGTCAAACCATTAAAATCAATATAAAAGATATTTAAGAAGTCCTCAACACTCTCTAACCATGAGAAACACTTTATCTAACAATTTTCCTTAAAAATAAACTCAATTGTCCAAAATAGGTTCCTTTTTCTAGCAAAACCATCATGGTCAACTATAAGTCAACCATTCAATCAAGTCCAAATGACTAGGAATAATAAAAATTGCATGAAAAGAGGACATACATCCCTTAAATCACCTCTAAGAGCTTAGACCCATCCCTACTCATAGATTAGGCCTTCCAATTCCATTTCTCACTTTGATTGGTCTTTTCCACTCATGGCATCCTTTCCTTCATATCGACTAGACAACTTTGAGGACCTAGAACTTTGACATAGAGAAATGAATCTTCTTGAAACGTTTCATGAATGTTTGAGGCAAGTCATAAGCTTCATCACACACCCATTTTTTCATCTGGTTACTTTCAAAAATCTCCACTTTTAAGGCTCCCCCTTACCACACCTATAGGACCTCTAAGAATAGCTACCATCAACTCAAATAACAACATGAGCACCACAACACTATGCAAGATCACATAAATTTCCACTCAATGCACCCTGTAGACCTCCAAAGGTAATTAAATCACACCACCATGCCTAAAACATACTTAGAATAGGCCAACCTACTCAACTAGAATAAAAAATGCTAACCTTCTTTTGAAAACTTTCTAAAAAATCTTCTTTTTATTCACTAGGCCTACTTAAACTCCTTATAGCCCTATCTGGTCATTATAGACCTCATAAATCTCTACCCTAATCATTTAAAACCATTAAATTCCATATCTAAAGTCCAATACCATTCCCCCTCAGACATGCCAAGAATGAGCTTCCAACTCATCCTTCTTACATACTTCCTTCTTTAGCCTACTAGCCAATTACGCCTCCTAGTCAGCTAAAAATTGAATAAAATGAATTATAATCCCTTATATATCACTAATAAATTTAATTTAGATACCCATTTGGACCATTCAATTGATTTTTAATCTTTCAACCTTTAACTCCAAAGTTTAACCATTTTTATAAACATGCTCAAATCACTAGGCCTTTAAAGTAACATTTGGTCAAAAGTCAACCTCTGTTGAACATAGAGACCTTAGCTAGATACCACACTTGTAGATCACCAAAAATCACTACCATGCCAAATTTCAAGCCTCCACACCTTTGGAAACCATGACTTCCTCTAAGCCACCAAACACATGCTCTTGAGAAGAGAAGCCAATGACCACTCAAAATGCTCCATTTGGCACAAAAGGATTTAAAAACCTATGAAACCACCTAGATCATGTATCAAACACATGTGTAGGTATTCACGAGAATAAAAAAATTCATGATACATCTTCATTCTTCAAATGACCTTTGAAACCAAGCATTTTGTGCATACAAACTAAAATCTATAGCAGACACTTTGACCAAATGGTCAAAATCACATTTGAGCACCACATCAACATTTAAAAACTATATTTCCTCTTTTTACATACCAAAACAAAATTTAATCACTTATTAGGAAGCTTCTATCCACCTTAAAACACTATATGAGATGTCTTGGCACTTTTTAGGCAGTCATTACTACCAAAAATGGTCAACTCAGACTTTTGACCATAAAACACACATCTAAGCATATCAAGACCTCAAACCACCTAAGAATAACTCATTAAAATATTCCTCAAGACCTAATACAAACCAATTCTTCCTTATCCTTCAAATTACCACTCAACCAAGGAATCAAAAATTGATCAAAATAATACTTTAGCACCAAAAGACCTGAACATACCTTTTGAACAGACAACCAACCTCAAAAACCTCAACAACTCTTCTAACTAATTACTTCACCTCTCCTAATGACTCATTATTGATTCAAGAAAGAAGGATTGACCCATGGATAGGATCTTATATATTCAAACTATGCTTTAGGCAATAGTTTAGTCATTATATCTGCCAGTTGTTCCTTAGAAGGTACATATTCCAATTTGACAACTTGATCACTAACTTGGTCTTTAGAAAATGATACTTGATAGGGATATGATTAGTCTTATAATGCATCTTTGAATTCTTTGAAATGTTTATGGCACTATTATTATCACACAAAATAGGACAAGGACCATCTTGACTTACCTTATAATCTTATAAGGTCTGCTTCATCCAGATGACTTGAGTACAACAAGAAGTTGCAGTAATGTATTTAGCCTCTATAGTAGATAGAGATACTAAAGATTGCTTCTTGATTAACCAAGATACCAAGGATTCACCTATGATGAACACTCCTCTACTAGTGCTCTTTCTATCATCAACACATCCTACCTAGTCAACATATGTATAAGATTTTAGCTTGATTTCCTTACTCCTAGGGTACCACAAACCATAGTTCATGGTGCCTTTGAGATACCTTAGGATTCTCTTAACAATCTTCAAGTGAGATTCTTTAGGATCTTCTTGATATCTTCCAACTACACTTACTGCTTGCATAATATCAAATCTAGAAGTAATAGAATACAATAGAATCCCTACCGTGGATCTATATAAGGATTGATTAACTTTAGGAGTCTCATCATACTTGCTCAACTTGCATCTTATTTCCATAGGAGTAATCATGGGTATTCTATCTAACATGTTGAATTTATTAAGCATATCCTTAATGTATTTGGCTTGAGAGATAAAGTTCCCTTTATCTAGTTGATTCATCTGCATTCCTAGGAAGAATGAGAGTTCTCCCAATATAGATATCTCAAATTCAATTTTCATTACCTCTATAAAGTCCTTACTCATCTTATCATTTACTAAACCAAATATTATGTCATCCACATAAACCAAAATAAGCAATTGATGTTATCCTTCTAACTTGATGTAAAGATTGTTGTCTGCCACTCCTCTTTTGAAACCTTGACTTAGGAGATACTTATCTAATCTATCATACCAAGCTTTAGGAGCTTGTTTAAGGCCATAGAGAGCCTTATTCAATCTACAAATTTTTTTTTGAATATATTTTATAGCATAACCCTTAGGAAACTCCATAAAAACTTCTTCTAATTTGTCATTCAAAAATGTAGATTTAACATCTTTTTGGTATACCTTGAAATTTTTAGAACTAGCATAGGCTAAAAATAGTCTAATAGCTTCCATTCTAGCTATAGGAACAAAAGTTTCATCAAAGTCAACCCCTTCTACCTTAGCATAGCCTTTACGTACCAACCTGGCCCTATTTCTTACCACTTTACCTTTCTCATTCAACTTATTCTTATATTCCCAATTTATTCTAATTACATTCTTTCCCTTAGGCCTAAGAACTATATCCCAAGTGTCATTTATTTTAATTTGATCAAGTTCTTCATCCACAACATAGCACCATTCCTTTTCCTTAATATATTTAATGAAGGTTTTTGGTTCATGGATAGATAGAAAGGTTGAATCATGTTGATCTTGATAGGACAATAATCTTTCCCTAGTTTATATACTAGCACTCTTAGCACCAATGACGATATAAATTGGATGATATACCTGAGTTCTTGAAGGATTTTTAGTAACAAGTCTGATATCTTCATCTGATGTATAGATAGATTAGTCTTTATTTGTGGTAGAACTAATAGTTGGATCACATGGCTTCAAACTAGACTTCTTGGTAGGGCCATTTCATCAAATCTCACATTAGAAATTTCAACAATTTTATGAAGTCTTTTGTTGAAACATCTATAAGCAGAACTAATAGAAGAATACAAAATAAAGATACCTTCATCAGATCTAGAATAAAATTTGCCTATATTTTCTTCATCCTTTTTGATGTAACACTTACTTCCAAACACTCTAAAGTATTTGACATTTGTAGCTTTAGTTTTCCATAGTTCATAAGGGGTCTTGTCTTTATTCACTCTAATTTGACATCTATTAAGAGTGTAGACTGAAGTAATTGTAGCCTCTTCCCAAAAAGCATCAAACAACTTGGCATCTTATAGTAGAGTTCTAAACATCTCCGAAATAGTTCTATTCTTTCTTTCAACTACTCCATTTGGTTATGGAGTTATAGAAGCTAAGTATTATCTTTTTATTCCATGAGTATCACAGAACTCATCAAACCCATTAGACTAGAATTCTTCACCTCTATTTGATCTGATACACTTGATCTTTGATCCCTTCTCATTCTCAACAAGGGCTTTGAAAGCTTTGAACTTGGTAAAGGCTTCTAATTTTTCTTTTAAGAAACATATCCAAGTCATTCTTGTGAATTCATCAATCACTAACATGAAATAACAATTGCCTTATAGACTTTGAGTCCTCATCGGATGACATAAGTCAGTGTGAATTAACTCTAATGATTTCGCAGTAGAAAACTCCTTTGTCTTGTATCTTCTCTTTACTTGTTTACCATGGAGACAAGACTTACACAAAGATTGAGGAACCTTAAAAATATTGGGCATATGTCTTACAAGACCCTTTGAACTAATCCTTATCATATTTTTGAAGTTTATGTGACCAAGTCTTCTATGCCATAACCAACTTTTTTCTACTTGACTCATCAAACACTTTTCTCTTTTGGATTCATGATATACATACATATTGTTTTCTAACTTGTGGATCTTGGCAAGGATTATTCCATATTTTCCTTTTCTAATTTTACAAAAATCATCATAGAAGGTCACAAAATTACCTTTTTCACACATCTGACTAAAACTAAGAAGATTATTCTTTAACCCTTCAACATATAAAACATTTTCAGTCTTGAAATTCCATTGTCTAAACTCAAAGTTCCCTTACCTCTTATAGTAGCAGAGTTGTTGTCACCAAACCTAAAAACACTAGGGTTTGATTTCTTAAGAGTGATGAATTTACTCTTATATCCTATCATGTGACTAGAATAACCACTATCTATATACCATTTCTTGTCCCCATTTTCTTTTGAATGTAATACAACTTGGTTTAACGTGGAATCTTCATTATGGATCATGATGTGCCTTAAAATCAACTTTAAAGCTATTAAGCCTAAAAAAAAATTACTATGATACCAATTGATATAGGTAAAAACCTCTAAGAGGGTGGGGTAAATTAGTGTTTAACAATAATACAATCCAATTGCCAACTCTTCAAGCTACTTAACCAATCACATCAATATGCAAGATAGATGAATCAAAGAATAAACATGAATGTAACCATGACACAAAGATTTAAATGGGATAACCTCATGGGGGAGAAAAACCACTCTCAATTTTAAATAAAAAATGGACTACAACCCTATAATATGATCACAAACATGAGGCTTTAGTGAAGCACCCACTTCACAAGGAGCACCAACCCCTAAAGATGACAAGCACTAACTTGCCTAAGATGTTGAGCACCAACACAAAACATATAAAATTAACAATTATTAAACTCTAATTAATTATCAATTTGATAGAGAAACCCTACAATAAAAATCTTCTCCATGTTTGCAATTCCACACAAGTCACCAACACCAAGCTATCTCTTTAACATAAACAATAATCCCTTCACAAAATCTTTTGCTCATATACATCATATAAAAATATGCACTCATAAATATATTAAAAATAATCAATATAATTAGAAAATTATGATGATTATAATGATATTTTTCTCTACTCAATCTCATACAAACATTGGTCACCAATACCCCTAACAACCTTCACACAAGGTCTTCAATATATCAACACACTTGCTTGTCTTGGCTTGGTCCACTCACACACAAAGGTCATAAAAAATATTGTATATATAACATTATCAATTATGGTCAGCCATTTATATTTATAAAATTTTAGGAAGAATTATTTGTCTCTTAAGGTTGGCCATGATCCCCTACACAAGCTTTTTATACCATACCATGAGCTCATGCCAAAAATACCTCACAAACGAAGCATAACTCCACTTGTAAGACTATGTTTGATCAATAGGAGATTTTTAAAACCATAAAAATCAATAAAAAATATATTTAAGGATTCATAAACACTCTTTAACCATGAAAAACACTTGAGCTAACCATCTACCCTACAAAAAAACTCAATCATCCAAAATAGGTCCTTTTGCTAGCAAAACCATCATGGTCAACTATGAGTCAACCATTAAATCAAATACAAATGACTAAGAATAATAGAATTTTCATTAATAGAGGGAATACATCCCTTACATCACCTCTAATATCTTAGACCCATCCCTACTCACTGATTAGGCCTTCCAATTCCACTTCTCACTCTGATTGGTCTTTTCCACTCATGGCATCCTTTCCTTCATATTAACTAGACAAATTTGAGGACCTAGAAATTTGACACAAAGAAATGTATATTACTAAAAATTTTCATTAATGTTTTATTCAAGTCACAATATTCATCACACACCAATTTGTTCACCTAGTTACTTTCATAAATCTCTCAGAATATAAAAAACATTGTTAAGAAGCACTTTTCTATGGGACCCATAAAAGTAAAGATTAATTAAACACATATTAAAAATAATATAGGAGTCATATTTAACCTAAAATAATCATCATAGACATCCAACATGTTTTTGAGCACATACAAGAAAAATCTTTCCAATCAGGTCTAAGACTAGGGTTTTTGCACATAAAAACTTGCTTACCTTCTTAGTAATTGTTCATAAATAATAAGACATTAATCCATGAAATAATTATTATAAAACATTATTAGGAACCTTAATAAACTTTTCCAAAATGTTTATCTCCCCATGTAAAGTTTACATGAGCTAATTAATGTGAGAACTTTCTTTTCGAGCTCAGAATGCACCATTCGAGCACCCTATGAAGAACATGGAGTAATTTATGACTTTATCTCTCATCTATTAACCTATGACTTAGTAAATAAACTTTAAAAAACCTATGTTATCATATCCCATTCAAAGATAATATTCACCAACCTAAAAACACCCTTTGACCCTTCATAAGGCCTCACAAGCCCAACTAGGCCAACTAGGCCAATGGTCAAACTATTTTGTAGACCACTAGCCACCTCTTGAAAACCATATATCTAACCTCTCAGCATACTATACATGTCAAACATGCATATTCCAAGCATACTAAGCTCCATACCATGACATATAATCCATAGGACTTAAAAACCTATAGGTAACCATGCATGATCATTCTTACAAGGCACAAACTGACCTGCATACCTCATGAAGGCCACATGAAGTCAACCCTTGAGCATATAAAACATCAAGAAAAATTCAAACATCATCAAACCAATCTCCATCCATCCATACAAAATCCACTTAGGACACCCATTCACACCCTTGCAGGTATCATATTGCTCTAAGTACATTAGACCACCATATTCCATCACTCTGACCTATTAGACCACTTTGTCATCACTAACGCCACTTGAAATAAATAAAAACACATATACCATCAATATCCAAACATGAAGTCTAAACCAACTCAATCCACAATTGAAAAGTATTATATTCTACTAGACCAACTAAATAAAGCCCTTGTATAAATTTCCATATTAGATCTCTTGCAGACATCTGACATCCATATAACTATTATGAATAACATTTTGAAAGAATACACTATGCCTAATGATATAAACCTAGTTTATTTTTATAACCTAGTTGGACATTTGTCTTCATTTTCACAAATCATGTTTGACCAAAAAGACATGTCCATTCTTAGCCCAAATCATAATAACCCATTATACATTAAGATAATCATTATAGATCATGAGATCAAATGGGTTCTTATAGAAAATGGTTCAGGGTTGAACATCATATCTCTCAAGTTGGTATGATGATTGGGATATGTTGATAAAGACATTCAGTTAGAAATAATTATAATCATGGCTTATGACAATGCCAAAATGGAATCTTTAGGCACAATTTGGTTACCAGTCATGGTTGGGTCTATTTCCCACCAAACATTATTCTATATTATGGATATCAAACTTAATTATAACATACTTCTTATTTTTCCTTAGATCTATGAATTAAAATAAGTTCATTCCACTCTCCATCAGTGCCTTATGTTTCCCCATGATGGGATAAAAGTTATTATTCCCACTGATCAATAGCCATATCAATATTGCAAACATATTGAGGTTGAATTCCATAATTATAACTATTGCTTAGGTTTTAAGTTCATTGAAAAAAAATAAAAAAGCCATAGTTTCACATCCATTTCCATCAAATTATATTGACCCTAGTGATCTAGCTTCCACTTTAACTGATCCATTTCCTACAGCTCTTACGAAGTAGGTTGTTTTCAAGATGTGGGCATTTATATGTACCATCTAAAGGATGCCTTCCATATTACATAGTTTCCTGAATCCCCTAAAACATATGGTAAGCCTAAACCTTTAAATAATCCTAATGAACCCAACCAAATTTGGCAACAAAATAAACATCAATTGAAGACACCACTAGTATTTGTTGCCACTATTTCACTAAAGAAAGATCAAGAGGATTTTACCACAGGAAATTAGTTGTATTTTGAAGGCCTTGCTAATTTATTTCAAAGCCAAAACTATCTAATCCCTAATCAAATCATGTATCACCTTGATTATATAGGAAAATTCCTTGGCTCACAAGTACAAGGAATCTTGGAACCCATATCAGTTGCAGTAGTTGATTAAAATCATGGTCTTGGATATATACTGCTTGGGGGTGGCCTCATGAATTTTGATAGTGATTATTTCAAATTAACTAGTGATGTGACTCCTAGTAGTGATGAAACATCCCATTATAGCCTTTTTGATGAGCTTACTGACACAAACCTATTTGATTCCAATTCCATTTTAACCATAACACCTATTGGAGCTTCCCTTACTGAAGCATAAACCTATCTTGTTTTTGGAGTTTCCCATCTTGAAGCAAGAACCCATTCTATTGGATCTTCCATTCTTAAAGCATAACCTCATCATTCCCTATGCCTTTTCCATCGTGACCTCATTGATTGAGCCTAGTAATATTTGGTCATATGCCTCGATGAGTTTCATAATGAATAATCACTTACATAATTCATGGGCCTAAGAGATAGATTGCCCATTGGTAATCATAAATAAGGCTTTGATTTTTTATTAGATCCTTTTGCTTACTTTGGAGAGTAGGAAAACTTTCTTGGTCATAATAAAAATGAAACATCGAGATTTTTGAGTGAAAACCTCTTTGAGGCACTCATCAATCAGGGAAAAAGTAAAGAAAAAGATGAGCCTTCAAGTGAAAACCTATTTCAGGCACTCTTAAGTGGGAAAGTTTGCTCATCCCCTTAAGACACAGAAGGTCCATCTAGCCCAAGTTATATATCTATTAAAATAATCTCTTCAACATGATAACAAATGTTTAAGCATCTTGCTCTAGAGTTTCTAGAGGTTTTTTTCTACTTGGCCGTTACCTAAGATGGCAGATTCTGATTTATCAGACTATCCAGAACTTTGGGAGGAACAACAAGAAGATGTGGTAGAAGAATATGATCATGACCATACTTTCCCTATAATTATAGAATATGGATACACACTCCTTGTGGAAAACATGATAGAAGTAAACCTAGGAACCTATGAGGATCCCAAAATTGTTTATCTTGGAGCTTCCCTTAGTGAACAAAATGTGAATAAATTATATCTCTCCTAAGGGATTATATTGACATATTTTCATGGGAATAGTCTAAAATTCTAGGCTTAGACCTCAACTTGGTTGTGCATCACTTGGTTGTCCATCTCGATGTTAAACTAGTCAAACAAAAATTAAGGAAGATGCATCCATGCATCACCCTATTGGTTAAAGCAAAACTAGAAAAGTTGTTAGGAGTAGGTTTTATCAGGCCACTAGATTATTCTGAATAGATCTCAAACATCATCCCAGTGAATAAAAATACCCCAAGTATATGTATTTTTATTTATTTTAGAGACATCAATCAAGCATACCCTAAAGATGATTTCTTCTACCCAACATTGACATGATTATTGACTCAAATTTTGGGTACAAAATTTTATCCTTAATGGGCAGATTTTCTAAATACAATCAGATCAAGATAACCCAAGAAGATCAATACAAGATTGCATTCACCATTATGTGGGGAACATTATGTTTCCAAATCATGCCATTTGGTTTGAAGAATGTTGGAGAAACATATCAACATCTTATGACTATCATCTTCCATGACATGATGCATGGCATTGTAGAGGACTATGTTGATGATATACTAGCAAAATCATGAACATGAGTTGGACATCTTGACATTCTACAAAGAATCTTTGAGAGACTTTGTGAATATAAAGTCTACCTAAACCCTAAGCAATATGTCTTTAGAGTCACATAAGGGAAATTTTAATGTTTCATTGTATCAAAAAGAGGGATCAAGTTCAACCATAGAAAAGTCAAGGCTATTATGGAAATGCCTCCACCAAAAAATCTTAAACAACTATGAAGCCTGCATGGAAAGGTCCAATCTATACGCAGGTTCATTTCTCAATTGGAAGATAAGTGCCACCCATTTACCCATATCTTGGAAAAAGGGGTGACATAATGGGATGAAAATTTTCAGATAGCATTTGTAAATATTAAGACATAATTGGCCAATCTATTAGTCTTGAGACCACCAACACAGGGAAAGCCACTATTTCTTTATATATCAACCATAAAGCATTCATTAGGGGCACTTTTGGCCCAACATGATGACCATGGTAAGGAGCATGATGTCTATTATTTAAGATGTAGATTGGTGGATTATGAACATAATTATACACCTATTGAGAAGGCATGTTTGGCAATGGTGTTCACTACTCAAAAATTATGACATTATATGCTTAATAATAAAACTATTGTCATCACCAAGGTGGACCCTCTCAAGTTCCTCTTATCTAAAGAAACTCTTCAAGGACGTATGGCCAAATGGGTTAATCTCTTAAGTGAGTTTGACATTGAGTACTAGAATCAAAAGGTAATCAAAGGGCAAATAATTGCTGACCAACTTGCATAAGCTCCTATTGAAGATACTCAACCTCTCAAATTTGATTTCCCAAATAATTCTATTATGTCAATAGAACAAGCATCACAAGAACCTAAATAGTGGAAGCTTTATTTTGATGGATCCTTCACATCCCATGGATATGGAGCCAACATGTTGTTGATTACACCATAGTGGGATTTGATTTCTAAAGCATTCCATTTAAAATTTCATTGTATAAACAATATGGCCAAGTATAAGGAATTGGTTTTAGGGATTCACCTTGTTATATAGTGGAATATTCATAGCTTAAACTTTAATGGTGATTCACAGTTGATCATCAATTAGACCACTAATCAGTATCAAATGAGAAATGACAAACTTGTTCCTTATAAGTAAATTATTGATAACCTTAAAACACATTTTAAATCTCTATAGTTTGAACAAGTTTCAAGAGAAAATAATAGATCCATCAATGCAATGGAGATTATTGGTTCCATGTTACAGATGGATGACAATGCTAAAGAATATCAATTCCTAATTGAAAATATTCTATAACCTACACATGTCTTGCCAGATTCAAAGAGGGTATGCACCATTTTAGGTCCCAATCCCCCTCCTAAACTACCATGGTACCAAGATTTTTATAATTACTTACATGATCATGTATTCCCAACCAACCTTTCCAATAACTAATAGAAACTATTCCTTCACCGATTAACATGTTATACCCTGCTTAGAAACATGCTCTATCGAAAAGGATATGCTGGAATGCTTCTTCATTATTTATCTTTAGGAGAATCCAAACTAGCTTTGAAGGATGTTCATATAGGAATGTGTGGGAGCCATACCAATGGTGTAGTATTAGCAAAGAAGCTCATTAGAATAGGCTATTATTGGCCAAAAATGGAAATCGATGCTTGTAATTATGTGAAGAAGTGTGTTCCTTATTAGCAACATGGAAACTTGATACATCCACCTTCTTTACCACTTCAATCGATCACAACACCATGGTCATTCTTAACATGGGGCCTTGATCTAATCAATAAAATTAACCCAACATCTTCTGATGGTCATAATCACATTTGGACTGCAATTGAGTACTTCACCAAGTGGATTGAGGCCGTTCCTTTCACTTATGTTATTGGGAAGTAGATAGATAAATTTATCCTTTACCATATCATTTATTGATATGGAATCCAAACCCATATTATATCTGATAATGATAGATCCTTTGTAAACTAAGATGTAAAATCTCTTTGTGCAAAATTCAAGATCAAACAAAAAAAATCAACTCTAAGAAATGGACAAGTTGAGGCATCAAACAAAACTATTGTAGCCATCTTAAAGAAGATTATTAATAATGTTGGCCGTAATTGGCACTTGCAACTCTTTTCTACCCTCTAGGATTATAGAACCAGTCATCAAACCCCAAAAAAAGCCACTTCATATTCCGTTATTTTTGGCACTAAAGATATTATCCTAGTTGAGATCGAGCTGCCATCATTGCAAGTTTTGATGGAGCACATTGAAGATGATGAAGAATACAGAGTCTCAAATCTAAAAGAACTAGAAATTCTTGATGGTAAGCATTTGGTTGCCCTAGAAAACTTATAAGCCTATTAGGACATATTGTGGAGAAGATATAACAAGCACATTCTCCCTTAAGAGTTTAGGATTCGTGATTTAGTTTTGAAAGAGAACCAAAAGAATATGAATGTTGAATGAAAAAAAAAGGCAAGTTTTAGCCTAATTGGTTGGGACCAAATATCATCATGGTGAACTATTGATCAGGGTCATATCAACTTGCTAAACCAAATGGTGAAGAACTTTTAGAGCCCATGAAAATCATGCACCTTAAGAGTATCTATGCATGAACAAATTCAAATTATTGTCTACAAGACCCATGACTTGGGGGACAACTTGTGTTGAAGTAATTTTATCTTATCATTTTATCATACCCTAAACACATTTTATACTACCTTGAACCACTCTTTCATGACTCTAGATAGTGAAGGCTTTGAACCGTTGGCACTCTAAACACATTTTATCATATCCTAGACCATTCTCTTTAAGAACCATATTCTTTTGACCATTCTTGAAAGAGAACCCCATTCTTTATCCCACCTTATACCATCCATGTGTTGGACCCTTATTCTTTGGACCATTCTCTTGGAAAACCATATTCTTTGTTATGTCTTGGGCATGTTGTAAGCTTGAATGATTTTATCCCTTGACCAATTATGATCTTGATTATGTCTTATTAACACATTCAATGCTAGTTCTACAAAATAGTTCAGCTAGGACATTATTTTGTAGCTTCTTATACAAACAAGTGAATAAGAACATTTTTGCTCAGGCTCTTCACTTGCCACATATTTCTTTAGATTGATTTCATGATGCACACCATTCTATATTACATTTACTACTCTTTTTAGGCAATTTTGCCTTGATCAGGATCTTTGCTCTCACCAATTTGTGAGCATGGGCCATTGTAACCAACTTAGATATTTTATTGGAACTTCTACTCTTAAAAAAACATCTCCTTGACTAGATAGTCCTAACTTGTGTATATTTTATCCCAAAAACACTAAAAATATCAGAAAGTGTTCCAAAAAAAAACAAAAGCATTGTCTTACACTTTTATACATTCTTGTCCTCACACTCTTTCCATTTTCTAAGAACTTTATCCTACAGACTTTCCACTATATAAGTCAACTTGTTCCATGCACTTACTATTTTGCAATATTATTTTCTCTCATCCCACCACCTTGTTATTTTTTAAGACCAATCTCATTTGTCAAGTCTCCCCTTTTCTTATACAACATTAATCATATGATTTCGATCATCATCATGTCTTCTATACCACTTTCTGGGAGAACTATATTTGGCTTAAAGTTCATATTACAACATGCATCCATGGAACTATGTAGGTAGTGTCCACTTGTTTTATACATCTAGAGTCAACTTGGCCAACCCCTTCTTTTTCTTATCTTCCCCCATTTCTTCTACCATTGTTCCTCTTTAATTAGGGAACAAATTTTGTGTCATTATTATTTGTTATGTCGAGGTGGAAAGTAATGCCTCTCTCACATGTGCATGCATAATTGTCTTTAAACTACACAAACTTGGTTTTTGTTTATGTGTGTTTATTTGAGTTTTATTGTCTTTTTTTGGTGTTTTGTTTTGATTTTGCACCTTTTCAATTATTTCTTCTTATTTTGTCCTTTTCTTACTTCTTGTCTCATCTTGGTCTTGTGTTTCCCTATATGTTTTTGCTTGTCTCTTTTGTGTTTATTTGATTGTTGTTAGTGTTTTATTTTCTTGTTTGATTTTGATTTTCTCTTTTGTGTTCAAGAACATCTTGATGGTCCACATGGATCTTGATTATTTATATCTTGGCCTTATGTTTTTGAGTCATTCTTGTTTTATTTTTAAACATTCATGTTCCTACTTGAAACTTGATTGTTCATACCTTGATTTTAAGTTAGGTTCATTTATGTTTATGTTTATCTTTTTCTTTACTTTTTTGTTTAAATGTAAAAAAATGTAACTATTGACTCTGTGGATTACACCCTTGATAGAAGGCTAGGCTTCTCTCTTCCACGTGACACAATGGAAACTCCTCTTGCCTGTGGGTCTGGCAAAACTAAGGGGAGAGTCTCTAGATAAGGGCTAACTCCCTTTGATGCATCTCTAATTTATTCTAGTACATTTGCTAATATATTTATATAATGGGTGGGGGGGGGGGTTGAAAAGAGAGAAAGATACTGAAATAGAACCTAAATTAAGAGGGTGATGCACCAAAAAAGTTTGATCTACTTAGCTTGAGCATATACTTTCCACCAAGAATAAGCTAGCATACACTTCATCTGATATGAAAAACTCTTCTACATCAGTGAGCTAGGGGTCCTTTGGAGATACAGGGAGGAAGAACTACCAGAGGTGTTCTAAGACACACTATGGCAGCTTGTTCACATATGCCTATACTCTTATGTAGACACTTTTGGCTAACCTACAAAAGAACTTCACAATACACTAGACATGATGGAATCATTCTGTGAAAGAATAAAATAAAAATGACTTAACAAAAAACAAAACCATAGACATATGAAAAAGTGTAAGCTCCAATGGAGGTAAAAATGCTATGTCTTGATTCAAGGTAAAATCTGGTAGAGCTCTGCCTTACAAGCCAAGAGATCTCTTCTCAAATGAGAGATTACAATATATATATATATATATATATATATATATATATATATATATATATATAGAGGAAGTAAAGGCACCCCTTTGGAAAAGACTTTGGAAAAATTTTACAAGTTGGCCCATGTGCATTAAGAGCATTGGGAAGAGGAAGTCACTGAAAAAGGATGCTATGTTAGCTACCAATTTTTACCTTGGCATTCAAACATTAATGTGAAAGCATAGGCCATGCCTCTTTTCTGCAAACAAGACCGCTCCTTCAAGATATTCATGCGGTTTGTCTGCTCATCAATGAAAAGTGTGGAAAAATAGGTCGCACTATTCACTATTTGTGCTCCTTGATGACCACTTGGTGGAGACTGTTCCAACTGCAGGAATAACTTGCCTCCCATTTGGAACCTAGGATATTTTGTCCATATTCATTTTGTCTCTTCCTAGCTTTGTCTTTTCCTAGTTTTATCTTTTCCTCTCTTGACTCCTTTTGGCAATTTGAGCCCTTAGGGCTATCTTTTATTAATTTTTGGCTCTTTGGGATCCCTTATCAGTGGTCTCTTCCATTTGCCCTTAAAGCCTTTGAATTCCTTCAAGTTAGCACTCAAGCATTTAAAGATAAATGGTTATTTCATTGGCCTAAATTTGACATCTTTAGGGACATCATTTGATGTCTGGATTCCAATGGCTAGTTCATGATGCCCAATTTGACGTCTATGAGCCCATCACCCCTTTGAATTCCTTTAGATTTATTTTCTTTGGCCTTTTTCCTAAAGTGTTCCCTTAGACTTTCTTTTCTTCGGGCTTTCTCCTAAAGTGTTCCCTTAGACTTTCTCCCGAGGGATATCTCTGTCTTTTTTTCTTTTATCTGGGCCTTTGTCGTTGAAACCTCCCAAAGGGAAGGTGTTCCTTCGAGGCTTGGGGAAGGTCCTCCTTTCAGCAGTTGAGAGTCCCCCACAAGGGAACCTACCCTTCGAGGTCCTTCGGGATCCTTTTGGTAGTCACATCCTTTAGACAAAATGTCTGAAGGAATTCCTTCAGACATTTTGACCAAAGGATATGTTCCCTTTAATCCTTAGCATTTGCTTTCCTTTAGTCGGGCCTTCTTGCAAAAAAATTCCTTTGGGCAAAATGTTTGAAGGAATTCCTTTAGACTTTTTGTCTCAAGGATTTGCCTTACCTTTATCTGCATATTTTCTTTCCAAATGGACAGTTTTTTGCTTTGTGGGCTTGATTTCCCTCAGCTTTTTGCATGGCCATCTCTCTAAATTTCCTCAGACTATTTGTCTAAAGGAATTCCATCAGACAAAAGCCTAAAGGAATTCATTCTCCATCTTTGTTTTTACCGCCTTCACTTGCCTTAAAAAATATTCCCTTCAGAAATTTGCAATGGTCCTATCGCCGACCATGTGCCCTCCACAACGGCTCATGTACCCTCCTAAAAGGTACCCTACCCTTTGGGTTTATCGAAAATAACCTTTTTAAAGGGCCTTGGATTTAAACCTTGCTTTTTTAGGTGGATTTTTTGGATTCTCCAAAGTATTGCTTTGTCTTAGGTGTTTTGGCCTTGTTCTTTGCCTTGTGGATGAATTCCTTAGCACTTTTTTGAAGCCTCTTTTTTGAAGTAAAAAACCTTTTTGATGAACCATTCCTTTGAAATTTTCCTATTTTTAGCAAAAGGCCATTACCAAAAGCAATGTATTCTTTCTTCCTTGGCCTATGTATGCATGGACTTTCTAAATGGCAAGAGACAATCTACTTTGTGGAAGAATTGTCAATAGAAGCTTTGTAAAAGCCTTGCATCCTTGAACTAGTCCATTTTTTTTGCCAAAAGGCTTGTGCAAACCAAATTCAAGACTAATGGCTCAGAACAACAAGGGAAGAAGGAGACCGATTTTGGCCTGCAAGACCAAAATGGTCAACAAATTGGCAATTCCTAGGGGAAACATGCCTACTATGCTTAAGAAACTAGTAGCCTCAACGTCCATTAAGCATAGAGTCAGAATGCAGCTTGAAAAAGTTAACAGCCTTGAGATATCCAAGAATCAATCATGAACCTTTCTACCCCAAACACAAATGAAAACACACACAAGGCTAAAAACACTACCTGTGCAAACAACACTTAGGGAAAATAAGGAAAGAAAAATTGAAAGCAAACTACTATGTACAACTAACCAAGTATATTTTCCTCCCTCATGGATCAAAGGGAAAACTTCTTAAGTCTCTTTCATGGCAAGAAAACTTATGATGCCAGACAAGTGGCTGGATAGAATGGATATTTGGTGACTTGCTCTTCTTGCCTGCCACCTTGATTGGCTCGTATCTAAGTGAATCAAGGGAAAACATGCTTCCAACATATATGTATTCATCTTGTTCTTGGAAGCTTGCCTCCTGCTAGTTCTTCATGCTAGTGTGTTTCATCAAGAAATCAATCACTACTGTCTCATCACCATAAGCCCTTTGATATACATCATGGATTGGCTTGTCTCCTTCTACCTCATTGAAGACACTGTCAAATTTATCTTCTACTTGATCATGGCTTTATTGAAGAGGGGTTTCTATTGTGATGTATAAAATGAGATCATAGACTAATTTCTCATCCCATAGAACATCACCTTTTTGTGCAAGGCTCTCTTCTTCAAAGCTTTCGTCAAGATAGACAAGCCTCTCCTTTTGTTGCTCAAAGACCAGAGTCTCTAGTTGTTCCCAGACATGCTCCTAATCCTTCTCCAACTCAGGTTCCATGGCAAGGTCATCTTCCTCATCAAAGCAACAAGGAAGTTCATCAAACAAGGGGGGAGAGAGCTCACCATGCTTACCTTCCTCTTCATATGGTTGGAACATCTACATGTATGCATGACTTGTGTCTTCTCCATTGTTGATGATGTCTTCAAAGGGAGCATCCATGATGATTTCCTCCTCATTGTCATCCATGAGAGCTTCTTGATTAGCTGTGAATTGGATCCTCTCTTCTTCACTTGCCTCTTTCAAAATAGGTTCCTCCTTGAGAAGGGATGAAGTGGAAGGTTGAGGGTTAAACTCACGTGGAAGAGGAGGCAGTCCTTGAGCTAGAATTGAATGATTCTCTTCCTTCTAATTATCCAACACTTATTCTATATCAGATGTGGCCTGATAGTTGTCTTGAAGGAGTGTAGATGGGGTGTGTTCAAATAAAGAATCTTTTGCTTGATCTGAACTATCCATTACACTTTGGCTGAGGAACCTCATTTTGGACTCTAATTTTGCAATTCACCTGGCTATATTCTCTTCAAAGAGCCTTTTTTGGAGGTCACAAGCATCATCGTGGTGAGTAGGAGTAGCTTTTATTTCTTCAAGGTTTTGAGCAAAACCTTTCTCCTCCTCCTTTCTGCTCCATGATTCCACTGTTTGCTTCCAACTCATGACCTTGGGATTGGAACTTTTCCCTTGGGAGCAAGTAGCAAATTTATCTTCTTTGAGGTCTTGAGATGGTTCATGATATTCCCTTTTCCAACTTAGAATCTTGACATCATGTTGAAAGACTTGAGGAGGCTAAGGAAGATTAGGAAGGGACTGCTGATGCATAGGAAGAATTTATTGAAAAGAGACGTGCTGGTTCATGGTATTCCCTTCCAAGGAGGATTCACACTCTAAGGAATTGAGAAGGTTCATTTCCATGAAGGTTTGCTCTAATTCCCTTTGATGCTAGGAAGCTAGGTGTAAGAGATTAAGAGTAGGAGTGATTCTTGCATCAGATGAGCTAGAGTGAGTAAGTGCTATCTGGTAGAAAGGATTTGGTGCATAAGAGGGGGCTTTCTTTAGAATAGGAGGGGGCACACAAGGCTGACTGCCTTGAATGAATGGACTCTTCCATTTTGCTACCTCCTCCTCTAGGGATTACAAAACCTGAGCTTACCTATACAAACACTCCTCTTTATACATAAGCTCCTGCTGATATCTATACTACTCATCCAATCTATCTCCATCACCTGCTTCTCAAATTCTAGTGTTACTTCCATTATTGTTGAAGGGTAACTAAGAGAGCTATTTGAGGTGATTCCATGAACAACCTGAGCTTGATCAAAACCATATGAAGGAATACAAGGCCTGTGATTCTGAGAAATGGGATTATACATAGAAAAATAAGATTTTTTGATGGCATCTAAACTACTTAACTAGTTGATTCAACTTAGAGTTACCATTGGTGTTGATGAAAAAGCCTCTAAAGGCTGGTTGGTTGAAGAACACACCAAAATTCTTCAACTCTTTAGACAAAATGTTCCACAATCACCTGATTAAAGGTTAGATGCTAGATTAGTGGTTCATTCTTGCTGTAATAGGACCAATACCAATCTTGGAACTTTTTTGAGTGTTAAAACATTGTCCCACTAGGCATGCCAAAAATTGTTGATGCTATGGATTGCACCCTTGACAAAAGGCTGGGCTTCTCTTTTCCACATGACACAATGGAAAATCCTCTCTTGCTTTTGGGTCTGGCAAAATTGAGGGGAGAGTCTCTAAATAAGGGCTAGCTCCCTTTGATGCATCTCTAATTTATTCCAGTACATTTGCTATATATATAATGGGGGGGTTTGAAAATAGAGAAAGATATTGAAATATAACCTAAACTAAGAGGGTGATTCACCAAAGAAGTTCGATCTACTTAGCTTGAGTATGCACTTTCCACCAAGAACAAGCTGGCATACACTTCATCTGATATGAGAAACTCTTCTACATCAGTGAGCTAGGGGTCCTCTAGAGATACAGGGAGGAAGAACTACTAGAGGTGTTTTAAGACACACTATGGTAGCCTATTCACATATGCCTATACTCTGTTGTAGACACTTTTGGCTAACCTTCAAAAGAAGAACTTCACAATACACTAGACATGCTGGAATCATTCTGTGAAAGCATAAAAGAAAAATGGCTTAACAAAAAATAAAACCATAGACATATGTAAAAGTGTAAGCTCTAATAGAGGTAAAAATGCTATGTTTTGATTCAAGGTAAAATCTGGTAAAGCTCTGCCTTACAAACCAAGAGATCTCTTCTCAAATGAGAGATTACAATATATATAGAGAGAGAGGAAGTAAAGGTACCCCTTTGGAAAAGACTTTGGTGACTTTTTACAAGTTGGCCGATGTGCGTTGAGAGCATTGGGAAGAGGAAGTCATTGAAAAAGGATGCTGTGTCAGCTGCTAGTTTTGACCTTGGCATTCAAACATTACTGTGAAAGCATGGGATGCACCTCTTTTCTACAAACAAGACCGCTCCTTCAAGATATTCACATGGTTTGTTTGCTCATCAATGCAAAGTGTGGAAAAATAGGTCACACCATTCACTGTTTGTGCTCCTTGATGACCAATTGGCAGAGACTATTCCAACTGCATGAATAACTCACCTCCCCTTTGCCACTTGTGTTATTTTGTCCATATTCATTTTGTCTCTTCCTAGATTTGTCTTTTCTTGGTTTTGTCTTTTCCTCTCTTGACTCCTTCCAAAAATTTGAGCCCTCAGGGCTATCTTTTATCAATCTTTAGCTCTTTGGGCTCCCTTCTCGACAGTCTCTTCCTTTTGGCCTTAAGGCCTTTGAATTCCTTCAAGTTGGAACTCAAGCATTTAAAGATCAATGGCTATTTCATTGGCCTAAATTTGATGTCTTCGAGGATGTCATTTGACATCCGAATTCCAACAACTATTTCATGATGCCCAATTTGACGTCTACAGGCCTGTCACCCCTTTGATTTCCTTTAGATTTATGTTCTTCAACCTTTCTCCTAAAGTGTTCCCTTAGAATTTCTTTTCTTCGACCTTTCTCCCAAAGTGTTCCCTCATACTTTCTCCTGAAGGATATCTCTCTCTTCTTTTCTTCTATCTGGGCCTTTGTTGTTGAAACCTCTCAAAGGGAAGGTGTCCCTTTAGGGCTTGGGGAAGGTCCTCCTTTTGGTAGTTGAGAGTCCCCCGTAAGGGAACCTACCTTTTGGGGTCCTTTGGGATCCTTTTGGTAGTCACATCCTTCAGACAAAATGTCTGAAGGAATTCCTTCAAACATTTTGTCTGAAGGATATGTTCCCTTCAATCCTTAGCATTTATTTTCCTTCAGTCGGGCCTTCTTGCAGACAAATTCCTTTAGGAAAAATGTCTGAATGAATTCCTTCAGACTTTTTGTTTGAAGGATTTGCCTTACCTTTTTCCATAGATTTTATTTTTGAATGGACAATCTTTTGCTTTGCGGGCTTGATTTCCCTCGACTTTTTGTGCGACCATCTCTTTGAATTTCCTCAAACTATTTGTCTGAAGGAATTCTGTCAGACAAAAGCCTAAAGGAATTCATTCTCCATCTTTGCTTTTGTGATGCAGGAGCATCACTTGAAGAGCTAGTTGCTTTATTTTCCCTCCATTTTGTTTTTGCATTTTCAAAATTTCTTTTTTCTTAATATTTTAAGCCTGTAAAAAAAAAAAAAAAAAAGCCTGTAGGGTGAGTAGTTAGAATCTCCTTATCTTAGAAGACTATTTTTATGTATTTTGGGCAGATTGTTGCACCCAGCCTAGGTTTAAACAATTTGATATGTTAGGAATAAAGGCTTTTTTTATGCATTTGGATGGGTATGCATTAAAAAGGAAGAAAAAAATAGGGGATATGGTGGAAGAGGAGAGAGAGCAGGGGGTGCAAGAGAAGAAGATTTGCAGGGGACAGATGAATTGAGATGTAAGTTTTCCTATTTTATTAATAAAACTATGTCAAAAGATATTGTTTTTCCACATATTCTTCTGAACATTGTTGGCCATTTCAAATACCTGCTGGTTCGTATATTTTTTGTTGGGCATTTTATTATTCTGGAACAAATTAAATGCATTGAGTGTTGTGTTTATTATTTTGGCTGAATACAACTCAATGCGCTGTTCCTTGTTGCTATTGCTAAGGCGCACAAAAGATTATTGGTTTTAATATATAACACTGGGTGCTCTATGTTGGCTGGGCCGCCATATTATCTATAGTCATTGTGAAGTTCATAGCCTATACTAGGCGTTCCATATGCTGGGCGTTTCAAATACTGACTCATTGTGTTAGTTCAAGTTCTGCGCCGTAGTTTTGTTTACATTATTACAAATTCTGGGCCATATTAAACCTGTCTTGGGTGCTCAATGCGTTGAATTAAGAGAGCTGGGCCGTAGTTTTGTTTTTTACCAAATACATTGTTGTAATTTTTGGGCGCCCCAACAAATTATCAAATATACTTCAGCCATTGGAAATGCATGCTGGATGTTGTTTTTAAAACGTGATAAAAGACAAACAATTGTTGGACGCCTAGACAGAGGTTTGAGACCATTGTAAAGAAAGAGATTGTCTTGCTGGGTGCTTGGTTTACTAAAATTTGTCTTCTTTCAAGAAATTCCAGATTGTTGAAATTTCAAAATGATATTTTGTGAAGAAGAAACAATTTTTTTTTAAATGAATGTTTTATGCCTACCATTTGAGGCTTCCTGCTTATAAATTGAAAGTTTGCTAAACAAAATTTGAGTGTACCTGTGTGTTGCAAGTTATATTCATCATTAAAAACATTCATTTAAAAAAAAATTGTTTCTTCTTCACAAAATATCATTTTGAAATTTCAACAATCTGGAATTTCTTGAAAGAAGACAAATTTTGGTAAACCAAGCGCCCAGCAAGACAATCTCTTTCTTTACAATGGTCTCAAACCTCTGTCTGGGCGTCCAACAATTATTTGTCTTTTATCACGTTTTAAAAACAACGTCCAGCATGCATTTCCAATGGCTGAAGTATATTTGATAATTTGTTGGGGCGCCCAAAAATTACAACAATGTATTTGGTAAAAAACAAAACTACGGCCCAGCTCTCTTAATTCAACGCATTGAGTGCCCAAGACAGGTTTAATACGGCCCAAAATTTGTAACAATGTAAACAAAACTACGGCGCAGAACTTGAACTAACATAATGAATCAGTATTTGAAACGCCCAGCATATGGAACGCCTAGTATAGGCTATGAACTTCACAATGACTATAGATAATATGGCGGCCCAGCCAACATAGAGTGCCCAGTGTTATATATTAAAACCAATGCTCTTTTGCACACCCCAGCAACAACAACAAGGAACAATGCATTTAGTTGTATTCAGCCAAAATAATAAAAACAACACTCAATGCATTTAATTTGTTCCAGAATAATAAAATGCCCAACAGAAAATATACGAACCAGCAGGTATTTGAAATGGCCAACAATGTTCAAAAGAATATGTGGAAAAATAATATCTTTTAACACAGTTTTATTAATAAAATAGGAAAACTTACATCTCAATTCATCTGTCCACTGCAAATCTTCTTCTCTTGCGCCTCCTGCTCTCTCTCCTCTTCCACCATATCCCCTATTTTTTTCTTCCTTTTTAACGCATACCCATCCAAATGCATACAAAAAAGCCTTTATTCCTAACATAGCAAATTGTTTGAACCTGGGCTGGGTGCAACAATCTGCCCAAAATACATAAAAACAGTCTTCTAAGATAAGGAGATTCTAACTACTCACCCTACAGGCTTTTTTTTTTTTTTTTAACAGGCATAAAAATATTAAGAAAAAAGAAATTTTGAAAATGCAAAAACAAAATGGAGGGAAAATAAAGCAACTAGCTCTTCAAGTGATGCTCCTGCATCATTCTTCCAACCAGTAGAAGAAGTGTTCTTCACTTGTTTTTTTGCATCACTTCGTCTATACTTGTGCCCAGCTTAAGGATATCATCTGCAGTCAACCATGTTGCATCTTCAGCTGGTAGATTCTTCCACTTAGTTAGATACTGGAAGTATTCTTTGTTTCTTGTCTTTTTAACTACTTTCTTCTCTAAAATACTCTCAATTTCTTTTGGCACTTCCTTTGGTAGTTGCTGCTCCCATTGGATAACTTCGTCTCCCTCTGTTTCAGTTTCTTTGGCTGATTGTCCTTCATCCTTGTATGGATATAAATATGCAATATTAAAAATTGGGGAGATTCCAATCCCCTTTGGCAGTTCTATTTCATATGCATTATTTGAAAACTTCCTTATTACCTTGCATGGTCCTATTTTCTTTACCTTCAGCTTGTATTCTTTCTTTGGAAACCTCTCTTTTTTGAGATGAGAAAGAACAAGGTCTCCAATATTGAAACTAACCTCTCTTCTCTTTTGATCTGCCCTTAGCTTGTACTTGATGGTGTTTTATTCAAGTTTCTTCTTTACCTGTTCATGCAAATTTTGCATGGTATTGGCAAATTCTTTCACATCAGCATTCCTTGTCTCCATGCTGCTTAGATTTCTTAACTCATACATGCCTCTTGGATGCATTCCATACATGATTTGAAATGGACTCAATCCTATACTTCTGTTAGGAGAATCATTATAGGCAAATTCAGCTTGTGCAAGTGCAAGATCCCATTGTTTTGGATGCATACTTACCAGGCTTCTCAAGATGTTGCCTAGGCTCCTATTGACAACCTCTATTTGGCCATCCGTTTGAGGATGATAGGCTAAACTGAAACTTAGTTGTGTTCCCAATTTCTTCCATAAGGTTCTCCAAAAATGTCCAACAAATTTGGTGTCCCTGTCAGAAATAATCCTTCTAGGCAATCCATGCAATCTAACAATATCCTAGAAGAATAGATTAGCTATGTGAGTAGCATCACTTGTTTTGAAACATGGAATAAAGTGAGCCATCTTTGAAAACCTATCTACCACAACAAATATGGAATCATGGCCTTTTTGAGTTCTTGGCAAACCAAGTACAAAATCCATGCTTATTGAGTCCCAAGGCCTATTTGGAATGGGTAGTGGCTGGTACAAACCTGTGTTTTGACTGCTTCCCTTAGCATATTGGCATATTTTACACCTTTCAACAAATTTCTTAACATCATTACTCATACCTGGCCAATAGTAGTGAGCACTCAATTGTGATAAGCTGCCACTATGTTTTTCCTTCAACAAATTCTCCCTCATGGAACTCTTGGGAATGCAAAGCTGGCTGCCTCTGAACAACAGACCCTCTTGGACCATGAAATCTATCCAAGGACTTCTTTCAACCCATACTAGATTCATGCAAGCTTCATATGGTTCTTTGAAGTCTGGATCTTCCTTATATAACTCCTTCAAATCTTCAAATCCCATAATACTTACTTGAGACTCTTGTATGATCAGATTTCTCTTGCTTAAGGTATCTGGAACCTTGTTAGATTGTCCTTTCTTATGCTTAATAGTGAGTGTGAAACTTTGTAAAAATTCAATCCATTTGACATGCTTTTGATTCAACTTATTCTGATTGCTAATGAAATGTAAAGCATAATTGTCAGTGAATAAAACAAATTCTTTAGGCAAAAGATAGTGCCTCCACTTCTTCAAAGATTGTACAAGAGCATAGAACTCTTGATCATAAGCTGAATATTTCTTCTTAGCATCACTTAACTTCTCACTAAAGTATGCTATAGGTTTCCCATCTTGACTTAAAACAACGCCTATTGTAGTTCCACTAGCATCACATTCTACTTGAAAAAGCTTATTAAAATCAGGCAAGGTCAAGATTGGCTCTTCAATTACCTTCTTTTTCAACAATCTAAAACTTTTATCAGCAGCCTCAGTCCAACAAAAACTTCTTTTATCACCCTTGATTGTATCTATCATTGGAGCAACAATTCCACTAAAATTTCTTATGAATTTCCTATAGAAGTTGGCCAAACCGTGAAAGCTTCTTACCTCATATGTGCTCCTAGGTGTAGGCCACTCAAGTATGGTTTTAATCTTTTCCTTATCCATCTTCAATCCTTCTTTAGAAATCACAAATCCCAAATATATTAACTCTATTTTCAGAAAACTACACTTTTTGACATTGATTAGCAACTTCTCCTCATGTAATTTACTCAACACCATTCTCAAATGTTTCAAATGATCTTCTTTAGTTTGACTAAACACCAAAATATCATCCAAATATACTATCACAAACTTACC
Source organism: Torreya grandis (assembly GCA_037957365.1). Lineage (NCBI taxonomy): Eukaryota > Viridiplantae > Streptophyta > Pinopsida > Cupressales > Taxaceae > Torreya > Torreya grandis. Next base: position 1,444,036 of record JARHVA010000540.1, on the reverse strand, counting down.
AGTGAACTCCTTCAGCACTTCATTCATCAACCTCATGAAGGTGCTTGGTGCATTAGTTAGTCCAAATGGCATAACTAACCACTCATAGAGTCCATCATTAGTCTTGAAGGCTATTTTCCATTCATCCCCTTCTCTTATCCTAATCTGATGGTAACCACTTTTCAAATCTATCTTAGAGAAATATGTAGCTCCACTTAAACAATCAAGTAAATCATCAATTCTTGGCAATGGAAATCTATTCCTGATAGTAATTTTGTTGATTGCTCTGGAGTCCATACACATTCTCCAACTCCCATCCTTTTTAGGACTCAACACTGTAGGGATAGCACAAGGAATTAAACTCTCTCTTACCAATCCTTTGTCTAACAATTCTTGAACTTGATGTTTGATCTCTTCATTCTCCTTTGGTGTCAACCTGTAGGCAGCCTTGTTTGGAAGATTTGCTCCTGGAATCAAGTCTATGTGATGGCTAATACTTCTCAATGGTGGTAACTCATCAGGTAAATCATCCACCACAATGTCAATGTATTCATTTAACATATCTTGAATCTCTAATGGCAAATCAATCAACTTAGTACTAGTGACTACACTCCTTGGCTTACCAATTACATCAAAGTTTACCTCTTCTTTCTTCATTTGATGTAGAAACTCTTTGCCACTTACTATCAAAACTTTAGAATTCTGTCCAACAACAACAACAGCCTCTTCTTTCAATGGTGTGAGTGTATGCTTGATCCCATCCTTTTCAAACATATATGTATTCTGCCTTCCATCATGTATGGCCTTCCTGTCAAATTACCAAGGCCTTCCAAGCAAGATATGACATACATCCATGGGCATGACATCACATAAAATCTGATCCTTATATGTTCCTATCTGAATATCTACTTTGCATTGTTCACTTACCAGAAGTTTGTGTCCTTTTTGTAGCCAAGAGACTTGATAAGGTGTAGGATGTAACTCCTTCTTCAAGCCTAGTTTCTCCACCATCTCAGTTGACACAAGATTGTCAGTACTTCCGCTGTCAATAATGACCTTACAACATTTCCCCTTACTCTTACATGTGGTTCTAAATAAAGTTTTTCTTTGAGGTGGTTCTACAACTTCTTTATTTGGCTTTAACAATATTCTTTTCATCAAAAGAGACTCACCTTCTTCTGGAGTATCTTCATAAGCTGCTGTAACTTTTGCATTTTGTTTTTCACCTTCAGTCACATGTACACTTCTCTCATGGCTGGTAGAAGGGTTCTCTGGACACTCATATGCCCTGTGTCCTGCATACTTGTTGCATTTAAAGCATTTTCTCATGAATCTTCCTCTTCCTCTTTGATATCCTTGGTATGGTCTTCTTCCTCTTGGTGTATAGCTGCCTCTTGAACTTTGTGAGCTGCTGGCCTCTTCATGAGATGTTTGTAGCTATCTTCTACCTCCTTGAAATACTCTACCTCTGCTGAACCTGCCCCTTCCTCTTGAGAAGGATGTTTGTTTCCTTGCAATCTTTTCCTCAGCTTTCAAGGCAAATTGATATGCCTCCTCAACTGTCTTAGGAATGAGAAGACTAATTTCATCTTGAATGGCAAATTTCAAGCCATTGGTGTATCTAGCTACCTTCTCTGTGTCATCCTCAATATGACCTGATCTTATAGTCAACCTATAAAACTCTTCAGTGTATTCTTTCATAGACAATTCTTTTTGCTTCAAATTTTGTAATTGCTTAAAAAGATTTGCTTGATAATCTTTAGGCATAAACTTACCTTTCATTTTTTCTACCATTCTGTCCCAGCTTCTGATCTTTGGCTTCCCTTTCCTTCTTCTTTCTTCTTGTACTCCATCCCACCACAGGGATGCATGTTTCTTTAGCCTTGTCATGGCATAATTGACTTTCTTTTCATCTTCTTCAATTCCTTCATACTCAAAATATTTGTCTAATGCATTAATCCAATCAATTAATTTTCAAAAAATTGCCCTTCAAAAATTTGCAATGGTCCTATCACTGACCATGTGCCCTCCGCAAGGGATCTTATACCCTCCCGAAAGGTACCCTACCCTTTGGTTTTCTTGAAAATGACCTTTTCAAAGGGCCTTAGATTTAAAACTTGCTTCTTTAGGTGGATTTTTTGGATTCTCTAAAGTATTCCTTCATCTTAGGTGTTTTGGCCTTGTCCTTTGCCTTGCGGATGAATTCCTTAGCTCTTTTCTGGAGGCTCTTTTTTGAAGTAGAAAACCTTTTTGATGAACCATTCCTTTGGAATTTTATTTTGTAGCAATAGGATATTACAAAATCAATGCATTCTTTCTTCATTGGCCTATGTGTGCATGGACTTTCTAAATGGCAAGAGACAATCTGCCCTATGGAAGAATTGTCAATAGAATCTTTGTAAAAGCCTTGCATCCTTAAACTGGTCCATTTTTTTTTCCAAAAGGCTTTTGCAAACCAAATTCACGACTAATGGCTCAGAATAATAGCTGAAGAAGGAGACTGATTTTGCCCTACGAGACCAAAATGGTCAATAGTAACTCTAGTTTTGGTCATTGTTTTATCATCATCCTTAATTATAGGTATTCAAATTTAAACTAGCTTTGTGCAATTGTAATATTATGTCATTCTAAGTTATTCATACTTATGATGACTAGTTTATTTTGATATAAGAATCACTTTGTCATCAAGTTTAAAAGTTTTAACATCAACACAACTCTGATGAACAACTCTCAAGAACAATATGCATTAACTAGGCTCATGTTATGCAAATAGGCATCTAGGCACCATGCATTTTATCACTTGAATCAATTATTAGATGTGCATCTCTTCACATATATCATGAGTCTAATCAATATTTGGTTAGTTGTATTCATCCCTCATTCCATTATTTGCCATTTCCTAGGGAACTACATTGTCCTAAATTTCATGTTGGAACATACATCCATCTAGACTATATAGGCAACACTCAATTTCTATTGAGGTCGAGTCGACCATATTCATTCTTATTTTCTTCTCTTTCATCACTTTGTGTATTCTCTTATGTATGGTTTTTTGTGGCTCTAGCATCCATTCGACCATTGCATCTAGGTTTGCACCTGCTCATTTAAATTTATGCCACAGGTTATTTCCTTGAGCTATTTTCATTGCTAATTACCCATTTTGGGGCATAACTTCTTAATCAAATCATCCCTACAAGGGCAAACCATTATTTATTCTTTATCAATGATCAAAATTAGCCCTACTGGGGTAGAAATTTCTTATCATGATCAAATTTGTGCTACTAAGGCACTTCTTATTATCATCTTTATGGAGACGACATTCTCCCTTTTCTTCGAATTCCAAGATATCTACACTTTTTCCCATGATGGTAATGTTTTAGTTTGTAACCTATCTTAGGATTGATTAATGTCGTAAGCACCCAACTTGCACTCTCAAATTGGGTACGTTCAAAGTGTGTCCCTTACATTTATGGATTAAATATTTACCATTCTCCCCATTTTTGGGGCCCATTATACCTCTAATTATATTTTTATCATTGATGGTAACCATGCATACAATAATTAACTCATTTGTATGTGATATATTCCATGGATTAATCTCTCATTGTTCCTCTTTTTTTTCAAGAGTCCATCCTTTTCTTTCATCATAGTTTGTCCTCTCGAGGGGGCATCATGGGTCATTTCTATTTTGTTCTTGGCAACTCTTTTCTTTGAAAATATGTCACTTTTCCTGATTGTCTTGCTATGCCTTCTCAAACAAGGGAAAATGTAGACATCCAATTCCTAACACCATTTGTGTTGAAATTATCAATCTTACTCAATTTGCACTCAAATGCACATTTTAGGTCAAAATCCATAAAACATGCTAAATGGTTTGAGATTGTCATTTATAAGTGCTAATTTAGGCTAATGTATCCCTAAATGGTGTAATGCATTTTATATGATACTTAACTTTATTCAGATCATTTTGAGTCAAAATGATGATTTCACCTTTTTATGTTCTAGATCACCTTTTTCTACTAAATTCATTAGTACACATCACATACCTTTGTTATTTTGTGTTGGAAACATCCTAAATGGGAATATAGCTCCAATTCATCTAACATCACCTTCCAATTCTTATTGAGTTAAATTACAACCCAATAGTATGACTTTCTGACCATTTTGATTAATTTAGGGCCAATTTTCAAGGAGTTGCACAACTATTGATTAATCTTGTTTAGGGCTAATTAATTCAAATCAAGAGATTAAGTGCATTTTACGTGGAGGTTGTTATTTATTTTAATATTAAAAATTGATTATTAATATCTTCATCACCTAGTAACATCATCTATGGGGTGGCATCTATAAGCCATAAATATATAAAATATCAAGATCATGGGTCTCCTATGCCTCTTTAATGCCTCTTATGCCTAATTAATGTCCCTTTCCCCTAAATAATTATGATGATATTTATGGATTTAATTATAAATATTAGATTATTCATGGCCACACATCTCAATCTTGAGATGGTTGGTCATGGTTGGTCCTGATCAATCTCAAAAATCTATAAATAGGAGGGCATTGAACATCATTTTTAAGCTCAATTATTGTAATGTTATAATGCTAAAATATCTTCACAATTCATTTGTGTTTTTATTATTGTATTATTCATATTTGGATTAACTTCATTTGATAGGAAATTAGATAGTTTCAATATCACGAGCCTAGGTTTTATGGAGTGTTCTTGAGACATTGGAGGAGTTTTGCCACCATTGTTGAGGAAGACAAGAATGATTGATCAAAGGGAGAACATGTTTTTGAGATGATTTTGAGCAATGGATTAACTTGGGAAGGTAATGGTTTAATTTCTTTCATTTATATCTTATTGTTATTAGCAAAACCTTGCATGAATAGATTGGCTTGATTTAATTAGTTCTCTATGCATTTTTCTTTGATTTCTTGGACTAATTCTTCACTAATCATTTCTTGTAATCCACTCTAAAGATATGAGTGTGGTAGTGATTCTATTTTCCTAGGGTGGACTTATCTCAAATATTCAAGGACATGTGTCTTAAGTTAGAGATAATTTGAAGGTGATTTTAAACAACTTGAGCATTTGACATGGAAGGTTCTATGTAGTAGTGATGACAAACAAAAGATCGAGCCTAAAAATGGATAAAAGGCTTAGAGGTTTCGTGTATAAAATTTAGTTAATTATGCATAAGTAATGTGGTTTAAGATGTGTCAAGAATTAACATTATCAAATACTTGTGACCAAATTTATGTGTCTATAGATTCATGTGATAAGGTCATTCTTTCATTGGGCTGGCACCTTCACACAACACAATTCACATCTTTCTTAAGGACCCATGAAAACATTTCATTTCCTCATACCCCTTAGGGAACATATGTTGGATTTCATTAAGAAGTTTAATGATGCATGCTATCTCTACATCTAACACATAGTCCCATGTGGGGGATATCCTGGGCTGGGCATTGGTCCCAATATTCACTTTTTTTATGTGTAAGGGTTCATTATAATAATTATTGGTACAACTTTGTTTATTCATCAATCCTCTTTCTCCTATGATTATCTCCAAATTGAGGTGATCTAAGTAATTGTTTATTTCAGTTAATTCTCTCCCTCCACATGATGGATAACCTTTGAATTAACCCTTATTTAGGAATACTTTGTGCCTTGTGAAATACCAAATTCAATGTTTGAATCTTCTTCTTATAATAGATGGTGGATCACAAAAAAATTGTCTTGTTCATACTAAAAACTCATTCTTCCATGATAAAATCATCTTGTAAAATAAACTTTTTCATTTTTTATAATAGTTTCAAAGTGTTTGATTGATAAATAAGAGAGGATGATGGTGTGGACAAACTCCTTTACCAATTCATAATCCACAATTTCCCTCTGCATCTCATTGATGATGTACTACATGGACTCATGTGTTCAAATATGATGTAAAGGGCAAGTACCAAGAGAATCATTGGTAGGAAAATTGTACCTTAGGTTTAAACCTCCTTAAAATCCCTTAAGTGTTAATCTAAATTTGAATCCTCATTGTATTTAGGTAAACCCTTCTCTATGTTGATACCTTCAAAGCTTGCATATTTCCTCTTTGACTATGGTCCAACATGGTAGTTTTGGTTTATGCATATCCTACCAATGAGTAATAATTATATTCATCATGTGGACCTAGGAAATCATGCACTCACCTTACCTAGGTACACAAGTTTCAATATTGATAATGTATGCTATTACACATTTAAAACTATCATATATAGGAAAATTCTCCAACCTATGTTTATTTATCTATAGGACCATCTTTATCTGTTGCACAATCTTTGGTGCCCAAAGTTATGCACATTATCTCTATTTGGTCCTATTTGAAGACATTACTAAGTTTACCAATTTGTCCCTAAGGGAACCTCATGGTTTGGTTTCTTACTTTATGCACCTATGTTTGGTGACATTATAAATCTCCCACACCCATCTCTCACAAACATGACCTATGGTATATCAAATTGATGCTCTACTTCTCTAGATCAATACTCCTCCTTCCTTTGGGTTAATATATTGAATTTCATGTGTTATGATGTTATAGATATGGTTGACGTCCTCCTCTATATCAACACACTCTACATATGATGGCAATTGGTTATTATACCGTTAAATTACCACCCAATGTTCTCCATTCCCAAAACTCATGTATCTCTTTTTGAACCAAATATTCATGTTATTCTCATAACACCACGCCCTTCCATATAAATTTGTGTAATTATATTCCTTTTCTAGTTCAATAACCTAAATTCCTTGATAAATTTTACACCCATGATATCTATTAAGACATTTCTCAAAATCCCAATTATTTAAGCTTGTGTGTTATTTTACATAAATAAAATGTGGTGAAAGCTATAAATTTGGGCTTCCCATCATCCAAGAATATTTTTTGATTATTTTCACCTCAAATTTAGTGTCAACAATAATATCACAAACCAAGCATCCATCTATGATAGAGTTTATGAAAATCTCCTTGTCATAGTTGACATTCCACACCATTTTGCCTTTTTTTTGTCCTTCTTCTTGCATAAAATACCATTCACACCATGCCCTTACAAGTAGTTCTAGAGAGTTATATGCCTTCACTAGCACAATAACCTCAAATTTCATGCTCCATTTTCATACATATGATATCTACTAAGACATTGCACACAATTCCAATTTGTTGTGCATGGTTCTTATTTTCCATTAAAAATATTTGGATAATTTTAAAAATTTGGGCTCCCCATCCTCCTAAAAACATCATTTTTGAGTATGTTTATATTGGTTTCAATGTCAAAAAGAATATCACAAATGAGCATCCATCTATGGTAGCATCTATCAAAATATCTTAGTCATAGTTGGCATTCCACACCATTTTACCCTTTTCTTTTCATTCCTTTTGCACACCAATTATGTTTTGTGAAATATAGGTCTTCAATAGTAGTATAAATTTAGTCTTTAGGAGTCTAAAATTTCGTTAAGTTCCATGACTTCCTTATCTTAGGCCCTCTTTATTGAATCTTTTTAATCTAGGATTCAATGTCCTACATAGCCTATATTTCTTTGTAGATTTCTAACCATGTTTATGGTTTCCCATTGATTTAACTTATTTGAAAATAATGGAGTTTTATTCCTATTCTAGTTAAGGGTCTAGATTAATAAATTAGTATAGAATATAATAATAAATACAATCTTGATTTGTGTAACTATTTATCTTTTTCACCTTTCTAAAAATAACAATAAATAAGAAGAAATATAACTTAGATGGAAAATAGATTAAGACAACTGATATAGAGGTTGAAAATGGTTGTGTAAGATTGGGAAGGTATTGTAAACCTAAATCTGGATTTCATTAGGTGAAAGGATAAGAGCATCAAAAAGTGAATGCTTTGGTGTTTGACACCGTTGTTCATTCCTACCACTATAGTCCAAACTGATCATAAAGACCTAAAGGTTTTTGAGTAGTTACATTGTGCCTGTGTGAGTGTGCTTATGAAAAATCAAGCACTAATCATTAACAAGACTCATTGTGGAGTCAATTTTGTTTTTAAACCCTAACCCTCCATCATGCTTGATAAAATGACATTTGAGTCACTTGAAAAAGAGGGGGGTTAGTGTGAAAGATGTACTAAATGTGAAATCCACACCCCTTGTGTGGGAATGCTACCTACATACCAGTACTTTGAAGAGGGATCAAGTCATATGTAGTTCTCCCACCTAGTGTGCATTGTGAAATAGTTTGATGCAGATGTAAATTCTAAATTGATAGTGTTTGAGGTGGATAGGGATTGGTATGAAGATTTGAGTAGGTTTATAGCTATGTTGGGTGACTATGTGTAAAGAATAGGGAAGTTTGCCTTAGTGCTTTGTTTGGATTCTTTCTTTTTTGTAAGTTTAGTCACCTCTTTTGCAAATGAGATTTGATTGGGTTTTATAGAGAATAATTGGTCATAGGTCAAATGTATTCATGATAGGCTGACCTAATTAAGGATAAGGACCAGATGAAAATGATCATTAGGGTTTAAAGTGAAAATAGATAGGACCATTGAAACTAGGACACTTCTCTATGGGGTGATCTTATCCTACAAGCTTGAGACTTGGGGAAATAGGATTGGTACAGGGAATACTATCTAACTAAGGTGAAATAACCATTTAGAAGGTTCTATATTATTGGAAATGAGCAAAAAAGTGGCTAGAAGGGTTTCAAGAGAATCCAAAAGGGACATATGGATGGGGTGTTGCAAGATACACACAAACTACAAATTTGGACATTTTATATGACTACATTTGCCCCCCTTTATATTCTAGTGATGCAACAAAGAAAAATTCTAGAATAAAGGAAAAGTAGAAAGCATACCTGAACTTACCTGTAGGGCTGAAGCCCATCAAGATGTGTGATGTTAAGTGTGTGTAGAGAGAGCACACCATGAATCATAAATCTAAAAGATAAAATAAGGAGTAGATCAGTTCTTACTAGACACACTATGTCTATAATAAGAACATACAAAGGTTGGGTAAAAGAGAGAGGAAGAGAAAGGAATGAATACACCTCATTGGGTACATGAACCAATACAAAACCTATTATGATGTTGAGTGATGTTGGGTATGTGCTATACCAAAATTAATATCATGAATAGATTTGAGTGCTCAATTCCCTAAGGGTGGCTTAAGAATACAAAGGCTATCTCTTTGGCTCTATCTTTTCCCACTATGTAGTAAAGCTATGTGATCATTCATGTGTTAATCAATGTTTGGACTATGTGTCAAATTCTTCTGAGTAGGTGGCTCAAGAATACAAAGGCTAACTAGTCTTTTGGCTCCATTTTTGTCCACTATGTGTGAAATATAAACTAATATCGATATGAATGTGTGTCATATGAGATGGCTCATGAAGCCCATGAATGCTTTATAATCTAACAATGTGGCATGGATAGCTGAATGTGTCCTAAAAACTAGGCCAATCTTGGCCACTCTAAAAGGTGGAGATTAGACTTGTATGAAAGCCACTCCAAAATTGAGAACTAGGCTTATATGAAAGCCACTATGAAATGATGCCAACCAATTACAAATGGAATAAAGTACATAACTACTAAGAATACCTAGGAAATACAATTAACTAGAAAGAAAAAAGGTAAATGTGCCACACACATTGCCCTAAATCATTGGTGTCTATAACATGGATTTTGATCTAAAAGTTGTACCAACTTCCCAATCTAAAACTAGAAGTGAGAGCAATCATGTCATGTATGATGCCCCCTATATCTAGATAATCTAAGTAAAATTATACTAACAATGCCTAATCTAAACTAGACTATAGCTGACAAAACTATAATTGACCTTACCTTTCTATCTATTTCTAAAAATTCTAGGTTTTTGGCTATTTGGATAGGAGCACCAAAAAGTGGTCACTTTTCTATAAGGTATTATAGTTTGAATGGGGTGATCTGTCCTTTACTATTTTTGATGATTGTTCTATGTTCATCCTAATTTTTTTGGTCTATTTTGTGTGTTTTGAATTCTAATTATTGTTTTGAGTGTTTTGAAAACTAATTTTGACTAGTAGAGGGATCTGATCTCTATGACAAAATTGCTATTTATTGTCCCCTCTTTTGAGGGTAGGAATAAATATCTTATAATGACTACCCTCAGAAGAAAGAGTCCTGCAAGTGTGTTATGCTACAAAATACATGATATAACAATGACGATCAAAAAGATGTCTCAAGATATAGCATAATTTGTCTTGGAGATTGTTAGATCAATAGAGGTATTCCTAGATAGATGTAACAATGTAATAGCATGTGCAGTATATTGATCTAAAACTAAAAATATGGTTAGTTATCAAGGAGGGATGGTGTATGATGTCTATCATGGCATCCAAGAAGGCAAGATAATACATGATGTGGATCATGGCATTACAAACAATTGAGAAGAAAAAAAGCATGCAAGGCAAGAAATAAGAAGCATACAAAAGAGGCCAAGGGGCCAATCAAATAAGGGACATGGTCACATGCCACTTAAATTGGGGAAAACAAGCACACCAGGCATGTTCAAATTCCCACATACACATACAATTACAAACAAGAAATATTAGTGCGAGGGCCATAAGCACATGTAAGAGTACAAGCAAAGGACATTGGCAAATGTATTAAGGCACACACAAGTTATTAGGACCTAGGAAGCACAACTGATTACCAAGTAACTAAACATGCAGAATTATCTAGAAGCAATAACTAGAATTCAAAAACAACACATAATATGAGAGCAATACCCAATTGTATTAATACTCTTCCAGAAGGAAATACAACAAAGAAGATGCCATAGTCTTCTTCTTTACACACCTCTAGGGCTCCCACACCTCTAGGGCATAAACAATAAATCTCTTCAAGAGCTCACTCTCTCAATTACGGTCCCAACACACAACTCAAACACAGAGTTGGTGTTCACCTCCAACCAGTCAGTATCACTACTGCCAGTACCACCAGTCAATATCACTACTGCCAGTACACAAGTACTCCACGTACTCCATGACTGAGTACACACCGTACTCCAAGTAGATCTCCCTTGATCTTGCTACCTATTGTGTTGCTGATCTCCCTAATCTTGCTGCCCCCTACAAATCAACTTGGTTTTACAACACCTGCAAACCTAGACCACGCACACACACACACCTACAAGTTAATGATCTTACTTACCATGTAGATCTCCTAACCTAGCCTTGCACACTTGCCGACCAAGATAATACACACATGAAGAACCCTTCTGATTCTCCAAACTAGCACCCCTATGGATCTCTACCAGAACTTGCACAACCTATAGCTCTACCTGATCATACACACTCGGCACCCCTATGGAACTAGGAGGAGCACACCTTGCTCTCTTCCCTCTGAAGGAGCTAACCTTGCTCTCTCAACTAGCACGCTTTACAATACAACCCATGAGTCTATTATATAGATCCCATGTAAATAATAATTAGACATCTAATTACAATAATTAGATCTGTAGCTCAAGACTAAAATTGGCCTTCTACATGCAAACAATCAGTTCATTAACTAACTGTCTGTGAAACTGACAGTTTCAGAACCGCACAGGCGACCGACGTCGGTCCCTGTCTACTTGGAGGTGACCGATGTCAGCCGACTCCTGACTGATGTTGGTTGCTCTGACACTGTATATGACTGACGTCGGTTGATCATACTGACGTTGGTTGCTCTACCACTCAACAACCTCCTTCCCTGTTTGCATTAGTGAAGCTTTTAGCTCCACAACCTAACACAAGTAAAAAAATATGAACTGAGAAATGCAATCACATCTAGATACTCGAAGTAATAAAGGAAGGTATATAAATGCTGAAAATACTATCGCATCTAACTAATCAAATCAAGAAGTGAAAGTATGTAAAACATGTAGTAAAAGACTAGGTAGATGCTAAGAAATACATAAGTGCTATATGTTAGTGAGTGTCAATAGAATAATCTATGTAAGCTAGTAAGTAATGTACATCAACATGATAACTAAAGTGTGTGGTGTATAAATGACATAACCTAGATGGTGTAGTCATGTATAAGATGCTCTCAGTGGTAGATATGTCAATGTACATCTCGAATGTAAAAGTAGGATGCCCCCTTAATGGGTAGAGTGAAGTAATCAAAGATTTGGGTGTCACTGTACACACTCAAAGAAGATCAAGTGAAGCATGGTAATGTAGATAAATTGACAAATAATAGCATAGAATAACAAAATGTAAGTCTAGCATGGTAGTAGATATGTAAACATGGGTAATGCATATAATTGAAAAGTTTTTAGTGTTTTGAGTTATTTGAATGTTTTTGTATTTTGACATGTTATATTGTTTTTGTTATTTTGAAATAAGCTATGTACAAGTAATCATAAGGAAACTATGTACAAAAAAGTGAAAAGAAACAATGTACAAGTAAGCTGAGAAATAATGTATGAGTAAGTATAAAGAAACTATGTATAAGTAAGATAAGAAATTATGTACAAGTAAGCAGATAGAAACTATGTACACTAATGTGAGTAAATAAATATGTACACAATGATGTAAAAGACTAAGTTGGAGGGTGGTAAAGGGTTCAAGGATGGAGCTTGATGGGGATGAAGATGGAGGAAGGGATCACGTCCATCATCAAATGTCTCAAGATCATCATCATAAGTATCATCATATGCTACAAGCTCTATATACATGGTGGCTATCTCCTCAAGTGTTAGTAAGATATGTGATATTTTTTTAGTTAGAGATCTATCACTTATAGTGGTGTCATCATGTTGAAGGTGAACTGAGGATCTCTATAATGGTGAAGATGCTAGTTTTCTTCTAGGGTGTTTAGCTGTGATAGTAGACAACCTTGGTGGAAGTGGTGGAGCAGATGCTAGTTGTGATATAATCTAAATAATACCATAAATTTTTAGTTTATATAATCTCTACTATAAATTTGTACATGAGTCTGTGTCATGGCTTGTGATTCTATGAAAGAGATAAAAGGGCAACCATCTTACTATGATAACCTGCTAATAGATTTATGTCATATTATAGGTAGTATGATTAATCCCTGATCAAATAAAATTTGTAGCATAATTTGTGATTGATGTTGTGTGTTACCTACCTAAATTTGAATGATTAAATCTATATCTATAAAGGTAACCATGTGAACTATATGTGCAAAGTGATCTATTTGTGGCCCTGAATGTGGAGTATATCTTGAGAGTGTAGTTTAAGATGCTAAGAGTGATGCCAAGATGTGTGATGAGGGATCTAGAGTTATCTCAGTACTCTCTTAGGCCAATTGGTGTAAATATCAATCCACACAAATAGTCATTTGTGAGTGTGGGTGTCGTATCATTATATTAAGTATCTTGGGAATATGAATCAACATCATGCACATATGGTAATTCAAAATTTACCACAAGGGCTAACTATGATATAGGAGTCTCATCAACTATAGTAAGATAAGATGGTGATGTTATAAGAGTATCTGTAACTAGTGAAGTGATTTTGACTGCTTGAAGAGTTGTATCTATATAATCAACTTAGACTACTAGAATTGCTATCGATGATCATGTAATTTTAATAGGTATAGGAACTATGACTAATGGAGTAGTTAGAATGGTTGTAGCTACTATAACTAGTTGAGTATCTGGAGTTGAGGAAATAACTATAAGTGGAAGAGTACAAGATGTGTTAGTCTCTCCTACCTCATATGTATGTATCTAGTCAAGAAAAATATGATGAGGTGGTGATTAAACTATGATATGACGTCCCATCTGGAAAAATAGTCAAAGATGAATCTATAATTCTACAATATCTGAATGGCTAGTTATCTGATGGGTATGCGTATGTGTATCCTTCATGGAGGAACTTAACACATCAATGAACAGTGGAAGGAATTACTCCCATAGCATGTATCCAAGGTCATCCATGTAAAAGGCTATAATAAAGAGGGCCTGACATGACCTAAAACTATGTAGAGAGGGTTTTGGGCCCTACCATGATATCCAAAGCAATGGTGCCTAATGTTTATCATGGATATCATCAAACCCTCTAATGTTCTTATATGACTTGTACATGGAAGCCATATCTATGCCCATGGTTTGTAAAAATGTAATATTACATATATTAATTTCAAAACCACTATCAACTAAAAATATCTTAACTGCACTGGTTTTCACTTGAGGTTGTATGAATAGTGGTAAATTATGATCAATAACTATTTGAGAAGGCATGTCCTCACAATCAAAAGAAATAAAATCTTCTATAGTTTTTAATGTGTTGATCACTGATGCAAAATAAGAAGGCTTTTAATCAATGGGCATAGAAGTCTGAATGAGTGCCTGATAAATAATGTCCTTGAACATATTTGCTTTTTGAAGTAGTTCTAACATAAAAATATTAGATGGTGTGTTTCTCAATTGATTGACAATATCATATTCCCTATGCAGATTTGCCTATGTAGGTGGGTTAGGCTTGGGATGAGAGGGAATAGGAGGGTGGTGGGGTTTTTGACTAGTGGGAAGAGGCATGGTGGCATGTCAAGTAATAGCTCTAATTACATTATCTACTAGTCATATAGGAATAGTAGTAGCTATGGTAGGAGAGCAAATATAATTGTTAGGTTGAGGTGGTGGAGGGACAAAGGGTGTTAGTTGGGTTCTTTGGTGATGGGTAGTGACCTGGGGAAGAGTAAAATAGATCATGTAACATGGCTTGACATGGGATAGAGGCTCTAAGGGAGGTGAGGCAAGAGGTGTAAAAAATACACGTATAACTAATCAATAAAAGTAACAAAATGTATGTGCTTCCACTTAAGAAGGAAGTGAATCAAGCATAAAAGGAATATGATAAAACTTTACATTGAAAAATTAAAGACTTTTGCATTCATGTACATCATTGGACTTAGTAGAGACATCTTAGGTCTTTGAAAGGACCACTTGTGAATTTATATGATAAAATAAGGATGAAACTGATTTAGATGTAAGGTGATACCTCAAGAAGCAAAGGGACTTAGTATATTCAACTAAGGTTTTAAAGAAAATGATTTTTAAAATTACTATGGTGAATTTTAAAAATTAAATGTGAAAGTTTGATTTATATATGTATGTTAAATAAAAAAAGTATTGCTAAAATTAACAAAGAAATCTCACTAGGGTTTCTAGGGTTTTTGTGCACAAACAAAGTAAGTCAGGTTTGCTAAATGATTTAATTTATTTGGGAATAATGAAGTTTTATTTTTATTTTAGTTACGGGCCTAGATTAATAAATTAGTATAAAATATAGCAATAAATACAATCCTAATTTGTGCAACTATTTGTCTTTGGAACCTTTCTAAAAATAATAATAAATAAGAAGAAATATAAATTAGCTAGAAAATAGATAAAGATGATTGATACAAAGGTTGAAAATGGTTGTGCAAGATTGGTAAGGTGTTATAAACCTGAATCTAGCTTTCATTGGGTGAAAGGAAAAGAGAACTAAAAAGTGGACACTTTGGTGTCTGATGTGGTTGTCTATTCCTACTGCTATTGTCCAAATTGATCACAGAGACCTAAAACTTTTTAAGTAGTTATGTTGTGCCTGTGTGAGCGTGCCTATGAAAAATTGATCACTGGTCATCGATGAAGCTTTTTGTGGATCTAATTTTGTCTTCAAACTCTAACCCTACATTACGCTTGATAAAATGACATTTGAGTCACTTGAGAAATAGGGGGGTTAGTGTGAAAGATGTACTAAACGTGCAATCCACACCCCTTGTGTGAGAACACTACCTACATACCAATACTTCATAGAGGGATCAAGTCATATGTTGTTCTCCCACCTAGTGTACTTTGTGTAAAAGTGTGATGCAGATGTAAATGCCAAATTGATAGTGTTTAAGGTGGCTAGGAACTAGTATGAGGATTTGAGTAGGTTTGAAGCTATGTTGGGTGACTATGTTCAAAGAATAGGTAAGTTTTCCTTAGTGTTTTGTTTGTATTCTTGTTTACTTTGTAAGTTTGGTCACCTCCTTTGTAAATGAGCTTTGAGAGGGCTTTTATAGGGAATAATTGGTCATGGGTCAGATGTATTCATGCTAGGATGACCTAATTAAGGATAAGGACCAGATGAAAATGAATGTTGGGGCTTAAAGTACAAATTAATAGGACCATAAAAAATGGGAAACTTCTCTATGGGGTGCTATAGTCTAAATAGGGCACTCTTGTCCTACAAGCTCATGCCTTGGGGAAATAGGATTGGCATGAGGAATACTATCTGACTAAGGTGGAATGGCTATTTAGAAGGTTCCAAATGACTGGCAATGAGAAAAAAGGTCTCTAGAAGCATCATAAAAGCATGCAAAAAATACCAATGGATAGGGTGTTGTAATCCACACTCAAACTACCAATTTGGACATTTTATATGACTAAACCTAAAATATTAAATTTTGTATTAAAATTATAAGATAATATATTACCTTGACTACATGTGCTCAATGTACTTTATCTATTATGGATTCCATTATCTTCGGGTGGGTATATATGTAGCTAAATGTAATAATGTTAACTTCTAGGTCGCTTAATGACTTATAAATAACTTGCCTTAGAACACATTTCTCATCTGAATATCCAATATAAATAATTCCTAGACCTTTTTATGCCTTCTCCCTTTGAATAATCATTTGGTACAAGGTATATCAATCCTTCATCTTGAGTGCCTCCTCATAAATTTTACATGTTTAGAATAAATTACAACCTCTTTGATTGTGGTATATGGAACCATAT
Source organism: Torreya grandis (assembly GCA_037957365.1). NCBI lineage: Eukaryota > Viridiplantae > Streptophyta > Pinopsida > Cupressales > Taxaceae > Torreya > Torreya grandis. The sequence goes on along the minus strand of JARHVA010000540.1, from coordinate 1,427,250 downwards.
TTTAACATATTCTTGGAGGGAACTAACCTAATCCTAGTCTGCTTCCTTTTTTTCCATAAGGGAGATCTCATACATACCCCCACCTTGTTGTATTGGTATAATTATACCTTGGTGTGTTCCAAGCTCCCTTTCCTTGTGCATATCATAAATTACCTAACAAGTTTTTGTGTCATGAATAGTTGTGTCACACATGTTTCCCCACATTAAGACTTTTATTTGTTTTAACCTTTGCAATAGGGGATAGATTTGTGTCTCATGGTATTCATGACTAAATTCACATGATATCAAAAGTAATATTTTATTTCATTTGGAATAATTATTCATATTATGGCCTTCTACCCCATAGTTTGTGCACCACAATCCCCTTTGTGTATTGTGTGCATTATTGGCCACCATATTTTACAACTTTTTTGCTATACTAAAAATCTTGGCCTCTATGAAAGGATAACCTACAATTTCTAAATTTCCCACTGCTTTAGCCTTCAACATGGATTCTAACTCCTCTCTTGGTTTTGTGAATGTATTCATTGATAATGTCCAAAAGAATGGTATCAGCAGGCTGCCTGCAAACCATTATAAATGGGAGAATCTCATATGAGGCTTATATATCAAGGTTTTAAACCTTTCATCATATGCACATACACTCTTTGAGATATTTTTTCTATCTCCTTCAACACAAAGATAATTTTTTATCAAATTAGGAGATGTTAAATTCCTTAAGGAATGCTTCTTTTAACAAGTCATACTTTATTACCACTTGGTGTGGGTCATAGTTTTGATACCAACTGTGTGTGTACGATAAAAAAATGTAGTGGAAAAATAAATCACCTTGTGCTCTAATGAAATTAATCTTTTGGATTTATATATGATTTCATATTTATGCACATATTTTGATTCATTCTCTTTCCCTTTATACTCTATCTACTTCATGTACATCTTATAAAAGATGTGTTGTTGTAGTACTACTACTTATGAGGTTTATGCACTACTCCCTCTAGGGGTACTTGGTACTACTGAAGCACTTGTAAGTGGTCGGTGGTGGACATGATTATTTTACTTGAATTTCTTATAAGGTTGTTTTAATTTCACCTCTTGTTCCCCCTTATGGGGTTAGTTTTAATAATTTGTGCAGAATAGTTACTCCCTCCACTTGCTCTTGGTATGCTCAAGATATATGTGATGGGTTGAGTAACCAAAGTCGTGATATTTATTGATACTTGATCAATCAGTACCTAAGGCACTAATTGATTCAATATCCCAAGCTCACCCACCTATCTTCTAAGCTCCATGATCCTTGTCACACCCTCACTTCCTCCAAAATATTATCGCGATTGAATGAAGTAAACAATAAAAAATTAGGTAGTCTAAGGGTTCGTATCTTTTCATATCTTACACAATCTCTACTTATCTCTAGTGTGTCTCAAGAAACCCCATCAGTGAAATATCTTTCTAAGGACTCAATTTCATGCTCAACACCATGCATTTATTTTTTACTTTCAAAGTGCATTCCACTTGTGTGAGATTTGATCACATGCCCTTCACATTTTATGCATGTCCTCATGACATATTCATGATTTGAATCCCCTTCCTCCTATGGTCCATAATATCAATCAAAAGTTTCTTGCCTTTGCCATAATTAGACCTCTTGAGATCTTGTTTGTCTTAGCCTTCCATCCCACTAAATTTCTTGGAGTTCCTTCCTCACTAGCTCTTTGCACTCTTTGCCTTCCATATTTTCCTACCTTTTGCTTGGCCCATGCATAAGGGCACTTAAATATCCATCATAAAGCATTAAATTCCCTAATATACCATAATTTTATTGATTTAGAGAGGTATTTTATCAATGAGAGACACGTGTTTCACACAAAAAATGTCATTCCTCGTATTTTGGATAAAAATATTTTAAAATTGAGAACTCTAATAGATAACTTCCCAAGGATACCTTTAATCCAAAATATGTATCTAATTTAATAGGTGTTATCTATTTCATTTCCACTATGCTTAATAAAGTAATTTGTGGATGCAAAACACTATGTAAGACACTTCTTCTAACTTGTTCATGTAAAGTGAACTTTTCAATTAAAATGTAGTGGTAGAATCTATGTTGGGATAGTTAGGGAATTTTTGTTTTAATGAAGTCAATAACTTGTAGCCTTTGAAATTGATGGTTTTATCAAGGATGAAAAACTAGAGGTATTTGTAGGTGGTGATTTCATAACCATCCTAACACTTACATAACCACCACTATTTATAGGTCACAGTTGCATATTCACTTCGATAGTTTGTCTGCATAAAGTGGTAGTTCCTACACTAGCCAAAACACAAGAATGAGACAAGTTTAAAATGATTCATCTTATTAGTGATGGTTTATTTTGATTCTTTAGTGGGTTCCAAGGTGGAAAGGCATAAATACAACCTCTATGGAAGGCAAAGGACCTTAGAAGACATAATGAGAAGTCTTGAATCTAGATTCACATTGTACTTTGTAAGTTTAGGTCATTGTTCATGTTATCTCATTGTTTCCTAGTTATGAATGGTTGTTCCACATGTGTTGGATTGCTATGATGTGTTTAAAAAGGGCAAAGCAATCATGTGTGCAAGTTTTGGATAGTGTAATAGTGAAATATTTTTCCCTAAAGGCCATGTTGGGTTGTAACTTTTATAATTGATGAATTATGTAATGGAAGGGGAGGATAATTTATCACCACTAGATTTTTTTCCACATGAGGTTTTTCCAAGTCATATAGTGTGTTCATATTTTATTTTTCTACTCGTATACTTCTCTTTTATGTTCAATTTGTTGTACATTTCATTCCCAACACTTGTTTATCTATTTTTATTTATTTTTGATAAAACACATAAAAATGTATGGTAATTATATGTGTAAAAATAAAGAATAAAAAAATGTTAAATATACACAATAATCAACAGATTTGATTTTGCTAATTTGTTATATATGAAAAATTGTTATTTTGGGAAAACACTAAAAAAAAATTCTTAGCTCAAACAAGGATTGTAGTTGATTGTTATGAATGTCTAATAGTAGAAATTAGTGAAAGAGGTGATTATGAATGCTTAAGATTATGAAAAAATCATAAATTGATCTTGGATAGGACTGTTGTAAGTGGATGGAAGCGTAGGCCATTCATGTCCATTGACTATGGAATTATCCTAGTTGACTGTGACAACCTATTGATAGGTGCATACATAAAAATTAGAATTATAATGATGAAAGATCAGAGGAAGAATATTAGAATATTATTGGATGTTATGAATGTAGGTGGATGGTAGCATAGGTGACTTGAGTTTGTTAACTACATTCTTGTCTCGATCGATTATGATAAAAAATTAATCATTTCACCACCTGCACATGCATTAATTAGGGATGTGGACTTATTTTTCAAATCCAAAATATAATTTGAAGTACTTGCAACAAAAAAAACTATATTAATACATAAAATAAATTGATAACAAACATGGGGGTGTTGGGAGCAGTGGATTGAGTTTGACTAACCTTGATAAATCATTGTTGAATGACCAAGCACTGCACTGTAATTATAATAGTTTGAAGACGGCTCAAAATCAAATGTAGTTCTTCCACTTATGTGTATTATGAAATTGTGAATACAAATATAAATGATATTTCTCTTATTTTACCCTTGGCATAAGCATGCAAATGAGAATTCAGTGTTTGAAATTCTTCAATATATCTTCAACACATCTATAAATCAAACATGAATTTTTTTTAATAACTTTTGAGAGTGAGAAAAACTATTCTTAATGCCTTAGAGAAGCCTTTTATTTATAGATGTTTTGATTTTGAATTTAGAATATATTGGTGTAAAAAATTCAACCTAAGACAATACCCAACAATTAAAAAAAAATTAAATGAAACATGATCTGAAAGAAGTTCAAAAAATTATTCTTGGACAAGTCCACACTTCACGAATAGGGTCATATGCCGGTCCTGTTTGGAAACCATGGAATTGTTCAAAAAGAAAAGATAAATAACAAATAGATAAACTTGTAGACCATAATTCTCAAGTAAAAAGTGTCAATAGACACCTTATTCACTTTTAGTAGCCTATATATACAAAGTTTATATAAATGACATAAAGGATGTGTTTGTACAAAATTTAGGTGTCTACATTCACCCAACTTTATTATAGTAATTAAATTGATAGATTAAACGAAGAATAAAACCTGAGTGTGTATATGCAATTTATCTTGTGACTTGGATTTTTTATTTATGCAATATACGTCATGGCAGAGTTTGTAATAACACATGTAGTATTTAAAGTCCATATATAAAATATAAGAGCTTGAATTTTGAAATTTAAAAAAGGTAAAGAGTGAGGAAAGAGTAAACCTATATGCATGTGTTATTGGTTACCTATGGAAAATGCATGTGTTATGTCCAGTGGAGACAAGATGCTTTTGGTCTTGTTCATTTCTTGGCTAGGGAAATGGATGGTCCCTCGAGTGGTAAAGGGAGAGTAAATTTTTTGTTGGGTGTCACTATACCCGTAACCATATTTACTGGAGTAAAAATCTAGATATGATCTCATATTTTGAGATAATATATTGGAGAAAATGTGCCCTTTATTAAAGCACTTTGGAGAGTGTAGTTACTTATGTTGAATTTTTTGACAAATTGAGAGTGATAAAGTATTAATTTCTGATTTTAATTAACCAAGAGTATGAGTTATAAAGTTTCATTATTTATAATATTATGAATAGGAAGTAGTACCCAATGTACTAATAAAAATAAAAGATGGAACCATGATGGGTTTTTTATAAGTGATGCCAAGGTTGTTGAGTGTCACTAGACTCGAATATAGATCACCCAAATAGAAGATGGAACTACATAATGAGTTTGATGGAAGTAATGTCAAGGCTATTTAACATAATTTAACCTCAACATACACTACATGTAATAGATTGAATCACATTTCTATAGATGGATCTAGACTATATTTATATGATTGAAAGAGAATGAAGAGTATTCATGCCCCCATCATGACTAAATTTCTCATAAATTTGAATTGACATGAATATTTGATTTTGAAATTTGAAATTTGAACTTTGAAATTGTGAATGAATGAGTATCATGCCTTTAAACTTTTAAAAATGTACATGGACAAACATCATGCCGTTGAAATTTTCTAAAATGATATATATATATATATATATATGCTCAATTTTAACTATATTTAGAATGTGCAACTTCAATATTTGAACTATTTTGCATATGCCCACATGTATACATTCAAGTGTGTATAAATTTGTGCTTTTATCTTTGAAAATTAAGAACATATGTATGTCATATGCCCCAAAATCTATATATTATGTTGTAGAATCTGACTTTTCATTATTTTGAAACTTTTTATTATATATTTGAATTGATTTGAGTGCCCATGTATGTCATGTGCCCCTAATATTCATATTATTGTGTATTATGTAGTGTGTGACTATATTGAACCATTTTGAATTATACATGATGTGTTGAAATGCATTATCTAACAAGCTCCATGTATACTCCCCTTTTGATATGAGAGTATTAAGTGCATCATATCAAAAGCATAAAATATACATTTTTCACTATGATTGAGTGACTTATAGTTTGTTTGATTAAATAGTAGTTAATTTTTATTATTTTGATAAATTATGAGCTTGATCATTTATAAGATAATTATTGCACTGTAATAAGCCTTGCATAATAAATATTGTCAAAGACAATAGCTAGAGGGAATGTATTTGGATATAACAAAGAATATGCAATAAATTTCATGCCTAGGTAAGCATTAAATTTGTCATTTTTGAAAGGACTTATTAATGCAATGGAAATATTACCATGTGGAAGAACACATTACATGTGTTCCAACACAAATTATAAGGAGTAATTTTGATGTGTATTTCTTGAGATATTGCGTGAGTTTTTTTTAGTGTAATTAGTTATAAAGGATTTGAATTTTGAAAAAGGTAAAAGTCAAACCATAAAATTGGTTGGTTGAAAAGAAAATATTATTCATTTTCATAATGAGATTCATGATATTTGAGTACTGAGAGGGGAAATGACATAGAGGAGAGTGCCTAGGCTTACCTACTTCTAACATGTTGGAGCCATCTTGCATTCAAAGCACATGTCATCCTTGGTAAGCCAAAAATTGTGTTTTAACAAATGTAAAATTATAAATTTTCTCATTTTTATATATTTTAATTATTTGTTTGATTTTTTTTGGTCCTTCCCTATCAACACCGATCTTATTTGGGCCCTTGATAGAGTAGTCTAGGTTAGGTGTAGACTTGTCTAGCTATTGATAGACATGTCTACCTAAAAATTTAATATTTTAGTAGGTGTTATGATTTTAATTTTATTGATTAAAATTTTCTATGAGATTGTTAATTTTGTTTTTATGAACTTATGATTTTAAGTTGATATGCATGATAAATAGTTCCTTTGTAGCCATATGATGGATATTGCAATTGCATTTCCATTAAGTGATGATGAGAGGGATGCACTAGATACAACTGGCATTGGCATGTTAGGTAGTTAGAATTGATGCCCTATGAAATGCATATGATAATTCCCTTGGTTAAGTGTTGTAACCTAGATACTTGTAATTTATAGCTCTTGATAGGGGAAATTATAGTGACCTTAGGGGATTTATGGAGGATTATGTAGTCACCTATTGTTGGGAGACAAATGACCTTACAAGGTGGTGGTGGGCCAACCCATAAAATTTAGGCTCATTTGTACATGATTGGGCATACTCAGGGTGTTCATTATGGCCCATATGACACTACATTCTTACTATTAGACATTGTGCTAATGAATGTTCCACATTTGTGAAAATTTGTTTATGTTATATTGACTTAATTTGTTATATTTATTGGCAATGGTGTATCTATTTTTTACTAGATGCACCAATTTATTTGTGATATTAAGAATCATGGCATGAGTTATTCTTGGGGCCACACCATGTTGGACCACTTACATAGGGACTTTCATAAGTTTAATTGATATGGGTTTGAAGAAGGGTTGGGCTTGATCACTCTTTTACATTATTGGACTGGTGAGAATATTACACTGATTAGACCTTTGTAGATGCCTCATGATGGATGGGCTCATCCATAAATTTATGTTGAGAGGTGGGTGAGTACAACCTATATTGTGAGATGTGGGATGATGGAGTGCCATTAGATATTGGATCATATATCTACTAGATATATTTTATGGTGGCCATACATGAGTTATGGAGGATGGATAAAGGATGGTGTGCAAATTAGACATATTTGTGTGAGCTATTGGTTATATGATCAATAGCATGAGGTGTATGAGCACTTCTAATTTTAGAGTGTCACAAGGTAGTTTGGCATCCCATAGTATGTGCCCCCAATACTTTATATGTGGATATAATTTGTTATAACTCTAGTACGATAAGGGGATATGGGTTGACCTAGTGTTATAGACTTAGCTCCCATCTCACTAATAGATGTGGATCATGTGATCTAGACAACAAATACATATGATCTTAGTCACATACCAACATATACATAATGGTGGTCTGCCTACATGTGTCTTATGTTATTCCCAATTATGGTAGAGGATCCCATTGGGGCATAGGGTTGAGTGGATGTAGGTGAAGTCAAAATTATTGGTCCTCAAACCTCTTATGAGTATGTATTTGTATTATTTAATGTTTATGCATAGTTTTATTTATTTTGATAAATTTTATATTAACACTAAATATCATTTATGTTTTAGGGGATGATGAGTACTGGATGACCATCATAGATACATCACTTTAGGTTCTTACATGACACATGCCTAGCAAGGCTATCCCTAGTGGTATTTTGGAGTGGGTGACTGATATTTTTAGGTGAGCATGATCCCATATTTTATTAGGCAGTGATAACTAAAATAAATTATGTTACAACCACACCATACTATGATGATATGATAGCTGAGAGAGATGTAGTTATCATCAAATAAGACCAATTAAGGCCAAAGCTTACTAGACAACAAATTCCCCCTCTTGTTCCATCTGTGGATCTAGGCTAGAATGACTTTCATGAGTATGTAAAGATACAACATGGGCATGTTGCACTACATGCACAAGTGGCCATATATGCAAATTGTGAGCCGAGGAGTCAATTTCACTCGATATCATGACCAATTGCTAGTGGAGATTCCTCTTCTCATAGTTAGGTATTAACAGAGGGAGGTGGAGAGGCATAGGGAGATGATCCCATTATTGAGTGACATTGTTTCATGTTATACTTGTATTATATATATATATATATATATATATATATATATATATATATATATATATATATATATATATATATATATATATATATATATATGGTCTTTGATATATTTATTTATATATTAGATTTATGTGGAATTTTATATTATATGTGCTTTTATAGTTTAGTTCAGGTTATGAGATGTGGATTGAAAATGATAATATGATTTATTATGCATTTGTAATTAAAAAAGGAAATATAATTGGTAGTTGCAAACTATAAAATGAACCAACCATCCTGATGAAAATAAGAATTGTACACCATACTAATTATGATTTATAGCTACTTTATGGTACTATATCTATTAATTTGAACTAATATTAATTACTTGTGGATGTTTTAGTTGATAATATTGATGATATTGTGAAGTATGCATTATATGTTCATATTCTTTATTTGAATGTAGATGATTTTCCTTTGGTGTCCATGTTTGTGTAATTATAGATATATTAATATCATGTATATTTGTATCTTTATTTTTTGTTCTATTGCTTTAGAATGTTAAAAAAACACCTTTGAAAGTAAAATATAAACTAGTATTATCCTTATTTACGAATGCATTAATTTTTTGTAACCAAGATTATCCCAAAACTACATTTATCTATTTAATAGTATTTTGTACAACCAATAATGTGTTCATTGTCTTTGATCCCAAAATGATCGGTAACATGATATGTCTTACATCAAAACCCTATGTACATTTCAAATATTATCTATTTTATCCCACACTGTGAAAAAATTATATTGTACATGTATTATGTTGTTGCATGTTATTGACATCAATATTTGATTTATGTGTATTAATAACTAATGCTTGAATGATCATTAGATCTATTTGGGATACCACTAAGGATATAAGAGTTGATGTTGGTAATATGTTATCCAATTTTTAAATGTGATAATGCCTTTGTCTATTAGTTGTGATATATTTTCATGCAATACATAACAATCATTATCCTTATGTTTGTTTATACCATGATAACTGCAAAATGCTTTGCCTTTGATACATTCCAGATAATGAGGAGGAGGATATTAATTAGGAGGAAGAGTGATTAATGTTTTATCCAAAAATACATGAATAATATCATGTGGTTGATCTCATTATTTGTTAAATTGAATTGATGAACTCTTACTGAAAGTGTATTTATTTACCAGAGGTGGTGCTTTGTAAATTGGTTCCTTTCCTTTATTTAATACTTTAACTTGTTATTTCTTGATTGAAGCCATTTATATTGACTCATATATTTTATGAATGAATTTAATTGGATTATTTATTGTAAATTTGGACTATGATTTTAATTATTTATTGATAACTTCTTATTTATGTGAAGATGATCTTGATTGATTAGCCTTTTGTGTTGTCCAATTGAGAGCACATGCATATTTGAACATGTTCATTTATAATTTCTCAAAATAAATATAAATTTTATGCATGGATCTTTCTTTGAGTGGAGATAAAAGGCCTCTATTGAAAATAAATTGCTTTTCTAGATCCAAGGGTTGATAAGTTAGAGGGTGCAAATTATTCTTGAATCATAAAATGTAAACTCCGATAAGCTCATCGTGACCTTTTTTTAAACCTTGTAGATGTTCTAATGTTAACTTAGGTAGCATGTGCTTATGATACTCTAATAAAAATGCATCTTGTAAATTTTTAAAGTTAGGTAGGGAACCACTAGGTAAAATATAAAACCTATCTGAAGCATCTCTTGTGAGACTTATATGGAAGGCTTTCAATAGAATACGTCCATCATTTCCTATTCTCAAAAATAAAGTGTATACTTAGTTAAATGATTATAAAGATATCCATAACCATCAAACAAGGGTAGTGTAGGCACAACAAAATATTTTATAAATAGATGCTCATATATAGCTCATGTAAGAGGTTATCCTAAGATAACATTATCTTTGATATTCACATGACATGGTCCGGTTTGTAAAATGAGATCAAGAACTTTATTTTGGAGGTCAATAATAACATGCATCATGGATACAATATGACTAGTAGGACTAGTAGTGGTTTGGAAAGGCTCACTCATAAGGTGTAATTGATCATCTATTTTATACATTGGTATAATAGGATCATGAAAAGTGTCATTGAATGGTTATGATTGCATTATATGAAAAAATCATTACAAACTTGGGAATCATTTCTTATTTTATCACATTGAATTTTTATGGAGTAGAGGCATCACATTTCTCTTCATTTGGTTTGATTGACTTAGGAGAGAGGAAAGAGTCATCATAATGAGTACTATTATGACATTTGCATTCTATGGATATAAGACTATTATATTGATAATATTTTAAAATTATGTCATGAACATTATTTTGTAAATCTAAAGCAATAATTTAAATTTCTATTTATATTTCAAATTCATTTTCATCTTTAGATTTTTCAAGAGAAAGAATAGTATCATTGGATGTCATAACATTATTTGTAACTTCCAAGGGGGTAGAAAGATTATCACAATCTTGTACATCAATAACCACATCTAAAGGAGAGTTTGAGATATCATATGAATTTACATCATTTACATTTTATAGAGAGAGGAATTAACATATTCATTTTTATTATTTTCCATTTCTATGCAAAGGTTATACTTTTGAAGTTTATATTGATTAATGCGATGTAATGTAGTAGTAAATTGAAAAGAAAAACAAGGTTCACTAATTGTTGCTTTTTCAAAATTTTATCCTTATGAGAGATTAAGAGAGATAATATATTCATTATTAATATGTTCCTTTTATTCTGATTTATGAAAATATGAATACAAGGGAGGAATAGAGGAAATCAGGTTTTCAAATTTTACATTAGTTTATTCATTTTCCTCTTCGTTATATTATTCACTATTCTACCAATCATATGGATTTTCATAATCATAGTCATATCTATCATAATCATTATCTTCTTTGATGTAAGAAGCATCATAAATTCTACAAGTTTGATCATTAGTCTATTAATTGTCATAAATATAAGGTGTAGCATTATTGGAAAGTATTAAATCTAAATAATGAACTTCATTGGGAATTGCATATTTAAAATCCATTTTAAATTTCTTCACACATAATATAGTAAAGATGAAAAATTACAAGCTTCATGCTAACAAACAACCAATCATGCCACAAAAAAGAAATGATATCAATGGGTTCAACAAGGTAAGGTGTTTTTATTTTGTAATCTCTTAGAGATATTGATCAAAATATTAAATAGTAAACACAACTGTAAGGGCACTAACTATGAAGTATTCCATAGTTCTTGTGCTTGTACTATATCATTTCTTAGGTATGTTGAAAGTAACTTGTCAGGGGTACCTATTTATTGATGCACTACATAAACAAATGATTGAAGGCTTTCTATGCATGAAAAATTAAAACTTAATTATTTTAGATATATCATGAGGTACATGAAAACTAAAATTCATATATAGTTATATCTAATGCCTTGAGTATTGAGGAAGCAACCCTCACACCATGCTTTAGGTAAAAATGATGACCATTTTTTAGTATGGCAACTCCTATGAGTTCTAAAACTCTTAGAACATAATTTATAGGAAAACAAAGGGAAGAAAATGAAAAAAAATGACAAACAAATATTTTTGTGAAAAGGAGAGAAGAATTCAATAGGAATCCTTGAAGTCAAAGATAAATTATCTTTAGTGCCTGGAAATCATGAATTATGAAACTCTAGAACAAAGATTGAAAATAAAAAATAACATTCAAAATAAAATGTGCGAGTTCACCAATATGTTTTATCCTATTTTCGATTAAAAACATACAAATGTATTGTAATTATAGGTGTAAAACTAGAGAATATTAGATTACTAAAGATGTACAATAATCAATAATTTAGATTTTGACAATATGTTAAATATGAAAACCTGTTATTTTTGGAAAACACTAAAAAACATTCTTAGCTCAAATCGAGATAATAGATGATTGTTATGAATGTATAAAAGTGGAAATACGTTAAAGAGGTGACTGTATATGCTTATAATTAGTAAAAAAGAATAATTTGTTCGTGGACATGTTTGATGTAAGTGAATGATAACCTAGACCATTCTTGTCCATTGATTGTAGACTTGCCCTAGTTGACTATGGAAACTGAATGATAGGGACAAACAAAGATATAAAAATTATAATGGTGATAGACCAAAGGAATAATCTCAAAATATTCTTGGATGTGATCATTGTAAGTGGATAATAACATAGGTCATTCAAATATGTTGATTATATACTTGACTTGATTGACTGTGATGAAAAAATATTTATTTCACCACCTATAAGTAAATTAATTAAGTCATGGATGTGTTTTAAAATATATAATATCATGCAAAGTAAATATAAAAAAAAAACCTATTTTACTACACATAAATATAATCTATATCAATTAGGGGTTTTATGAAAAAGGGATTGAGTTGGGCTGACCTTGATCAATCATTGTTAAATTAATAAAAACTACACTACATTACCAATACTCCAAAGATGACTCAAACTCAAATGTAGTTATCCCACTTACGTGCATGTGTAAAATTTTGTATGAATGTCTAGATTATTTTTCTCCTATTTTACCCTTGGCATAAGTATGAAAATTAAAATTCAATATAGCTTCAATGGATTGAACATGAAAATCTTTTAATAACTTTTGAGAGTGTGGTGAACCATCCTTAATGCCTTAGAGAAGAATTTTAATTTTAATTTGGGACATATTGGCTTGAAAATGTCGACTTAAGATAAGACCCAATTGATAAAAATAATAATTAAATGAAATGCAACCTGAAAAAGTTCTAAATTTATGTGTGGACAAGTCTATGCTTTATAGATAGGGATGCAAGTTGGTCTTGTCTAAAAATGATGAACCTCTCTAAAAGATCAATGATTAAAACTGAGGATCCCAATGAAAAAATGGCAAGATAAATAACATATATACAAAATCATGAATTAGAATACATAAGGTCCCAAGTAAAAAGTGTCAATATATAACTTATTTTTTGTTAGTAGTTTATGATACAAAGTTTCCATAAATGACTAAAAGTCATGTTTATACCAAATTTGAGTTTCTAGATTATCTCTAATTTATCATTACAATTAGTCTAGAACAATAATCTATCAATCATATGCCAAGTTAGGAGTCTATGATCCATGTTGGTAAAGCCTAGTGTAGAATATCCACCTAGTTTGTGGATCATATTCATAACAAGGCTAGTTTAATATTAGTTTTAGTCATTTTTTGTGGGTTTATGTGTTTGTTACTACATTGTAGTACATGCCTATCACTAAATAAAGTAGTGTTAGTGGTCAAGGTATCCTAGCTCCATTTGAATAAAAAATCCACAAAGAGGTGGAAGCATGAGATTATAAGTATGACCCATTTTGATGAAGGAGATGCTCGTACACCATAAGAGTAATTTCATAAGATTGAAAGAGTTGATAAGACGTCTATTTATATGAACAAGCTTGACCAGTTGGATTCCATAATGGGTATTTTTATGGATAATATTTGTGTTTCTATGGAGGCACTAAAAATAAATAAGGAGGATGCTCCTAAACATGAAAAGGTGTAAAAAATCCTTGTGCAAACCAAATTCACCCCCATTAAAGGTTGAGGTAAAGATAGATATTCAACCATATAGTGTAAATTTGAATTTAGAGAGGCTAAACTATTGTATAACTGAACTAGAGGTATATTTTAGTTTTCATCAAATTTATGAGAGGCACAAAATTTCTTTTGCAAGGTTAAAATTGACCAATCATGTTGTAACTTGGTTTTAGAGTTATGTTCATACTTTAGTTGTTAATAAGCCTCATGATATTACTAAGTATGAATATTTTAAGATGATAATTAAGAAGTAATTTTATTATATTTTTTATGAGGAAGAGAGGTCAATGCATTATCAATATCTTAAGCAAAAGCAAGGCCAAAGCATGCAAGAGTATACAAGTGAGTTCCACAAGAAAGTTATCCAAATGGGAACGGATGTAGTAGATCATGACATGTTGATGAAGGATATTGGTAGAATCCATATCCATTTTAAGAGACCTATCCTTTTGGACAAGCCTACATATGTATATGTGGCTTTTTCTCAATCTCACTACTTAGAGATGGAAAAAAAGAAGGCTCCATTTATCTCTAAAAACACTCCAAAGAAATAAAGTGGTTATAATAATAATGGTAAAGGTAAATAAAAAGGAAAGAATAACATTAATTTTGTTTATAATATGGATATTAAAAGACATTGTGGGCATTGTGATATCAATACTCATTTTGAGAAAAATAGTTAGAAGCTACATCTAGAATTACACCCATTCAAGAATAACAAGAAAGTAACTATACCCTCTCTCTAAGGTGAAGTCATTGGTTGTAGCTTTGATGTGGTTGAGAATTTGTGTTGTACCCCCATCGATAAATGGGTATGTTTTTATAGTATTAGTGCTCAAGAGAGTGAATTTAATAATATTTTCTCCGTTAAAATTTAGATGAAGAAAAATAAAAGTGGATGCTCTTTTTTGTAGTTGTTCATAAGAAAACTTGATTAACAAGGAATTAGTATAAAATTGGGGATATATACATAAATCATCCAAGACTATGTGCTTTGGCTTGGGTGAATAAAGGTGTATACATCAAGTTGAATAAGTAATGCAAAATTAAGTTTGGTATTAACACACATTTCATTGATGAAGTTATAGTGGATTTGGTCCTCTTGATGTGTGCAGTGTAGTGTTTAGAAGCCTTGTTTATATATTTGGGATGATATATTTATAATGAGAGCTAATAAATATTGTTTGGTAAGTGATGGAAAGAGCTACATCATTTCATCCTACAAAAGTGATTCTAAAATCTATTTGATAAGATACTCTTAAGATAAATAGATTGTTAATGCAATTGGGAAGTTTATTTTACTTATTTTGAGAGATATTGAACATAACTAATTGGTTGCAAATAAAAATGATTATAACACATTTAATAAAAAATAGAAAAAACATATGGGAGAGTTGGTGTAATATTTCATGGAAGTATTTCATGATTCCAAAGGGTTTCCATTGGTGAGGCATATTGAACATGAAATCTAGTTTTTATCAAATGGTTTACTTCCAAATCTCAAGTTGTGTAGGTAGTTCTTGAAGGATTCCAATGAGGTAAAATAATAATTACAATATTTAATTAGTCAAGGAGTAGTTCATATTAATACTTACCCATGTGGTTCTTCTGTTATTTTAATACCTAATAAAAAAATTTCATGGAGAATGTGTGTTTATTATATAAAACTTAACAAAATAATTATCAATAATAGTTACCCTCTTCTATAGATTGATAATATTCTATATCAACTTTAGTATAATGAGTAATTTACTAAGATCTTTTTTGAAATCTAGGTATCACCAAGTGAGAATCAAAGAAGAGGACTTTTGGAAGACAACATTCAAGACAAGGCAAGGGTTGTACGAATGGTTGGTTCTACCTTTTAGGCTATGTAATACACTAGTTACCTTCATGTAGTTGATTAAGGAGGAAATTATACAATTTATTGATTCCTTTGTCACTATGTATTTGGATGATATTATTGTTTTCAACATAATATGGAAATATTAATCATTTAAAACAAGTTTTACAAGTTTTGAATGATAACAAGTTATTGTTGAATGAGAATAAATGTGAGTTTTCTCTAAAGCCACTTCTCTACTTGGGGCATGTGGTTGTAGATGAGGAATTGAGGATTGATCTGGAAAATATAGATGCCATCAAGAATTGGCCAAAGCCTTCTAATATGTATAAAATAATAAGTTTTGTTGGTGCAATTCAGTATTTGAGGAAGTTTATTAATAAATTACCTTCTATAGCTGCACCTTTGCATGCCATTATAACAAGTGGTAAGACTTTTAGTTAGGGTAAGAAGAAACATGATCAAATTGATATGTTAAAACACAATATTAACTTTAGTATTAACTTTGTTTAAATTTTAACTAACCTTTGAGGTGGCAATAAATTCTAATAATTATGCTATGGTGATTGTCCTACTACAAGGAGGTAAGCCTATATGTTACCATTCAAAGTTATTTCATGGTGAAGTTATAACTAATGTACACATGATAAATAATTATGTGCTCTTGTTAAGTGGTCAAGAAATAAATACACTATATTATGGGTAAGGAAAACATTGTCCACATAGATCACCAAACTCTCTAATATTTTCAAGCACACAAAAAGATTCAACAACATAGACACTATAGATAGATGAGGTTTTTGCAACAATCACATTTGATTATCAAATATAAGAAAGGTATAACTACAAAATTAGCTAACATGTTGTCTATATCTCATTTTATTTCAGCCATGGGCACCATAACTCTTCTTGAGCATTTTATGTATGAGTCTTATGTAGAAGGATACGAGTTTGATGTAGATTTTAGAAAGCTATTTATTAAATCAAAGAGGTCCAAAGGTGTAGGATTTAATCCCAAGGGGGATTATTACATTCAAAATGGGTTACTCTATAAGTTGGATAAGCTTTATGTGCCTAAGGAGGGAAGAGTTTAGCTAATGAGGGAAACACATATGTCAAAAGTTGTAAGACATTTTGGTGTTGTGAAGATTATTGCCTATTTACATAGGCCAAATATGTAGTTTGATGTTGATAAATTCATAAAGGTATTTGTATTATGTAATAAAATCAATCCTAGTAATAGGATGTTGGGATTTTATATTCTATTAGTAGTTATTTATAGACCATGGGAAAGCATTTTCATGGATTTTGTAGGTGGGTTGCCTATGTCAAGGAAGGGGCATGGCTATGTATTTGTGGTTAAGAATTAGTTTAGGAAGATGTGTATTCTTATTCCTTGTAAGAAGACCCTCAAAGTTAGTAATGTAGTTGAGTTGTTTATTGCTAATGTGTGGGTTAATTTTGGTTTTCCTAGTTCTATTATTTTATATTTGGACTCAATGTTTGTTGGTAAGTTTTGAGCCATATTGTGAGAGAAGATGGATACTAATCTAAAATGGTTTAATACTTTTCACCCACATATAGATGGCTAGACAAAAGTTTTGAATAAAATGTCAGTAAAACTCTTGAGAGGTTAAAATATATATTATCCTAAGACTTGTGATGAAAATTTGGTGTATATTCAACATTCCTATAACAAGACAACACATTATTCTACTAGAAAAACTCATTTTAAAACTTATTTTTGTTACTTATCTCCATGTCCATTTTATGATATTTTAAGATAACCATACAAAATAAATGAAAAGGTAGATCCAGAGGTCTAAAAATATGAAAGATTAATTTAGAATATTTAACAAATTCACCTCCTAGTGAAAGAGAGGTTGAAGGAATCATAAGCCAAGTACAAAATAAGACACAATCTACATAGAAATGAGCATAGTTTCCTTGTTAGAGACAAGGTATGGTTTCACTTGAGTCATGAGAGGATCCAAGGAAAGAATAATAAGCTTAAGCATCTTAGGTATGGTCCATTTAAAATTATGAAACAAATGAGTATAATATATTTAGACTTGATTTGCCTCCTTATATTAATATTTATTCCATCATCAATATTGAGAATTGACATCTATTTGAGCCTTATATGTTAGAAAATGAAGATGAAGGTTATTTATACCTTCATTTGAATACCTCACTCTTAATAGTAAACTAAATTTGGAGGAGGATGTGATACAAAAGACTGAGTAGGAGACTAGAGGTGGAATGCAAGAGCATTGGCTATTGGGATAAATGGTTAGATAATAGATAAGCCTAAATGGTATTCCAAAGAATATGTGGGAAAGAGATTTAAAATCCATAAATTTGGGAGGCATAATTGAAAATATAAATCTAGTTTACTAGACATGTCTAGTTTATTTTCACTATGCTCAATTATGTAATTTATATATGTAAAACACTATGTAAGACACTTATTCCAGATTGTTTATATAAAGTAAGATTTTAGATTAAGTTACATTGGAAAAATCAATATTGGGATGGCCAGGGTATTCTTTCATTGATAAAGTCAACCATAAATTTGGGAGGTATGATCCAAAATATGGATCTAGTTTACTAGACATGTCTAGTTTATTTCCACTATGCTCAATTATGTAATTCATATATGTAAAAAACTATGTAAGACACTTATTCCATATTTTTTATGTAAAGTGAGATTTTAGATTAAGTTACAATGGAAAAGTCACTATTGGGATGGCCAGTGCATTCTTGCATTAATGAAATCAATAACTTGTAGCTGTTGAAAATGAGCATTTTTTCAAGGATGATGAAATTACCAGAATATACTAGTGGCAATTACATAACCATCGATATTTATAGGTTATGGTTGCATAATCACCTTGGAAGTTATGTAATGGCCCTACTAATTTTGTAACCACTCATTTTCATAAAGAGGTGGTTACGCCATTGGCCAAAACACATGAATGGAAGCACTTGTAAATGTTTTATCTTCTTGGTGATGGTTCATTTGTATTATTTGATGGGTTCCAGGGTTGAAGGGTATATATAAATATATTTTAAAGATAGAGGACATCAAAAAACTTAGTGAGAAGTCTTGAATCTGAATTTACATTGTAGTTTGTAAGTT
This sequence comes from Torreya grandis, assembly GCA_037957365.1. Taxonomy (NCBI): domain Eukaryota; kingdom Viridiplantae; phylum Streptophyta; class Pinopsida; order Cupressales; family Taxaceae; genus Torreya; species Torreya grandis. Next base: position 1,408,350 of record JARHVA010000540.1, on the reverse strand, counting down.
TGAGTCCTTATTCATGTTATCTCATTGTTCCTTGCCATGATTGGTTTTTCTAGTTGTGTTAGATTGATATTAAGTGTTTAAAAAATGAAAAAAAATCATGTGACCAATATTTGGATAGTGTTTTAATTAAATATCTATCCATGAAGACCCTTTTTGATAATAACTTATACAATTATTGAATTACATAGTGGAAGGGGAGTGCAATTTGCCTCACACATTATAATTTTTCCCACACTAGTGTTTTTTAGGTCATATAGTGTGTTCATATTATGTTTTGTCTATTCTTGTGCTTCTCCCTTATGTTCAATTTTTTATACATTTGATTTCTATCACTTGGTTATCCCTATTTTAGAATTGAAAGTAATCTAGAAACATTCATATATCAATTATATGCTAAGCTAGGATTATAAGATCCATGTTACTAAAGCTTAGTGAAAAATATCTACCTAGTTCATGAATAAACCTTCCATCAAACATATACTACTTGGGTCCATATATCATCCATTTTATTTATATTTGGAAGTTATTATTATGTTTATGCACTCCATCTAAAATTTCTACTTTGGCCAACTAGATATGTGGCTAGCCATATATGTAGATGTTCTAGGAGTTTCACAAAAAATATTTCATACAAGGAGTTATATATATCCTTATGTTTCCACTTTATATATTTAAAATATCCTCTAATAAGATAATTCCTTGAAAAATCCAATGATTCCTCTCCAAACCACCTCTTTATAAGTTCCAATGAGATTGTTTTCACCATTATTGTTTTGCATCCCGATTAACCACTTAAAAAAATACCAACAATTAAATTAAAATGTTGGGGTTATTTTTAGGGAACTTCTAAACCATCATGTGCCACTTGTGTGATTTGAATAAAAAACACACTTCTGACAATGACTTATCACTTAAGCTTGCTTCTTAAGCCCTCACTTGAGACACAAAAAGATTATTGAGTCTTGTTAAGTTGATGACAAAGATATCATTTTAGAAGCAATCATTAACACAAGCTCAAATAATTAACAAATAATAAATAAATGCATATCTACTCAAAAAAATTAATAAACATTACATGCATGCATCACCATTCAATAGTAAATAGGGCGTTTTAGAGGCTAATTATATTTATTCACAATATTGTGTTTTATACATCAACATGCATAGCTTATACCATCATATTCAAGCTCCAACAATGGCAAATCCTCTTACTAGTATTATGATTAATGTTCCAAATACTAACAAAAGTAGGACCCATTAAAATTATTAAGGAGGGTTTATATAGACTGTTTTACCTTAAATTGGATTAATGTGATCAAGACTAATGCGAATAAGATAGAGAAATGTATAATAATTTAGATATGGAATTCAAGCATATATCTAAATGTAAAATATTAAAATTAATTGTAGTGATTCAACAAGTGGCATATATTAAATATAATAATTACAAAAAACATATGAGTACTAGATTTTATGGGTGACTATATTCTAGAAGTGGAAATAAAGATAAAGTAGGTACATAGTTCATTCAATTATAAAATTGATTCTCTATCTATGTAGGGTCAATTCTGTTGATCTGGGTCAATATAGCTAGTTAATACTGATATATGCCAAAATGCAAGATTATGTTGGTGTGGTCACCTTCATCTACCTCTGTATGCTCTGTATATGTGATCTTAAACTATGATGATGTGCACAACTCCAAAAATTAGAGTCTTTGCCTTAGAACCTAAGGTATGCTCATGAGGGATAAAAACATGAAAAAAGTAGGAAATTAGAGTTGGTTGAACTGACCCTAATCACCCTCATTTGATGATTGACATCTACCTACATATCTGATACTTTGAGGAGGGAAATCAAGTCACACATAATTGTTATATATAGTGTGATTGTATAGTCATGCTCCTTCATGATACATATACAACCAATAAATTAGATTTGATAGTTACAATGCTCACTTTGACTTGGATTTAATGTGATTCATACTTAGATCATGACTGATCCTACTATTATGTTTGAATAATAGGGTATTTTTTATTAATTTACAATAGTGTATATATGTGAATTAGATAATTTCCAAGCCCCATTTGAATGAGACCTTAAATTGTTTATATATGGGTCTAATTGGGTAATTTATCACATCACAAACACACTATGAAAATGGGCCAAGCCTAAAGAGAGATTTTATTTTGAAAAATAGCCATTTTTGGAAGTGGGTTAGTATGAACCATATTAGGTCAATATGTACATGTGATACTGACCAAATTTGGTGGAACTAACCTGTGTACAAGCAGACTGAACTAAAGGTTTGGATATGTTTGTGTAGGTTAATTAGCAAGTTTGGAAAACATAGTGAGGCTATTATAGGTGTATAACAAAAAAATGGAAGGGTCAACTCATAAGATAACATGACAGGTGAGATAATGATATATTAGGACCTTATTTATACACTCAAATATGCATGGTAAATATGTGTCAAGCTTGTCATTGTCAAGTACCAAAGACCAAATTTTAATATTTATAAATGCCCCACTTTTATTATAGTAATGGAATTGATAAAATAAACATATAAAATGTACATGAGAGTGTAAAACACACTTTGTTTATGGTATGAAGCTCTAATTGTGTAGGTCATTCAATAGAAAAACTTGTAATCTTATGTAGTCAATGTCCCTAAATTGGCAATTGTAATTTAAAATTTAATTTTTGAAGTTTTAAAAGAATAATGGAAAGATTACACATGTGTGTTGGTGAAAACCATGTTTCCCTTGAAACATTTAATAGATGATGCTTCCTTGTGGAAGTAATAAATAAACTCATGCTTCCTTGATAAAACACATGGAAGTTGGGGTGATTATACCACAAGTCTATGAAACTATACAAGCTCTTAGAGTGGGAAGACAACATATCCCAAACCTCATGAATGTGGATAAAATTATGTAGTGTACTAACTTAAATAATAAGTAGGTAAAAGGATAACCCCTAAGTTAGGTTCACTTAAAGAAATTAAATCAATCATTGTGGATGGATTATAAATTCAATTATTTTGTTTCTATCAAGTTCACTCCGTGTAAAAAAAACATGATTGAAATGGAATGAACAATTTTTTTCATGTCCCATTCATAAACATAGGTTAGATTTTATAGTTTCATTCAATGTAGAAGAAAATTTATGATCAAAAGAGAATGAACAATGTTCATTCTCCCATTATGACCATAGATATGATAAGTGTGAAGTGTAATGTTAACCATTATCCATTCAACATGAATATGAAAATGCATATATATATGTGCATGAACATGTATTATGCCTCATAAATATGAAATTGTGCATATACTTGTATGAATAAGTATCATGCCTCCTGAATCTATACCAACAAATATAAACTATTATGCTCATATATGCTGAATTTGAGAACTTATATCTCAAATGTATATGTATGTGGAAACTTATAATCTATATTCTTGTAAACCATGTGTATATGCCCATGTATATGCACCTAAGTGTGCATGAATTTATGCTCAAATATATAAAAAATGAGTTCATATTCATGGCATATGCCTTTGTAATATATATCGATGTGCTAATATATTTCATGTAATTAAACCATCTTATATCTAAACCATTTTGAATCTTTAAAATTTATATTTTTATCTAATTTTTTATTCATGGAGGCTTATGTATCTATGAAAATTCATTTTTAATATCCACCTTTTATGATGAAATATATGTCTTATAAATCACTCATCTTAAAATAAGAGTTAACTATATCATGCCATGTATAAAGATAACATCATGTAATATCATGTGAAGAATATGTTATTATAGTAATGTTTGTGTTGATCAAGTCATGCATGTAACATATATAATGAATGGCATATAAGTGTCATATCTAAATAAATATATCAAATAATCACACATTATAGATATTTTAAAAATACTATGTAGTAAAAGTGCATGATATAGAACATGACACCACTCAATTTGTCAACAACATCAACAAGTACGAGTGTTAGTGTCACACATAGGACAAAGGACCACATACAAGGGACATAAATATTTTTTAATATACAAGGCCAATGAACACATGCAATGAGACATAAATATATCATAAACAAGGGACATCAAATATGTTACATCAAAAAATACTAAGGGCCACACTCAAGGGACATAAAAATGTCACAAACAAGGCCAAAGAGTCACACCCAACAGATAAGTACACAATAGCCTATCATGTAAGATAATAATAACATCAATGGAACATAGAATAATTAAACTAGTCTACACCATCCATATGTATCAATGCCATATTATAATAGAATAACATATCCTTGTATTAATGTGTAAGATATGAGTAACTAACAAGACACGTGTAAACAATATAAGTCTCTCAACATGGTAGAAAATGTCATAGAATGATATAAATTATAATAGTGAAATGTGTGGAATAATATGCCCCCATGGCCACTGGATAGAGGAAAATTCTAAAATCTATATGTCAATGTGTAATTTGTATGTCTTGCATTGCACTCATATATCATGAAATGCATGTGTGTATGAAAAGACTATTATATCTACAAAAAATATGATAGTAAACATGGCATACTCAGGACTTGATTTTGTATTTTTGAATATTTTCATTATTTTTGTATTTTATTGATTATTTCATTATTTTATATTTTTGAAATATTTGAGATTTGTGAAAATCAAGACCAAGTGGGCATGGTTCCAAAGATAGAAGAATGAGATAGATCCAAACAATTCACAACATGTGTCAAGACATAATGTGCACTAGTTGTGATAACATGGATATGTGAAAAAAGTGAAAGTAAACAATATTCCCCCAATGTATATGTGAATCATAATAATGTAGCTTAATAGCATTTTTGGAGATAAGGATCATCATGCCTCTAGTGGGAAAGAATCAATGTGTGCTCATGTAGTATATAGATATAGATATATATGATTATGTAAGCTCAATGGGCACCACAAATTATGTTTAAGTAGTCAATATGTAAATGTGAGCAAGTAGAATATTACAAAGGATGAGAATGCTGTTATAAACACCTAAATTCTACCACATTTAATGTCGTAATTAAATTTGTTTAAAATTGACACACTAACTCAATCACTATCTCAAATTTGAATTTTTCACTAACATAATTTCTCCATGTTTTTAAAATATTTTATTAATACATATTAATTAATTAAATCATACACATATATTCCATGACATTAATTAAAATTCAAAATTTTTAGCTCATCCATACATCTTCCACACTTCTTTCAACCAACTGTTGAGTCATCTTAACCGATTCATTAATTACTTCAACCAATTTCTCATTCATCATTGAACATTTCAACTACCATGGTGAGTCACTAAACTATTTTTATCCATTTATGATAAGTTATTAAATTACCAACTAAGTCTCCCTATTAACTCACACACATAAGAAGTAGTCAATATCTATTGAGATAAGGACTCAAATCCAATAATTGATAATTATTATTATCAAATAAATCTAAATTATTCTCAACCATTCATCTTCCCATCAACAAGCATATAAATGGAAGTGTTATCCTCCATTGTAATCATCCACCATCAAACTATTGAAGTGTTATCAAAATCATCTTGTGCATCTATAAAAAAATCAAGTCATTGCATTCATATGATGCTGAAATTTTCCTTACTTGGAGAAGTGAATTGACCATCCACGTACCAAGAATGAAGAGAAATTCAAAGTTCAAAAATGGAGGAGGTGATTTTACTTTGCTAGTATGGTATTTTTAATTTTTATTTGTTGTCTCTTTTGTTTATATAACTCAGTCTAAGGATTTAGTTTAGATTTTGAACATGAAGTTACATTCATTTGATTTCTTAGTTTTACTAGATTCTAAATTTTAGCTATCACATTCTCGTACATCTGGTAGGATTTTTCCCAATTAACTTATTTTCTATTGTGATGTAGGTTTTAGGCTAATTTGGATCCAAGTTGCTTCCTATTTTTATTTTTTTATTTTCATAAAGTTAATTTAGTTTTTTTAAAAACACGTTTGTTAAAATAAAAATAAATTTTCATTTATAATTTTTATTTTTTAATTTTTGTCAAGTTGGTTCAGAGTTAGACTAAGACTATCTTATTAAAATCTTATGTAAATCTAAAATGTAGTTTAGGAAATATCATTAAATTTATGACTATTTTTTGTTTAGTTAAAAAACACATGACTAATAAAATGACAATAATTTTTTTCACAATTTGTTTTTTTCTGATTTTTTTAAGTTTATTCAAATTTATGTTGAAAATAAAATGTTATAATTTTGTATAAATATAGATCATAATTTATGACATATTGTCAAAATTATGGTTATTATTTTTATTTTCTAGTTTTTCGAACTTGAAGTTTGTATATTTTTTATAAACATTTTGGCTAACTTGTGGGTTCCTTGGATTGCCAATACCTTTGCATATAAATTACTAATAGTTTTTATATAGTATCACTTGCCAAAGAATAAAAAATCAAACCAAAAATTTATTTTATTTATTTTTATTAACTTTGTTTTTATTTCAAGTTTGGTTTAATTAATCAAGTAACAATTAATTATATTTAATTTTATTGCAAAACTTGTTTGTGTGTGTCATAAAAGTTTGTATATGATATTTCCTTTCTATCACATTGATGATGATACCTATGAATAAAAATCAACTTTTATGATTTCATGTTACCTAGATTGCGTTATGTATTCTATTTCCTTGGCATCACATTGATGATAATATCTAGAAATAAAAAATAAATGTTATTTTTTTAAAAAAAAATTATAGGGGCTCTATCGATCGTTGATTTCACCATTATGCAGTAGACCAAACCCTATGTATTATTAGGGTATACAAATTAAATATTTGTTGATTTAATTATCTAAGTGGTTGTGTGTTTTAAGCACACCATGATGTGATGGGGTTTCATCCTCCAATATCTAGGGTTTCAACATCCACCTTGAAGTTTGAGTTTTTACATTAACCTACTGAAATATTAAGATTAGGTTGGGCACATAGGGACTAAAACCTTTTGTTTGCATTTTTTAAATCATCTTATTCCATGGTATTTGGCCTCAACATATTGAAAAGTATATAGAGGACTCCCTTTTAGATAATCTTGTATAAACCCTAAACTTTAGAATAACCATTTCAACCATTTGAATTGTAGTACATCAACAAGCAGTTAGTTCTAAGAAATTACTCTCAACTTACCCTTGAAACTGGATTAAGTGGGTTATGGGTACGGTTCTAATTCTATAGTTAACTCTCTAAAATATTAGGTTGACACTTTCCAATGGATGAGTTGATATATAAGAGAGAATACAAATTATTCAAGTCTTTTTGCCTAGTTTTTATCCCTTTATGTGACTTGCATGTTTATTTTTGGTTAAAGTAGAGATTACTTGTTCTTTTTTTTAAATTTTTACCTCCTTATGAATACCATGTACTTAAATTTTTTGTGTTTAAATACCAAGTTTAAAGTCTTTAAAAATCAAAACCCAAATCAATAAATAAAGTCTAAAATCCAAAGAAACTCAAAACTTATTGTCAAATATTTATACTATCAAGTTATTTTTAAGTCTTATATATTTTTGTTTTTTGAGTCAAACCTTAAATAAATTTCCTCCATCACAAGACAAATGACCTTGTTGAATAATCCGAGATTTAGAGATCAACCTTTTGGAAATGATGCCTTCTAATTTGGAAACCAAGAGCATCATATTGAGATTAATATAATATTGATGATGAGGGACCTTATCAAGATGAACATACCCGTGAAGTCACTTTTCATAAAACCCCGCGTTCCCAAGCCACAAAATACTTACTAGAATATAAGAATGAGGTTTTATTGCACATTTTAGGTCTAGGAGCTAAATTTATACTTAATTTTTTAGCCAATGACTTACATATTTACTTTCTAGGAAAGAAGCTACACCTCCCATCCAAGAACAATGAACATCTAGTTATTCCATAGGGAATAACAAAGCCATTATAGGTTCTATTAACACCAATCAAAATGTATCCAAAGTTTACATGGATAATGGTAAAGAAGTTATAGATAAAACATCTCAATAAATCCATGCCTTTTTCATTGAAGATCATGTCAAAAAGTTAGAAAAATAAATAACTAAAATTAAAGCCAACATATTGAATAATCCTCCAATCAATCAATCAATAAATACAAATCCTAATTTGGAACCATGTTCAAATATAAATCAATAAATCAATCAAAATCAAAATCAAAATTTGAATGTGTATTTGAATTGAAATCAAACCCCCAATCTAAATTCTAGTGTCAATTCAAATCCACTTAATAATCCAAATCCTAATTCAAATGAACATTCAAATCTAATCAATCAAAATTAAAACCCAAATTTGAATGTGTATTCAAATTCAAATGAAACCCTCAATCCAAATTTAAATATTAATTAAAATTCAATCAACATTCCAAATTTGAATGTCATTTGAATCTAATCAACAATCCAAATCTGAATATGAATCCAATGAACAATCCAAATCCAAATAAAAATTTGAATGTCCATTAAAATTCAAACATCAATAATCAAAATAAAAATAAAAATCAAAATCAAAATTTGAATGTTCATTTAAATTCTAACATCAAAAATCAAAATCAAAATTTGAATGCCAATTCAAATCCAAATAATACAAATCAAATTCAAAATTCAATTTTCACTTTGAATACCAACCCTAATCCATTTGCCAATCCAAATCAATTTATAAGTCAATATTCCAATCCAAGTCCAAACTAACTATCACCACTCAAGGATACTACATTTATTCAAGAATGACAAATCATAAAAAATAATATCCAAGTGTTACAAGGCAATAGATATTTGAAAAGTAAATAATTTAAGTTTGAAGAAATTTGTCTACATCCTTTTAACATTACTATGATGATGGTACCCTTTCTTCATATTTTGAATCTCCAAAGTTTGATAAGTGTAAAGGAAAAGAAGATCCTATAGAACATCTTAAAGAGTTAATATGGCATGTTTAGATGTTACTTATAGAAATAGTTATCTTTAATATTTTTCCACATAGTCTAGGGGGTCAATCCTTAGAGTGGTTTTTACACTTACCTAAAGGATCAATCACAACCTTTGAAGACATTTACAAAAAAAAATACATCACTTCTAATATAATGTTGAAAATGAATTCACCATGTTAGACCTATATAACACTAATCAATGTAATGAGGATACTTTTTCAACCTTCTTACAAAGATGGTGTGCCTTGGCAAACCGGTTCCCATGGTTAGCTCAGAAAAAGCAACTTATAGTTATCTTTATAAATAATCTTAATTCAAAATTGGCCTATCAAATACAAATCCATTGTGCTACATCCTTTGATTAAATCATAGAAAAAGGATTTCAAATTTAAAGAGCTTTAGTTTTCAAGGGTGCCATTAGATTTTTCAATTAAGACAATTCTTATTTAAACTAAAATAAAAAGCCTAAGTTTTATGCAAAGAATAAGAACATGGTAGGAGACAGTGTAACTAATGTTAAATAAATATAAAACACAAAACCTATCAAATTCATATCCATGTCATGTGTTCAACCTCAACAAGATAATAAAAAATGAAAATTCACTCATTTTTTCCATATTGTAAGGATGTTTACAAAAACTACACATCCAAAAATGAAATGACCATAGAGTAAGCTGAAGAAAGGCCAAAAAATATTGTAGTGTCACCCAAGTATCAAGAACATTATTAAAATATAAAAAATCTACCAAAATAGTGGAATGGGAAGAAAAACAAAACCAATATAAAAAGATAATAAAAAACACCATAAGAGAATATAACTATGTGTTGTCATCCACCTCAACATCATCAACCACCATATTTTCATTCACAAACTTGATATCATCTATAAGTCCTTTATTCTTTTCCTATTTAGATCCCAACTATTTAGAAGAATTTCCCAAGTTATCATCTAAGTGAGTGAAGTATTAAACATGTGGCAATAGCCTTTTCATATCAAAGTTTTGAATAAATAACACCAATTCATTTATTTCAACTTTCTCACCAATCTTAAGGAACTTATGCAGTTTTGAAATAAACTCATTGACATTGGCCTCAATCAATCTACCAATAGTTGCTCACATATCGCCACCATTACCACCAGGTCCCTTATCTATATGCTTAGATCTCATAGTAGAACATTTATCTCCCTTACCAATATGAACATGTCCCTTATACTTACCAATAGAAATCTCAATTAGGTTACTAAGGTTAGATTCCTAAATTTGATTTTGCAGGCCATCACAATCAATCTTGCTACCATTTTTCATAAAACTTTGTACCACCCCAATAATATTATTAACATTAGTTTCAATAGAAATTTTAACACCAATTTTTAACCAACCCCCATACCCCTCCATAAGAATATCCCCACCAGGTTTAGAGGATTATGTATTATCAACCCATGAAAGATATTTTTATTGATTATCAATGGTTGACTCCTCATTTTGGAAGTGAAGAAAATATTTTAGCATAGTAAAGAGCTCATCATTCCTTTCAAGCTCATTTTTAGAAAAAGAATACCCTATTAACTTAGGATCAAGTTTTGAGTCCTATTCAAAGTATGCTTCTTTCATAACCTCCCACTCATATTCAAAAATTAAAATATTTGCTACATCCCCATGTATGATACCCAAGTCAGGTGAAGGGATCATTCTAAGAAAATGACCAGTATCTAAAATAAAATTAGAAGTTATCTTCATCATCTTAGACCTCAAAAACTTATCCAATTCCACTTGAATAGCCTTATATTAGAGATAAACTTGCACAACAACAAGTCTCATGATAACTTCTATTGATAAGTTATCAAAATCTCTTCCCTTGAATTAAAAAACATAAAAATTACTTTTCTTCTAAATAAACCATATAATCTTGGTTGAAAAAAATAATCATAGCTTTTGGCAAAAAATATGGGTCTTCTTTTTGGAAGTAACATAATCAAAAGCCACATTGTTCCATTTTATATCATAATAAAAAACATTAGTTCAATAATTTAAACAATACTTATAGACATAAAAAACAAATGGACAATAAAAAAGGTGCTCAACATTTTCAATTACACCACATAAAGTTTAAAACTGACTGCCAAGTCCAGACCTAGATAACACATACCTTACTATGAGCTTATCGTGAAGAAACATCCACCTAAAACATGATTTCTTAGGATCCAAACATGTAGAAAAAATAAAACTAAACCTATACTTCCAAAAAAATAAGGGATCACATACATTTCTTTTATTATTAAGTCTAAGAAAAATATTTTTAGTGAAACAGAGTTTGTGGTACAACATTTTAGTAGAGAAATCCTCAATGAGTGGACTGTTTAGCCATTTGACACTTTCCCAAAATTCCTCCTCCCCCTCCAAATTTGAGACAAAATAGTTTTTATGTAGGGATTTAGTAAGGAGGGTATAGGTTCTTATTTGGGTATAAGTAATTTTAAACATTTATCTAATCTCTCCCAAAGAGCCACACCTTCCCTGCTAGGGATTTAATAATGAGGGTATAGGTTATTCTTTGGGTATAAGGAATTTTAAACATTTATCTAATCTCTCCCCAGGAGGCACACCTTACCTATGAAAAAAGTCACTTAAAGTTATTAAGCCCTTTGAATGCCATAACAGAGTAGAACACCCCCTAGTTAAGGCCAATGGGTAATTATTAGCTTTTAGGTTCCACCACAAAGATCTATATCCTTGACACCTCAACCTAGGCTATTGAAAATGGATTTCACCTATATAAGGTGTTTGACATCTTCCTAAGCCTTCCAAATTTATTGGAATATGTAATCCCCATCCATCTTAACATAAAAGAAACCCATCAAAAGATTAGAAATGTGCAAACCTTGCCACTATTTGTTACCTTTAGGATAACCTTTGATAATATTGTTACAAACCAAAACTTCTAGGTTTCATCACCATTAAGGGCTTTGATGATCCATTTAACTTCCAACATGATACCTTGAATTATTAAATCCTTTAGGCCCAACCCACCAATTACCTTAAACTTGTAGCATATGTGCCATGCAATACCATGATGTTTTTTGTTCCCTTTGCCATCAGACCACAAAAATTCGCTGATAATCTTATGAAGCATATTGAAGTGCACCTTATTGAATAGCTAACATGAAGAGTAGTAAATATTGTAGGAGGATATTAATTTTTGACAAAATTGTATTTTTATAGATAGGGTAGAAAGTGTACTTTCCATTTCCCAAGCTTATTATCTATTTTCACATAAATCCAATCCCATATTTCTTTAAAATATGGAGAAAGAGTAAAGCAGATACCAAAATATCTAAGTGCTTGGGGCTTTCCAAATCCATCCAAACTCAAGAATATAATTAGGTGGGGTTCATGCCACCCAATAATACAATATTTATGATAAGAAACTTGAGAGCCTAAAGCTACACAATACACTTATAGTATAGATAAAACCTCTTGAAAGTTTTCTTTATTTAACACTAGGAAGATAGTGGTGTCATATGCAAATAAAACATCCAAAATCTATTACCCATTAGGCAAAAATAGACCTCTGGTGAGGGGACCTAAGGAGCATCCCTTATAAGATATTAAAAAAATCAACTGCAATCAAAAATAGGGAAGGGGCCAAAGGGCACCCTTACCTAATAGAAGGGTGCCATTAACTTTAATCACTATAAAGGCATATTTGAACAAAACATTGATCATTATACAAAACTTATCTTGAAACCCTAAATAATGTAGAATATTTTAAATGAATGGACACTCAATTGTGTCATAAGCCTTCTAAAATCTAAAAAGATCATCCCACACTCTGATTTGAGTCCTAGTCCTATTGATTGCCTTCATAACTAGACATAAGGTTGTCAAGTATATATTTTCCTTCCATAAACCCTATTTGAGTGTCTAAAATAATATGGGGGAGTAAACAAGAGACTCCTATCAAGTATATTAGCTAGAAATTTGTAAGATGCATTCAAAATGGTTATTAGTCTCCAATTATCAACCTGAGAGTTATCCCCATCTTTAGTAAAAATCTTAACCAAACCTCTATTTATGTCTAGACCAAGTAGTCTAGATTTTAGGACCTCCCTATATACATTCAGACAATTCTTGGAAATCCAATATTTATTATACTTATATAATTTTGTAAGGAATTTGTCCAAGCTAGGGGCCTTATCATTATTAAAGGAGTCAATTACACTCAAGACTTAATCAATAGATATGTCACTATTGAGACATGTATCTTGCTCTGAAGATATCTTTTTGGGAATGCTCTTAGAAAAAATATTTTTATTCATCTCCACAATTTGATTAGAACCATCTGAAGAGAACAATTGAGAATAAAAAGTAAATAATGTATCCTTAATTTCATTAATATTTTTAGTAGAAACACCCCCAATGTCAAGTGCTTGAATATTTTTCCTTTTGTGCTTGGCTTTGATCAAATAAAATAAGAATTTAGTTCCCTTATCCCCTGATTTAATCTAGGTAACTTTATTTCTGATTTGATCCCCTTTAGAAATATACTATTTATCATTCCGATATTGTGATTGAGGGAAATCGAGCTAATCAAAAGCTCCTCATTGGCTAAGTAATTTTAGTGAGCATTCTCTATAAATATTAATTGTTTCTAGGCATCTAAAAAAAATTCCTCCTTTTAGCCTTGATTTGACCATATGATCTCAATATTTTTATTTAAATATATATAATCATTCCAATTATCAATATTGTAAGAAGATTGGTTCATCATTTTAGTAATGTTCCATGATGTTTGGTCACCCTCTCTATAGTCCCTATCTTGTAGGTGAGAAACATTGAGCTTAGACAAGCCTTTCTACACTTTCTTATTATTGTCAACCTATGACTTATAAGAGTCAATGATTTCAATGGGGTGATGGTCAAAGATAGTAAAGGGTAGGACATTAACTAAATTCCTTCCAAGGCCCTATTGAATTTTAAGAGAGTCCTTGTGTAAGTAGAATACACTCTTTTTCTCTTAGCTTGATTTTTATACCAAGTGAACCAAATTATTTCGCTTAAAGACTTAGACTTGTCAGGAGGGTCCTTTAGATTGTGTATTCACTTCATCTTAGATAAAAAAGAGATTATTGTATTTTCATGAGAGGGGATCACCACCATGTTTATCTTCTCTATAATCGATCATGTTAAAATCCCCACCTAGTATCCATGGGATATTTTTGAGATTTGAAGCCAACTAGTTCCATAATTTAGTTCTTTACTTGTAGTCATTTAGGGCATACATATTACAAATTCTAATATTCTCAGACTATTGATTACAAACCACCCACATGACTCTTTAACAAGGAGAGTATCCATGATCAATAATAGAATTTTTTAACTTAGGGTTAATGATAATAGACACACAACCTTTACCTCTTGGGTGACTAGTGAAAAAAGTGGGTACACTTTGGCTAGATAACATTTTTAAACCAAATCCACTTTGGGAGAATTATTCTTAACTTCTTGGAATAAAATAAAATCCAATTGTTCTCTAGAGTGCCTAAACTATCTAAAAATGGGCCTTCTATCAATCATCTCTAGACCTATAACATTCCAATTCATGGAGAATGATGGATTTATTTAGCTTGGCTTGGGGACTTAAATCCCCCATTATTATGATACAACCTAGTAAAACACTATGTAACTTTGTTTTCTTTTTATTTTTCTTTATGTTTCTTAGATGATTCTTAAGGCATAACATGTGGAGTTTATTGAAGTCTATTTTGAGCCTCTTATCCCCAATATTACACCTCTTATCCCCAATATTACACTTTGATCTAAGCTTTTGATCATTATTATCCAATCAACCCATAAGGGCATCCTTAGAGAAGCATCAAGGGGCCACAACTGGCAAGTGAGAAACGTCCATGGACTCAACATGAACCACAATGGGCTTATCATCTAGGATAGATAAGGAGATAGGGGTAGTTTTCTATGGATTGAGGAATATAAAGGATAATAACATATTCATTCGAGAGTCTCTTTGCAAGGGGAGGAAAATCATCCACTTGATCAAACTTAGAGCAAAGATCCTAGGATGAGACCAACAAAACTTAGGAAGAAGTAAGCAAGGGAACTTCCTCAAGTAATGTTTCTAACCTAGGATCATTGGGGATCATAGGGGTAATCCTAGAGGAAACCAAATCATTAGCCCTATCATTATTATATACACACTACATATTATCTATCATCACCACCTCAAGACTAAAAAAATTTGAATTTTCACTAATTTCAACAACACTATTAAGGGAAGTATTTTTATTTTCATCCTACACTTTAAGAAGCTTATTATTTAAAATATAAAAATTATTATTTTGGTGGACATCATTTTTGCAAAAAAACAAGAATTTAGTCCTCCCAAGCGATTGATAGGACATGAGAAAGATTATTCTTTAAATTTGAAATTAAGGTTTTCAAGAAAAACCTCAAATGGATCTAGGGAAATAATGAATCTAACATGCATATGTGCCATATCTCTCCTATTTCCTTTAATCCTCAACACTTCACCTAGTGGTTTGAATACCTCAGGGAGAAAATTACATATTTGAGTAGGAACACTCATTATATCTATCCATCTCAGGATAGTTTTAAATATGATATCCTTACAGTCTAGACTAGGGTTCTAATGGATATCCCTAATTATATATTGACCAACATTCCACAAGGGCTTAATAATCACCCTTATTTACATGATATAGTTTTTGCAAATCATTATGAAAACTCCTTTTTGTATCACTCTATAGAAGCTGACATACATGCCCATCTTTATGCCCCAACAACATTCAACCAATTATAAAAATAAATCATATAAGCAAGAGAATATATATTCAAACACACAAATAAAATACCAACATTATTGAGTCTAATTCATTCCAACTTCATGTATTTTTCCATTGCTTCATTGGGAGATAAAGGTAGGGTTTTTAGAAGGGTAGGGGACTTACCACTTTACTCATTGTTTTATCTGTCACCTCCACTTTATTCCAAGTTTAAGCCATCAAAATTGAACACTACACATTTTAAAATGATAAGGCTCTCCCTAACCCACAAAACCTCACTAAAAATATTTCTATCACCTCATTTATTTTTACACACTGGGTTTTCCAACATCTGATGAGAGAGCTTGTGAGGGTAATTTTTAGAAGGTCTTTGTGGCTACTCAGATTCATAATTGATATCTCCATTGATATGACTATTCCCATAGCTCAAACGAGCCTCAACACCATCATCATCTAATTTCATAAATTGAAGGGGGGAGAATTAAATTATTCACAACACTCAATCAAGAAAAACACATCAACATAATGCATAGAACCCAAGATAACACATGAGACATAATCCAAGGAAATAAGTATACATAGGACTAAGACACCACATAGGCAAGACCAAACCCATGGGGCTACAAGTAGACTAGACAAAGTAACAACAATCAAAATAGGACCAAGGTGGTGAAGAAAACAAAGTAAAGAGGTAAGGAGCTTGGAGAACCTTCAATGGAGAGAGAATTTTCATCTTCCCATTTATAAAGCTCTAAGTTCCTTATTGTATCTTATTTTATTAATATTATGATAAAATTCAATCCTTTGGGAATGCAATATGATGTAGTCTTTCAAAATTTGGTAGCTGCAAACATGATCAAATTCCCCATACCAAACCTTTTGATGAGAAAGTTCCAAAACCTGAGTGGTACAAAGATAATGAATATCATGACTACCATAAAATCAAAGGTCAATCTAAAAACTATTATATGAGACACAAACACTATATCCAATATCTTATTGATAATGGTGACATAGTAGTAAAGGATGATGTATCAACTTCCAATAATAGAAAACTAGGAATATATCAAGATCCCTTCCCAAAACATGAGCAAGGGTGGACTAAGCAAAACCAAAGTCATAACCAAATGAATAATGTCAATCCAAAAAATCACACCTCTAATTCTATAATCAATCACTTTGATTATATGAATCATCATGTTTTTATTATTATCATTATCAATCACTTTGATTGCACCATCACCATGAGGCATGCAAAGATTACCATACCAAGTGTCCCTATAACTACTATTGAAGGCAAATATAACATCATAGATTAACTCGAGAAAAGTCAAGCCCATATTTCCATTTTGGACCTTCTCAATATGTCTCCAACTTATAAGGATATTTTATATAAGACCTTGAAAGAATTTGGAGTTCTAGAAAATATCAATTGGTCTAACTTCCAAACACTTCTAGGACATTTTCCCTCTAAAAATCAAGTGAATTTGACCACTCAGACATTTCACCCATGGGTTATGTCTTCATTCTAAATTGAACCATTGAGGATTTTATTCAAGCCTTCTTTATTTATATGACACTTGAAGACACCTCTAGCCTGTGGGTAGCCTAATTATTGAGGTGAATATCTAGATTAGGGCTAGATCCATTGATGTATCACTTGAAACTAGTATTAAACCTATTACTTTCAAGGGAAAGGGAGATAAATGACATGAAAACAAGTACATTGGAGGTGATTAACCAAACTTAATACCCTATATCTACCTATATTTACCTAAGAATATGAACTAGGATTGAAACCTATTTCACTAAATAAATATGAGTCTTCGAGCATCAATATTTCACTATAAAGGTAATGGTCAAGACACTAACTAAGAGGGGTGATCAAGAAGTCTCCTCAAGGAAAATAATGAAGCAATATCCACACTTAGCCATTATAACACCATATAACACTCTTCATATGATCTGATAGGATGATTAATAACTTGTAAAAAGTTAATAATATAGGATAAATGAAAGGAAGTTGAAGACTATCACTAACATTCATCAACCACCATGAAAATACACTTGTTGAAACATTGAAAGGCTGTATGTCATCATGTATTTATTTCAAAGTCAAAGTAAAAGTATTATTTGAGTAGGGCTTCACCATATTTAGGTTGAGGAATATTACCATGCCAAATAAATAAGTACATATAGGAGGAATGAGAGAAGAGAGAGAGAAGGGATGTGGAAAGAGTCCTTGACAAGTGTCATCCCTCATAAATCAACTACAATTCCAAATGGAAAGGAAAAAAATAGTATTATCATCCTTTTAAACATGTGTTACTTGGTGTGATGATGTTCTTCTAGAGAATTGGCTTAGGAGAGCCTCTTCGACTCCTTGGATGACTCATCACTCTTCTATGAAACCAATCTCCTCATTGATAAGAAGTAACAAATTGCCTTATTGATCATATAATTTTATTTTATCTACCATTTTATCTTATTAACACCTTACACATGTTATAATTCCTTCATACTGATGTTACAAAGTGTATCAATCCTTCTAGGATATTCAACATCTATCCAACTACCACTAGGTCCATAGGTGTCTTGAAACTCTTTATGTTCTCCTCTCCACTCCTTTGCACTTGGTTAGAGAGTTAAAAATTCACTTTGATTTATAATATGAGGACTTAAAAACATCATAAATTTTTTACCTAAGGTCATACATAATCTCAATATGATCAATCGTGTTTCACTCAATCAATCTCCATGAAAAATAGCTAAACCCTATAATTTTAGGCCTATTTTGCACCCCTTTTGACCCACATGTGACAAGTGATAAATTAAATGGATGCTATAGGGAATAATACAAACCATAAAGGTGATTCAAAGGTCAAATAAATGCATTTGAACCACTTATAAGGATAAGCTCAGTCATCGATCTCTTAGAAGAGTTTTAGGAGGGTTTAGAGTGATTTAGCTTGTTAAGGATTGTTCATAAAGAGTAAATACTCTTTCCTATAGAAAATTACACAAGGTTAGAGTGTACATATATATTAAAATCCTCCAATATATTTTTAAGACCATGCATTTTCTTATTCAATTTTTGAGTAAAACCATATCTTTTCGGGCTCTTCATAAGGCAAAAATAGTGTTTTGAGGTGGTTGCTCTACTAAAAATAATTCATAAGGGACAAACCTATGATGAATTTATAAATTACATGAATTTTGAGTATATATACCTTACTAACATCCCCCACTAGTATTTTTCCCCATGAAATTTCTCATTCAACTTTTAACGTGAACAAGATGACCCTTTTGATTGTTCAAGCCTATCAAGAAGGTCGAGATGGCTATTTAAACAAAAAATCCTTCAAACTCCTTATTTTTGAGTTGGATATATTAATATGAGTTATAAAACACCTCCCATGATATATCCAATTGGTTTCCACAATATATTGACTCTTTAAATATCTTTTCAACTTGATTTGCCTACCATGAGGGTTTGTAGGCATTCTTAGCACTTTGACTCTAGTAGCCCTATTTTGGTGTTTTTTCAACCTTCCATGGGTTTCAATAATTGTGTAAACATATATAAATATCATTAACATATATCACAAACCTTATACCTTCAAACTAAACAAAAATGCATACTTCCATGTTTATTTTGTAGGCAAGCATGTAGGTCTTCTTTTAGGCCTGATATAGTGCTAAGGCCTAGGAATAACTCCTTTTTAGTGGTTTATTCTCTTCCTCAAGAGTATAAACATTGTGGTAACATAATTAATGGACTTATTAACTTAAAATATCTATCCAACCTCATACTTGGCTCAACACTTACCTTTCTTGTTCATTTTGGTACATAGTCCCATGAATCTTCTCCTAAGCATGGCATCTTGTTATGCTTGAGAAAGGTATTTTTGATTGGATATTATTATTACACACATAAACAAGCCTTATTATGGTACCATTCATATATACATACATTAATAATGATATATAAGTGTCAAATTAAACTCGTTAAGGTAGTCACTCTTATTTTTTGGGTGCAGACCTGTAGGCTTGCATTTCAAGTTCAACACTACTCTCAAGCCCACTTTTGAAATATATTTTCAAATTTACAAAGGGATATAATTTTTTTATATTATTATATAATATAATCCTCACCTATATAATTTTATCCACATCTATTTCAATGCAAAATAATGTTTCTTCTTCATGGTTTCACTCTTAGGCTTGACACAACCCACAAATATGCATGACCAGTTGTCTTTTCATCGTTTCTGACCCTAAATGATCATTTTTTGGTTTATTACTCTATTATTCACTTGTGTAATCCATTATTAAGTATTTTAAATCATAATTATTAGGTGATAACCCAATTTTACTTATTGGTTTCTTCAAGACAAAACTTTCATAACCATACTGACTTTTTGGGTCCCTAACATGCTTGTAAGTGAGTATTTCTAAGTTTAGAACTCATTTTAGGCCTATTATGAATATTATATATTATATTAATTCAAATTATATTTACATAAGCATAAAATATATTTATCTTATCTTAGTAGCCTTCTCAAGGAGAAACATGTAGTGTTTGTTAAGACTATATCATTCTAAATTGTATATTTGGCACAGTTAGCTTGGTATGTATGATTGTACAACATTATTTACATTTTGGGCCTATTAATTTCATTTAATAGGTCTTAGGATAGTTTTTTAATCCAAAATACTATTTTAAAAAGTTGTTTCCATCACTCCCATGTTATAAATATCTCATATTCTCATCAACCTACCATTGTTCTTAATGCTTACACCTGCAACCTAGAAGAAATACTATGCTTGTAAGGAGTTTTAGACCTTGTAGGAATTGAGAGGTTATTTCATGACCATAAAAATAATTTTGGAGATTTGGATATGGTTTCATATCTCACCAACATGCTCCCATCTTTTTGAATCCCTAAAAACATAAAAAAACTCCATTACTTCCAACTTACAACTTGCTTCACTATGAATGTTTCTTGACTTTTGAATACTAATAAATTAAAAATGATGATGGAGAGTGATGTGTTAAGGATTTTAATACCATTTAATATCTCACATATCTTATAATTTGTCTCCTTAAACCTTGAAACACACTCAAATAAGGGAAAATTGTGCCTACAGGGTTTTAAAAGGGTTTAAGGAGTTACAAGCACTCTTAACGATTATTCATAAATTTAAGGCCTTCATTATATATAAAAATGATATAATTTTTAAGGAAATTATGGTTTATCTAATAAATATTTTATGTGATAATTTAGGTGACGGTTTTACCCCAATTGGTGGCAGAACTTTCAGGAGCCATAACTTTTGCACCATAGCTCCGTTTGACTCCTCGTTTAAACCGTTGGAAAGATAAAAATGAGGGGAACATATTGAGATGGAAAAAGATATGATAAATGAGTTTTCACCCCTAAAAAATAAATGTAAGTTCCCCAAATTTCAATTTTAGTAGTGCAGTCTAAAAATAATAAGTTTCTAAAAATAGTAATTCCTTAAATTCTGTATTGTTGTAAATCGTGGAAGTCAAACCACTTAATCTCACTCAAGATTGGTGACCTTACACATCATATTAAGAAATTAAAAATGTGTATAAATTAATATTTAACCCAAAATGTAAATCAGACATCTCTTCCCAGAGATAGACATATGTTGTATCTGCAATTTTGAGCAATAAAACATCTCTTCTCAGAGATAAAATTATTATAATTGTGTTGTTCTTATTTCTTGAATTATCTTTCAACCAAGGATTTTGAGTTTTGGATCAAGGGTCCCCTCATTTTCCTAAGATCATTGATTCCAATTCTTTCTCTCCTTCATGAACTATCCTCAAACTGGTTGTCTTTCTCAATCTTGTGAAAGACTTGATGGAGAGTTTAACTAGTCTTTTTCCTTTCTTAGACCTGTTTAAAATTGTTCAATAATTATTTGGCCTTGATGAACATAGATAATCATGACATATACATGTAAGCTATTGGAAATTAATTTTACATTTCTCTTTGATAGCTCACTAGATGTCCAGGGGGTGTATGCCTATTATGCACTTAGACTAGTAGCCTTCTTGCATCCAGTAGGCTATGGATTCACTAGTCACCATAATTTGAAGGTGTACCTTGACTAAAAATGGCTTGAATCAAGATGAAACAACTAATAATGCCTCCAAAAACAAATTAAAACACACACAACAAAGCAAAGGAGAATAAACAAGACACACATTATGCTAAGAAGCACTTAGGGAAGACAAAACATGAGCAACTACTATGTACAACTATCCTCCAAGGTTCAATCTACCTAGATAAAAAGGGAAGATTCTAAGATCTCCTTCATGTGGTGAATAAGAGAGATGGATAAGCTATTTCTCAAACATTGTTCTTACTCTATTAGCTCTTTATTTAACTTCTAATATCTTTGGCTTGTCTTGAATTGGATCGATTGAGGCAAACATGTCTCTAATATAAATAAAATCCTCTTGTAGTTTAGAGCTTACCTCATGTTGTTATTCATTAAGAGGGCTCCTCAATGTGGCCACACTTTAATTCATATACATGACTACAATGTCATTCTCTTTTGGTTTATTTAGATTCTACTCTTTTTTCAATATGACACCTTGAGAGAGGTCATCTTTTTTGTCCATTTATGTAAGTTGTTCCAACTCTTAACGAAGTTCTAAATATTGATATCTAGATTTATCATGCTATTTTTCAAGTTTAATTTGATCAAATTCATTTTGAGTATGTTATTCAACCTTCACAATCACTCTATAAATGTCTTCATATGGAGCTATAGGTCCACTATCCAATCTTGAACAAAAAATTTCTTACTCTTTCCAAAAGGCATCTTCATCTTGTTCATTTGTGAGAGAAACCAATTCATTCTTCACTTTAAGTTGTCTATTAGTGACTTAAAACCTATCCTGGTCTTCAAATTCCTCACCAAGGGTAGCAAAATATTCTTCTTATTTATAAATGATCACAACTTCAATTAGGATCTTATATTGTGTCATCACTCTATCATCCAATGTTTCCATGCCAAGATCTTCCATCTCTTCAAGGAAAGCATGATACAATTGTTGTCAAGCATCATCAAGATCATTAGAAGTATTTATAGTTTCAATAATGCATTCATTTGAGTTGTTCTCAAGACTACCCTCTAGTGGAGTTGTTATTTTAGACTCATTTATACCTTCATAAAAATTTTATATCTAATTTTCCTCTTCTTCCATGAAGTATGGGATTTCATCAATTAAACACAAGCTTAGTTCATCATGTGTTCCTTATCCCAAACCAAATTATTCTTTACCCTCATGAAGAGGAATACCAATGGTGATCTCTTTATCATACTCACTTGAGACACTCTCTTTCTCAGCTACAAGCTCTTCACTTGCCTTTGATACAACTAGTTCTCTCTCCAAAGAATAGATGGTGGGAGGTAAAGATAGCTGATTAGTTTGTTTGAAGCTTGATAAGGTGTCTTTATAACTTGGGATCCTGAAGGAATTATTTGGGAGATCTTGGGGAAGGGGATGAGAATTTTGTGTTAAGAATTATTCATTCTTCTCATTCTAGGTAGCAATCAACCCCTAAAATTCTGATATACCTTGGTCTTCATGGACATATCTAACTTGAGGGATGGATGAAGGACTTGGGAGACTTAGAAAATCTCTTGGTTTGACCTCTACCACATTATATTTTTTCTAATTTTGGATGGGCATGGGATAAGGTTCCTTCTCAAGGATTGGAATGATGTAATCAAGAGTCATAGTCCAAGAAGGTCTCCATGATGGAATGGTTTGAGGTTCTTGAGGAAGAGTGGGTGGAGCCTACATAGACATAAGATTTTATTGATGGTATATTATTTCTTGGAGTAGATTGGAAGCAAAATAAGGATGATTTGGTGTAAGAGAGGGAACATGAGGCTGATGGTATTGAATTTTATGCCTCTAATGGGCCACTAATCTATTTTCCATACATTGAATTAAGTCTTTTATCCTTAACATGTCATTTCTTGGTGTTTATTGATACTCCCTCTCAATAGATTCCCATTAAATCTTAACCAAATATAATTATTACCTCATATTCTTAATAATATGGGTAGGGAAAATTAGGCAAATATCTTCTTCTCTATCAATCTCTCTCAATATCCTTTCATAGTTTAATAGGAGTTATTCAAGTCTTGATAAGGATTGAGTAAGAACATGATTATGTTGACTAGGGGAAACATATTTTTGACAAGGTTGATTATAGGGATAAGTAGGATTATAAAGAATTTAAGACATGGGGAACACAAATAATAATAAATTTGATACACTTTTGGTTGAGGGCTACTTACGAAGAAGTCATGAACATCATTAGCTTGATATGAAGGATATATTGGTAAGGCATATACATTTTGAATAAAAAAAGATTGAGAACACATACCAATTGGTATTTTATAAGCCCTTGGGATAATTAAACAAACTTTAGTTCCCTTATATTCCTCTTTGATGATTGTGTCCATGCCTTCAAAGGTTTATGTATTCAATAGCTGCATCAAAAACTCTTTAATGTATGATAATTTATCCCATCAATGTGCCAAAATTATTATCATTCTAAATTGAACCTTTGAGGAGGTTATTAAATCCTTATTCATTTATATGACACATGGAAACACCTCTATGTGTTGGGTGGCCTAATTTTTGAGGTGAATCTCTAGATTAGGGCTAGCTCCCTTGATGTATCATCTAAAACTACTACTAAACCTATTGATTTTAAGGTAAAGAGAGAGAGAATTGACATGAAATAAAGTAAATGGGAGGTGATGAACCAAAAATATTACCCTCCACCTACATATATTACACTAAGAATATGAAGTAGTATTGAAACCTATTTCACTAACTCAATATGAGTATCCAAGCATCAGTGTTTCAATATGAAGGTAATGGTGAAGACACTAACCAAGAGGGGTGATCAAGATGTCTCCTAAGGGACACTAATTAAGAAAAATAAACACTTATCCATTATAATCCCATATAACACTCTTAATATGACCTATTGGGATGAATAACAACCTATAAAAAGGTAATAAGATAGGATAAATGAAAGGATGACGTAGACTATAACTAATATTTATCAACCATGATGAGAATACACTAGTTGCAGCATTGAGAAGGTTATAAATTATCATGTATTCATTTAAAATTCAAATTAAAAGTGTTATTTTAGTAGGGCTCACCATACTTAGGTTTAGGATCATTACCATGGCAAACAAGGCAGTATATATAAGATAAATGAGAGAGGAGAGAGACAAGGGAGGTAGAGAGAGTCCTTGAAAAGTATCATCCCTCACAAATTAGTTAAAATTCCAAATGAAAATGGAAAATAATAGTATTATCATCCTCTTCAACATTTTTTTCTTGGTGTGATGTTGATCTTAAAGAGAATTGGCATAGGTGAGACTCTTCAAATCCTTGGGTGACTCATCACTCTCCTACGAAACTGATATCATCCTTGATAAGAAGTAACAAGTTGCCTTCTTGATCATATAACTATCCTTGAGATACCATTTTATCTTCTTGACACCTTTCACATGTTATAAGGCCTTCATAATTATATTATAAAGTGTATCAATCCTTCTAAGATCTTCCACATCTATCCAATTACCATTAGGTCCATAGGTGTCTTGAAACTCTTCATGTTCTCCTCTCCACTCCTTTGCACTTGTTTCGAGAGTTACAAATTCAATTTTATTATTCATATCAAGACCTATAAAACATATTAAATTTTATACCTAAGGTCATATGTAGTCTCAATATGATCAATCATGTTTCACTTAATCAATCTGCATGAAAAATAACTAAAACCTACATTTTTAGGCCTATTTTACACCCATTTTAACCCACATGTGCCAATTTATTGATTAAATGGATTATAATAGGACTCAAAATTACAATAAAGGTAATTACAAGGTAAATTAGATGCATTTTAACCACTTAAAAGTTAAAATTCAATCATTAGGCTCTTAGAAGGTTTAAGGAGTGTTTTAGCTTGTTAAGGATTATTCATAAAGAACATATCCTATTTATTATATAAAATGCCACAAATTTGGAGTATATATACCTATTATACATATAAAATATACATTGAGGCCCATTCATCTTCTCATTCAATTTCTTATCAAAACCATATCTTTTCGAGCTCGTCATAAGGCAAAAATAGTGTTTTGAGGTGGTTGCTCTCTTAACAATGATTCATAGAGGATAAAACTCTAAATAATTGATAAATTATATGAAGTTTGAGTATATAGACATTAATAACATCCCAAATGAGTAATTTTACCCATGCACTTTCTCATTTAACATCCAACATGAACAAGATGACCCTTTTGATTGTCTAGGCCTATCAAGAAGGTTAAGATGGTTGTTTAGACAAAATAATCCTTAAAATTCCCTATTTTTTATTATGATATGTTAATAAAAGGTATTAATTACTTCCCATGATATATAAAAGTGGTTTACACAATATATTGGCTCTCAAAATATCTTTTCAACTTGATTTGCCTATCATGAGGGTTTGTAGGCATTCTTAGCACTTTGACCCTAACAACCATGTTTGAGTGTTTTATCAACCGTAAAAGTGTTTAAATCATTGTAAAAACCTATTTTATAATAATTAAAATATATCACAAACCTTATAACTTAAATATAAACAAAAAAATTAATACTTCCATGTTTATTTTGTAGGTAGGCTTATAAGTCTTCTTTTAGGCCTAATATCTTGCTAAGGCCTAAGAATAACTTTTTTTGAGTGGTTTATTCTATTATTCAGGAATATAATTTTTTTTATAACATAATTCATGATAATTTTCACCTAAAATTATCTATCTGACCTCATACTTGACTCAACACTTACCTTTCTTGCTCATTTTGGTATGCAGTCCCATGAATATTCTCCTAAGCCTATCATCTTATTATGCTTGAGAAAGGTCTTTTTGATTGTATATTCTTATTAAAAACATAAAAAAGACTTATTAGTTTCAAAATAATATATAAATTCATTAATCATGATATCTAAGTTTCAAATTGGACTCACAAAGGTAGTCACTCCTATTTCCTGGGTGTAGACCTGTAGGCTTGCATTTTAAGTTCAACGCTACTCTCAAGCCCACTCTTGAGACGTATTTTAAAATTTATAAAGGGAATTAAACAAAAAAAAATATTATATATGATCCTCCTCACCTATTACAATCTTATCCATATATTTTTCAATGCAAAATAATGTTTCTTCTTCATGGTTTCACTCTTAGGCTTGACATAGTCTATAAGCATGCATGACTAGCCATATTTTCATCATTTCTAACCCTAAATGGTAATTTTATGGTGTTTTACTCTCTTATTCACCTATATAATCCTTTATTAAATATTTTATACCATCCTCAATATGTGAGAAACCAATTTTACCTATTGGTTTCTTCAAGATAAAACTTTCATAACCATATTGACTTCTTGGGTCCCTAACATGCGTATAGGTGAGCATTTCTAAGTTTAGACCTCATTAAAAGTATATTATTGATTAATATTATATATTATATTACCTCCAATGATATTTATATAAAATTAAAATCTATTTATCTTATCTTAGGACCCTTTTCAGGGAGAAACATGTAGGGTTAATTAAAACTATATCATTTTAGACTATATATTTGGCACAGTCAGCGTGATATGTATGACTGTATAACCCTTTTTCCATTTTTTGCCTATTAATTGAATTAAATAGGTATAATTATAGTTTTATAATCTTTAATACCATGTTTACAACTTGTTTCCATCATTCCCATGCTATAAATATCTCATATTCTCATCAACCTACCATTGTTCTTCATGCTTACACCTATAACCTAAAAAAATACTATGATTTTGAGGAGTTTTAGATATTTTAAGAATTTATGGGTTATTAAGTGACTCTAAAAATCAATTGGGAGATGTGGATATGGTGTGATATATCACCAACATACTCTCAATTGTTTGAATCCCTAAAAACATAAAAAACTCCATTACTTCCAACTTGTAACTTGCTTCAATATGAATGTTTATTACCTTTTGAATGATCACACATGACAAAAGATGATGGAGGGTGATGTGATAAGGATTTTAAGACCCTTAAATATCTCACACAATTTTTCATTTGTATCCTTGAACCTTCAAACACACTCAAACAAGGGAAAACTATGATTGTTGAGTTTTAGAAGGGTTTAAGGAGTTAATAACACTCTTAATGATTGTTCATAAAGTTAATGCCTTCAATATATAGACCAATGATATAATTTTTAAGACTATTAGGGTCTCATAATTTTCTTAATATCTCTACTTCCAACTCTATCTTTCCTTCATGAGCTATCTTCAAACCGATTGTCCTTCTTAAGGTTGTGAAAGACCTGATGAAGAGTTTGATTGGATTTTTTAATTTCATGGACATCTAAAAACTTATTCAATCATGATTCTACCTTTATGAAATTGGATAAGTGTGGCATGAAATTTTAACCTATTGGAAACACATTTTATCTTTCTCTTTGATATCTCACCAGATGTATTTGTAATTATTTTATAGGACATTATTTTTTTTTACATGTACCTATTATTATTACATTGTAAATGACTCACAAAAGTTGAAAAATGTACATGACACTAAATTAGACCCATATATGTTATTAAAAATCTTGAAACATGTTACCTATGCATGATGAGGCTTTTGAAAAGGCTTGAACTATGCAAATTTACCCATGAGACTTGAGACTCATTTAAATGAATTCATTCACATGTTTTTCCTATTCTTTTCAAGGTTCATCTAATTTACTTAGACATTATCACCCATGAAAATGGAGGTTTGTGTAAGAAAAAGGATTTAGGAAGGCCTATACTAAGTAAAACATTAACCTTAACATATCCAAAAACCTTAAATTCTTCAAAGTTACTTAGCTTCTACTAAGCCATCACATATTGACCAAATTGGCTAAGAAGATGACTTATCAAGTGTCCTAGGATACTAACCCTCACAATACATTTCATTAGACCTTTGAAGCACTCTGACACCACCTAACTAGAACTCATAAGCTACAAGACATCATAAGATAAAACATAGGCATAAAAAGGTTATCAACAAAGTTAAACAAGTCTGGATAGCAAGTTTTAAAATGCAATGGCCTATGGTAGCCATTTTGGCTAATAGGTTCATCTCATAATTTTCCATTGTAGATATAAGTATTAATTTCCAAGCATAAAGTAAAAAGGGTGTTTATAGATAATCAATCAGACTTAAATCTATATGCATTAAGTTTTATAAAGTGTTTGAGATATTTTACAACAACACTAGAGCTTAATACGATTACTATAAAGGCATATGATAATAATGAGTGCCATTCGATGGGAACTATCTATCTTCCACTCATGGTGGGGACTACCATTCAAGAAACCATCATTCACATTCTTGATCTAAATCCCCCATAAAATATACTCCTTTTCCATCCATGGATCCATGTCAAGACCACCATCCCATCCACCCTCAATCGATGTTTAAAGTTTTCTCATGATAGTATAGAAGTTACCATTCCAGGTGATCTTCAACACTTTCAATATTAAAAAATATTATAAGGGGGATATTTAAATTCTAATTATTTACCACTTACTGAAGATACCTATGAACATATTGAGGAGTCACCAAAATTTTCCAATTATATACATCCTGATGAGTTACTCTCTACACCTACCATTCAACCATCTACATCCAAAAATCCACCATCTATGTCTAAGTCCACATGTCCACCATCTAGATTTTCCATTGAGGATGCAATTATGGGAAAATATGAAATCCATGATGCCCATTATCTTGGAAAAATTCATATGTCCCCCAATAATCATGGTAGGCTCCATCATAGAAAATAAACATAAGTGGTTTTTAAGATTGGAAAAACTTCTTTCATGGAAGATGACTTTCTTTCTGAAGAACAAATTTAAGTTTCAACTCCTCTTGATCCTACTCTAATGAATTAGCTACATGTTTCTAAAACAATCAATATCTTATACCTAAATTCATTATGTGAAATATCATGAATTATAAATAAAAAGGTCTTGGTCTCCATACACAAGGTCTCAATGAACCTATGATGTTCATAACACATGGAGCCTTTCAAGGTATTGGATTCAAACCATCTAGTGTGAGCATATGCAATTATGATAGTGAATCTTCTTCCATGTCTGAGGAATTCTCTTCAGATACTAAAATGAGTTCCATTTATATCCACTTTGAAGACTTATCCATCACAAACCTATTTCATGATAATGTTGTTTTAGCTCTTGAACTAAAATTTCCATAGCTTATCTTATGAGTCCAATAACAATCACAATCATTTTCATAATTATGAGATCATATCTAAGTTTTTGAGAATTAGATATCATACACCAGTAAGAGATCACAAGAAGGGATTTTAAATTTAGTTGGATAATTTTTCATTCTTTGGGGAACTTACAACCTCTACTCATCCACACCATCACATAAATAACATAGTTCAAATGAGAGAAATATCAAATGATGAAACTCTAAATTTACAAAATCCTAATATTTTGAAACTTATTACTTCCCTAGATCTATAAGAATGGTCTGCTTTAACTCTACTCCTTAAGGATTTTTTAGATGTGTTTGCATGGTCATATGTAGACATGCTAGGTTTAGATCCTTCACTAGTTGTTCATAACCTTGTTATATATAAAGATGTAAAACCATTCAATTATAAACTTAGAAAAATGCATACAAAGGTAGCATTACTCATGAATGAAGAGTTACAAAAACAATTAGAATTTGGCTTCATACAACCAATAGACTACTCAAAGTGGATATCCAATATAGTACTAATATTTAAGAAACCAATGAGGATTATAGTCTACATAGATTTCTAGGATATCAATAAAGCATGTTATAAATATGACTTTCTTTTACCAAATATAGACATGATTATTGTTTCCATGGTAGGTTATGAGATGTTGTCCTTAATGGACAATTTTTTGGGATACAATCAAATCAAAATAACTCCTAAATACAAACATAAGATAAAATTTATAACACATTGGGGCATGTTTTGTTGTTAAGTAATGTGTTTTGGCCTCAAGAATGTTAAAGCCACTTATCAATGTGAAATGAAAATTATCTTTCATGATATGCTCCATGATGTCGATGAAGACTATATAGATGATATTTTGCCTAAATAAAAAACTAGAGTAGAACATCCTATGATTCTATGCAAAAATTTTAAATAGTTGACATAATATAAGGTTCATCTCAATCCAAATAAATGTGTGTTTAATGTTACTTCAAGAAAGCTTTTAGGCTTCATTGCATCAAAAAGAGGTATATAGGTGGACCCTGAAAAGGTCACATCTATCATAGAAATGCCTCCACCAATAAATATCAATTAAATTCATAGTTTTTAAGGTAAATTCAAGCCATCTGTAGATTGATATCATAGCTTGCAAACATATGTCATCCTTTCACATTTCTTCTAAAAAATAACACTAATTTTCATTGGAATGAGGAATACAAACAAGCATTTTCAAATCTTAACTACTATCTATAAAATCCACTAGTCTTAATGCCTCCAACTCTAGGGAAACCTCTCATACTATATATTTTAACAACATTGTTTGCATTGGGGGCATTATTGGCACAACATGATGAATAGGGAGAAAAAAGAATAATGTATTATCTGAGTAGAACCTTGGTATCATATGAAATAAATTATTATTCCATAAAGAAAGCATGCCAAGAAGTTGTTTTTGCTCAATAATCAAACTAAAATCATTGCCAAAGTTGATCCACTCAATTATATCCTTTCCAAATAAAATCTAAAAGGGAGAATGTCTAAGTGGGTCATGATTCTAAGTGAGTTTGACATAAAGTATGTCAACCAAAAATCTATCAAAGGACAAGTAATTACAAATACCTTGCAAGAAGTGCCTTTAATAGATATCAAACTTCCAATCAAATATTTTTCAAATAAAGCTATAATGTCCTTGAATGAATCATTAGAATGACAATTATACTTTGATGGGTCTTTCACAAGTCATGACTCAGGGGAAGGTATTTTTCTCATCACTCCACATGGTGATCACATTTTGAAAGCATTTTGGATATGATTCAATTATACTAATAATATAGAAGAATATGAAGCTCTCATTTTTGGTCTCAAGTTTGAAATTTAGTGGAACATACATCATCTCCTAATTTTTGGAGATTCATGGCTAATCATCAAACAAGTAACTGATGAATACCAAGCTAAAGATGATACGCTAACTCATTATAAATAGATGGTAACTAGTCTTAAATAGTGATTTTTAGTCTATATAAATTAATCAAGTTTCTTGAGTCAATAACATGGTAGTTAATGCTATGGCCATGATTGTTTTTCTCCTCAACATGTACCCAAATGATAGTCACAACTAGTTCTTTGTTGAGTAATTGATGTGTCTAGCATACGATACTCTCTAATATTAAATTGTTTATGAGGTTGTTGGTCCTAATTCCCTTTGGTACCAAGATATATACACCTACCTCCATGAACATTTGATCCCTCATAACTTATCCCAAAATCACAATAAATCCTTCATCTAGCGAGCTTCTCACTTTACCATCCTTGAAAATACACTATAGCATAGGTGTTATGATGGAAATTTATTACAATGTTTAAAATATAAATAGGATGCCTTAGTCATTAAGGAAGTTCATAATGGAATTTTTTGTGCTCATACTAATGGCATGGTCCTTACAAAGAAATTTATTCACATCAAATATTACTTTCAAATGAATGAAACTAATTCATCCCAATATGTCAAGAAATTTGTCCCATGCCAAAATCATGGTGACCTAATCCATTCTCCATCACAAGCCTTGTAACCCATTACCACTCCATGGCCCTTCACATTGGGGTTAAACCTCCTTGGAAAAATCAATCTCAACTCTTCAGATGGTCATAAGCTTATAATCACCACCATTGAGTACTTTACTAAGTGGGTCAAAGCCATTCTGATAACCTACATATATGGAAAACATATTTCCAAATTCATATTAAACCATATAATTTGCCATTATGATATCCCTTTTACCATTATATTAGATAATGGTAAGTCCTTTAAGAATAAATATGTCAATATATTTTCAAAGGATACCATATCACTCATAAATGGTCCACACCATATTATCCCCAAGGCAATGGTCAAACAGAGACATCAAATAAAAACATCTTCAAAATCCTATTGCACATTGTCAATTATGTTGGTTCTGATTGTAATTTACAAATTTACCCTACTTTTTGGGATTAATATACTAGAATTTTCACACCAATGGGGGAAATTTTGAATTCCCTTATTTATGACACTTAGTCCATCTTACTTGTTGAAATTGAGCTTCCATAATTATGTGTCTCTTTACAAAATCTTGTTATTGATGAAACATATCACATCTCAAGACTACATGAGATTGATCTACTAGATGAGAAATTTCTTAATGTCCTTAACTATTTTCAAGCCTATTAAACCCATCTCCTTCATATCTATAACAATAATATTTTATTTGGAGATAGATTCAGTGATTACATGGATAATAACAATGGTATGCGGAGCTAGAGAAATATATTGGATTGTTGTGATCATCAGCCTGAGCTTTTCCTGAGAGTTTGGGAGATTCAACAGTTGATTCAAGGGACCAAAATCCCTCTCTTCCCCTATGAAGATGAACAATACTAGTGGCCAGATAAGAATGGATGGTTTTCTATCAAGTCTACTTATCAATTGCTGATTCTTGAGGCTCAGAATAAAGACTTATGGAAAAAGGTTTGCAATTATAAACTTATACCAAAAATTGACATGTTTTGGTGGGCTACTACTCATAACAAAATTTTAACATAGGACAACCTTCAAAAGAGAGGGTTTACCCTGGTAAATAGATGTTATTTGTGTGGTTCAAAAGAGGAAACAGTTTCACACCTTTTCATTCACTATGATTTTGCTCAAGAATTATGGGGCATAATTCTAAATAGCTTTGGTATTGAATGGGTCTTTAACTCTGACCTTAAGGAAGTTATCCTCAACTAGAATCCCACCTTTACACATTCCTGGCTTATGGAATTATAGAATCAAACTCTACCCTATTTGAGTTGGATTTTATGGAAAGAACACAACCATAGAATTTTTAGGGACACTGCTAGAAATGCATCCCAGGTGTTTCATTCTTTTGTTAAGACTCTTATGGAAAGTGTCACCACTGCCCATATTCGTTCTATGGAGAAACCCCTAACTCAAGTTGAAAATCAAATTGTAGCTAAATGGAAGGTTTTAAACCATATCCCTAATTATAATAACTCCAAAATTCTTTAGAGACTAATTACTAAATGGATTCCCCCAAAGCCTAATTGGATGAAACTTAACTTTGATGGGGCATCCAAGTCTAATGGTAAAGCTAGTGGAGGAGGAATTATAAGAAATGATAAAGGATGGATGATTGTTGTCTATGCTGGTGGAATAGGATTCTAGAGAAATAACTATACTGAAGCAATGGCTCTCTTATGGGGTTTAAAATTGGCTATATCCCTAGGAATAAAGGACTTGAGTATTCAGGGAGATTCTAAAATGGTCATTGATGCAATTAATAAAGCATCAAATGTGGGAATTAAGCTAAAAGATATCAATAGGGATATCTAATTTTTTTTGTAAAAGTTTTCTAGAGTGGATATTTCACATATTTATAGAGAGGGAAATAGTGTTGCTGATGCCTATGCTAATCTTGGTAAGTAATTTTTAGATTGGCGGTGTTGGTGCCAAGTTGCTCATATTCCTTTAAACATTAGGGATATTATTCAAAAGGAGATCACTTGTCAAAAATGAGTCAAACTTATGTGAAGGATAGCTCTTGTAGGTGGTTCATTTGGAGGGGGCCATCATGGATCTCAAAACTTGATAACTATTGTACTCTTTTGACAATCATTCATGATTTATCGTATCAAGATGTTAAGGCACATAGGTCTCATTATGAAGATCACTAGGAAATGATTTCCAAGCATGGGAGTAACAAACATCATCTCTATATGGTATTTCAAATTATGAGCCATCACATTATCATTATGCATAATTGGGAGCAAGGGCTTCTAACCACTTCAAAGTTGAAGGTTAAAATTAGGAACTCTATAGGTTTGGTCTATAAATCAAAAATGGGAGGAGACCAAATTTAAATAGAACCAGTCTCCTATTATGAGTTCAAAGATAATCCACTAGTTTAGCATTACTGTAAAGAAGGGGGGATTAGCCCATACCTAGAAAGGCTCAATGGGTTTGATGAAAACTTGTCTGAGCAATTTGCGAGGTCTTGGTTAAATTGGCGAGTCACTGTTGGCAGAATTAGTTTTGAGATTTTTGAAAAGGTGATTGCTATGGCTACAAGAATGTCCATGTAGGGGATAAAGATTCAAAGGAAAACAAAAATTATGGATCTCTCAAGCCATAAACTATTCCTGGGAGAAGGCAAAGAACTCATTCCTTACCAAGGAGGATTCAAGCATGTTAAACTACCTAAGCCATGGGATGGAGTGTGCATCATCCTCATGAAGTACTTCACACTCGAAGGATGATTTACCATGTTCTATAATTACCATCTCCCCCTTTTAAATCACTTTAGGCACAATGCTCTCATTAGTTTTCCTTTTTACCTGCTCTCCTCTCTAGAACATTTTGTCTTTAGGGTGAAAGCAAAAATGTCTAAAAAATTGGATATGAATCCTATCCCCTTACACCAGGGCCTCATTTTCTATTTATATAATTTTCACCATGCCCTTGAGCCATCCAAGACTATCAGAATTGATAGTGGGGATATGTCTTCTAATCCTTTGTCTAGTGATGCTATCGATGAGTCCTATTTTTCCCTTGTTCCTACCAAAACTAAAGAAGTCTCCTTCTCTACCCCAAAAGAGACCCTTGTTGACACCCCTAGCTCCTTTGTAAGCAAGAACAGAAAGAAGAGGAAGGTTGATGCAAAGGAAGAAAATTTTGGGGGGACCACTGTGGGGACCCATAAAAACCCTGGTAGGACCATGGGGGGTCAAGGTGGTAAATATTATACATCTTCTAAGGTTAATAAGGAGGGCTTCTCCTTCAGAGTTTGAAGGTCGGGGTAGATTACTAGTAAGCCCACTCCTAAGGCTAGGCTCATTGAGTATTCAGAGAGTGCATCGGAGGAAGCCACCCAAGAAGAAGAGTCTAAGGAATTGGAAGTCCAATTTTTTTTTGAGGACACTGAAGGGAAGCAAGAGACTAGGGAATTTGAGGCTACTAAGGAGGATGGTACTGACATTACAGAAACTAATGACAAAAGGGGGAAAATGTATGTGGAGGAAGGTGGTGAGGAAATCAAGAATGAGATTGGTTTGAAATCTGAAATTGATGCCCTGAAGGATCATATTCAGAAGTTGGAGCAGAACTTCACCATTGGGCTCCAGAATTCTATTCTCTTAAACATGTCTATGCTAAAATAAGTGGGTAATACTGGGCCTATTGTCAATGTGGAGAATATTGAGAAACTGAATGATCTTCTCCAATCAATGGTTATGTAAGGAGAGACCACTCTGACTCTCATCTTTTTGTTTCGTGTTTATTTTTGTTTGTTGTGTCCATTGGTACTCTACTAGTGCCATCTCTTCTCAGAAGGCATATTTTGTTTGATTTCCTTCTTGTCTTCTTTACTTTGTAAGGGTTCAACCCCTAGTTTGCCACCTTAATTTATAAAAAACAATAATATTAGAGCAAGAGAGTTTGAAATTTGAGATATTATTTGAAAAAAAAGCCAATGAAACACCAACTTTGTTCACAAAAATAAAGACAAGTTTGAACCTAATTCATTAGGTCCTTACATTATCATTGATAAATATGGATTAGGTGCTTACAAAATAGAAAAAAAAGAAGAGAATATATGATTAACCCATGAACATCATTCACCTCAATCACTTCCATGCCTAAACTATTCTAGTGTTGTTATATATATATGTATATATAAAAAAATAAATAGAGAAACACAAATAATTTATCCAAAAGTGAAAACCATTCTTATGGCACTTTGGAAAAGTACCATGTGAAAAATAATTTATGGCACCATGTGTATACCATTATCTACATACACCCTAGTTACTTGGGGGTATCCCTTAGCATTATCCATTCACCCATTATCCATTTTTATATATCCTTATTCATTTATGTATATCCCATCTTTTCATTTGCCTTTGATATTTTAGTTTAAGTTTTAATCTTCATAGTTATGTAGCTACACCTTTGCTCATGTTTTAGTAGAATATTGTACATAACACCTAGATTAATTACTCATCCATCTAACATAAAAACACTTCTCAATTATATAAACTATGTTGTCTATCATAATTTATTGGGAGGGTAACTTTCATCTAATCATCATCATCTTACCTAATATCATCACTTTCCATATCTTCCCTTAATGGAAGAACTACATCAACCTTAGGTCCATATGGACTATGTAGGAAAAAATCATTTACATGGGATATTTGAGGTCAACTTGGCCACCACCATCATCCACAAAAATTATTACAAAGAAAAAAAACACTAAAAAAAACCCTTGTCCTTAGTAGCATACCCTAATTATCCTTCACACAGGGATTACCCATTGGATGGTTAACATTATCAAGTATTTCATATCTCAAATGGTTTTAATCTATCTAATGACATATAAAAATGCATTTGACTTCTTGTTTTTACCATTTAATTTTTTTGTACAAATTGTGTGTTTTGCTTATTTGCTTGTACAATTGTTTTTTAATTTCATATTTCTTTTACTTGGTTTTATTATTGCAAAAACTTTTTATCTGGTGTTCATTGTTTCCCTTTGTTGATTCTAAATCACTATAAGCATTATAAATAGTGTTATTATGATTTTCCATACCATGATGCACTAAATATTACACTTGTGATTCTATTAGTCCTTGCACGTATAACACAATAGACATCATGGTTTTTCCATACCATTGGTGTATATTATCATGCATAACATAAAAATATAGGTTTCTCAATTCATTTCAAAATATAATGTTGTAAATTATGTTTTAACTCTAAGTAAAGACTATCAAAAAAGTAACTATTCACCTAATCCACATCATTACTCAATTTCCAAACATATAACCCACATCAACCCATTCAAATAATAACAATATAAATTCACAATCATTCTAATAACACATAAATAACTCCCTAAATAACTCAATGTGATTCATCAATACTCCATCAGGAAAGTTAAACCATACATCTAATAATCACCTTTATCTACCAAAAATAAATAAAATCCATGATATCCAATCATGTAATCAATCATCATTAATACATGAAATAAATTCACTTCTTGGATTATGTTTGTACATTAATCAACTAAATCAATCATCCATAATCATTTTTAAATCTTTCCTTTCAATCTTCTACACCTATTTATTAGGATTGAAAAAATCACAAAATACATATTTTATAAGGACTAAACCCTTTTATGTGCATCTGTTAAATCATCTTATTCCATAATATTTGGTGTCAACATAACAAAAAGTATATAGAGGACTCATATTTAGATAATATTATATAAACCTTAATCCTTATGATTGCCATTTATGTCATTTTAATTGTATTACATCAACAAGTGGTTAGGTTCAAGAAATTACTCATAACTTACCCTCAAAACTGGGTTAAGTGGGATATGGGTATGGTTCTACCTCCATATTTAATGAAATATTGGGATGAAACTTTCCAATGGATGAGCCAATATATATAGGAGCCCACAAGTGATACAAGTCATTCTACTTAGTTTTTATCCCTTTATGTGACCTTCATGTTTCTTTTTCGGTAAAATAGAGCTTGCTTGTTCTTTTTGTTTATTTTTACCTCCTTGTGAAGAACACACACTTGAAGTTTTGTGTTTGAAAACCAAGTTTAAATTCTTCAAAAATAAAATCCTAAATCAATAAATAAATTACAAAACACTCAAAACCTATTTTCAAACATTTATACTAACAAGTTATTTTTAAGTCATACTTTTTTATTTTTGAGTCAAAAATTCAAAGCAATGTCTCCCATCACAATTTAAATGGCCTTGTTGAATAATCCTATATTTATAGAATGACCTTTTGGAAATTATCCCTTTTGATTTGGAAACCAAGAGAATCATATTGAGATCAATGATAATGATGATGATGGGGGACCTTATTAATATTTATAAACTTGTGAAGTCGCTTTACATTAAAACCCACCTTCCCAAGTCATGAAATACCTACTATAAAATAAGAACGAGGTTTTTTAAAAAATTTTGGGTCTAGGAGATAATTTTCTACCAAATTTTGAAGCCAATAACTTACATCATTTACTTTATAGGAAATAAGCTACACCTCCCATCCAAGATCAAGGAACATCTAGTGATTCATTAATGAATAACAAAGCCATTATAGGTTCTACTAACACCAATCAAAATGTCTCAAAAAATTACATGGATAAAGTTAAAGTGGTTATAGATGAAACATCTAAAAAATTCCATGCCTTTTCCATTGAAGATCATGTCAAAAAAGTAAAAAAGGAAATAACTAAAATCAAATCCAATATGTCAAGTAATCCTCTAATCAATCAACCAATCCAAAACCTAATTTGAATTCACATTAAAATCTAAATCAATCAATCAATAAATCAAAATATAAATATAAATTCAAACATGTATTTGAATTCAAATCAAACCCCAAATCCAAATTCTAATGTCAATTTAAATCCTAATCCTAATCTAAATTCGAATCCAATCAATAATCCAAATCCAAATCCAAATCCAAATCCAAATCCAAATCCAAATCCAAAAATTTATGTCCATTTAAATTCAAACATAAATAATCCAAATCAAAATTATAATTTGAATCTCCATTTATATTCAAATATCAACAGTCCAAATCAAAATAAAAATTAGAATGCCAATTCAAATCGAAGGAGTCCAAAACAAAATCAACATTCATCTTTCACTTTGAATACCAACCCCAATCCATTTTCCAATCTAAATAAATTTACAAGTCAATATTCCAATCCAATTTTGAATCCAAGTCCAAACCAACTATCATCACTTAATGATACACCATTTCTTTAATAATGGTGTAGTATGAAAGATAAGATCCAAGGATTACAATATGGTATCTATTCCAAAATTAAACAACTTAAGTTTAAATAAATTCATAGGATAAGTATACTATAATCATTATAGGATAAGTATCACTGATGTCCAAATTAAGAGATCAATAAAGGGGTAAGGGCCAAGTGAAAATAGAGCTAGGAGATAGAATAATGATCAAGGCCAGAATGTATGTACAAGATAGAAAGATAACCAAGGATGGTCTAACAAACAATCATGAGGAAATTATGTATAATGATATGTGTCACAACCAACTAAAAAGCATCATTTGAAGGTCATGCATTTGGTGGTTCACCAATATTTTTACCATAATTTGGATTAATGGAATCAAGATTAACCATAATAAGATAGAGCAAGGTAAAATAATTTAGATATTAAGATATGACATTTAAGCATATATCTAAATGTAAAATATTAAAATTTATTGTAAATAGTTGAAAAGTGGCATATAATAAATATACTAAGTACAAAAAAGGGATGTGTACTTGGATTTTCTTGGTGACTACATTATATAAGTGGAAATCAAGATAAAGTATAATTGTGGTTCACTCAGTTTTAGAATTAATTTTGTATCTACATAGAGTTGGTTCTATTAATCAATGTTAATATAGCCAATCGATAAGGACATTTATTGATATGTACTGATCTATGAAAATTCCAGATTATGACTATACGATCAACTTTTCCTACCTATGTATGATTTATATATGTGATCCCAAACCTTAGTGTTGTGTGTAACTCCTGAAATTTATCTAATTTGTCATGAAATCCTAAGTGTGCTTGTAAGGGATAGAAACAATAAAACAACAAAAAACTTATTGGGATAAGTTAACCCCAATCACCCTCTATTGATGATTGATCATTGCCTACATATCTAATAATCCTAGGAAGGAAATTAAGCCACATGTAGTTCTTGCACCTAGTGTTATTGTATAATTGTGATCCTTTGCTATATGTATACATCTAATGTTTTGACTTGGATTTAGTGTGATTTAGACTTGGCTTATGATAGTGCAAAGTTGATTATGAATTATACCTTGATTTTTTTATATATGAGTTTGATTGGGTAATTTCTCACACCACTAACACGTTAGGAAAATGAGCTAACCCTAAGGAGAGATTTGAATTTGAAAAGTAACTATTATTGGGAGTAGGTCAATATTGACCAAATCAAATCAATATTAAATTGTGATATTGACCAAATATGGTATAAATAATATGTGTGCAAATAAACTAAACTAAAAGGCAAGAGATAACTGTGAAGAATAATTAATAGGTTGGAAATAAATAGTGACATTCTTGTAGGTTTATAATAACATAATGAAAGGGTAAATTCATAAGATAACATGCAAGTGTGAGATAATGGAAGATTAGGACAGTGTGTATGTGTTCAACTCATGCATGGTAAATATGTGTCAAGATTTTCATTCTGAAGTACTGAAGATAATATTTGGTATCTACATATAAAAAAACTTGCTTTGGTCTTATTGTTAGCTTATAAACCCTAAAAATAATTATTCTTATCCTAATAACCTCTTTTCATGATCCTTGATTTAAGGCTTTCTTATTTGTCTCTATGATTCCCTCCAATATTTTTTTATATGTAACCATTTGTACAACACCTATTTTATGCACACTATGAATGCATGAAGCTTATACTAAGGTTTTCTTTCTATGTGGTTTCCCTTGGTTTTTCCTTCCTTATGTGTGATCTCCCTTAATTAAAAAAACAAACTACTTATCTATCATATTCCCGTGCACTTATAATTTTGAGTGACCCCTTAAAAACATTTTTATTGCATGAAACCTTAGGAAAAATAAGGTTTACTTGGTTATATACTTTTGTTCTCAACGATGCTTGCACATAATTATTCTTAGCTAATACTAGGGGTAAACAACATTGAAACATATCCTTAATATAATACATTCTACTAATATAAAAATAACACTATTAAATAGATAAAAGAGACATAAGTTCTAGTCTATATATGTAATAGGTCCACTTATAAAATGTTGATGCAACACTTCTAAAAATAGTGCCTCTAGGAGCTCAAATTTGACATAGACTATTTTTTGATATGGATAGTTTGAAACATAGAATAATTTCAAACTCAAATGTAACAAAAAAAATACACAAGAGTTTTAGGCTTCAAATAAATCTAATATGAAACACATGTTTATTTTCTTACATGTGCACAATATTGACATCACCATTAAAAAATTCCATTAAGATTGTAGTGTTGGAGTCGGATCACCCACTTTATTAATTGGCATATTATTTTCATTTAAAAAAACAAAAACACCATTTGCATCAATCTCATCTTCCACATTCTAGAATTTATAAATTGCAATATCATGTTTAACTTTAAAAATACACACTCAACAACAATGCATGATGATGGCCACTTAAAATTGAATTCCCTTTGACTAGTTGTTAGATATCCATTGAAAGGTGTGATTAACTATGGTAAAAACATATATTCACCATCAAAAATTATGTACTCTATCATTTTTAATGAGCCAAAGGAAACTGGATGACCATTTAATCTTTTTTTACCTTGACACATTATATAAAAAATTGAATTTTATAGTAATTTAGAATCATTAATAGAGTTTGCCACCCAATTAAAACACTAGGTTGAGATAGTATCTCTTTCTCTCTCTCTCTCTCTCTCTCTCTATATATATATATATATCCTTAGCTTGGCCATGACTACTATGTTTATTTTCTATAATTATAAATACTTCACAAATATAGTTTGTTATATATCATGTTGTGTAGTTGGTGGTGCCATGTGTGATAATGCGAGTCTTAAACCTCTACCCTAAGTTCAAATGCATGCTCCCTTGGACTCTAATGTCCTCTACTATTTACCCCTACTAGATATGTTGACCAGGGCCAAATCATTAGATTAAGTACTTGTGTAAACATGGTAACTTAAAAGTTTTATCTCTCCAATAATTAGAAGATACCCTTAGGAATGTTGTGAGTAATTTATAGTATCAATGCCTCAATAATTGAAACCCAACAGTTTGTCACTATTAAAAAAGGCAATTATAAAAAAATTTAATTAGATGATATTTTTACTATATAATTGAAAATTTTAAATTAGACATGTTTACCTATGTCCTCCTTGAGCCCATTGATCACTAGAGATGTCAACACTATGGCTATCTCATCAATATCATATACTCCCTCTATGGGGGGTATTTAATCGTGCATCACATAAATATCACATATAAAATTTCTAATCTTGGTGGTAACTGTAGACACTCAATTTCAACCACTTTCATGCCTAAATTAGGATTCAGATCAATTTCTAACAAATGTTGCTATTAAGCCTAGAAATCACCTGAATTACCCAAATTTGTCCATGTAAGGGATTTAATTTCTCAAAAATGTGGAGAGGCTTGATTAATTAGGGTATTACCTTGTATTCACTAATAACCTAGCTTAGATTCAACCATAGTCCAATTGTGACCTAGTAAATTTTCATTCTTGGCATGTCGAGCTATTTATGTAAAACATTTGAAAGTAATTCATAAAAACCAAAAAGCACTAGGCAATATTAATTGAAAAACAAACCTCAATTACCTTGCTTAAGTAAAATTTTCAAATTTAATTAGTGAATTAAATTTATATAAAAATAAAAATTTCACAAATATGAGGTCAAAGTCAAGGGAGCTATTAAAATGATTTATTAATTCCTAAAATTTAAGAAAAGGTAAGTCACAACCTCATAAATATCTTTTATGAGTTGTCATCACTCATAAATATCTAAAATGAGTTGTCAATCCTTCATAATTACTTTGACCCAACCTAGAGTTAACCTAAACTCAACCTAGGTTATTTTAGACTCAACTAAATTTAGAACTAAACCTAATATCCCTAGGGTTAGAGTTAGTTTTGAGACCTATAAATACAAATTCCCTCACTCTACCCAAAAATGATTTTATGTCTAAGGTATTCTATAGGAATGCCTTCAAGAAGCCATCAAATTAATGTTATAATGCAAAATTAATATCAATATTCACACCAAGTCAAGCCAATGAAAGCAAAGACACATCTGGGTTTAGAGAAATGCTACCAAGAAGAAGGATGCATTGATCAAAGTCTCTAATGCCATACGTTGAGCAAGAACATATTTTATGCCAACAAGTGGACACTAATTTTGAAAAGGGAGGTAAAATTATTATATGTTTTTATCTCTTATTTTAAAATTTATTCATTGTGTTATGCTCCCTTATTACTTAGGCAAGAGTGGTTCAGTTTCATTGCATTATTATACTTGAATTTTTAAGATTCACTAAAAAGGAACTAATGACATTTGTATGCTCTTTAGATTCTTAAAGATACATAAATGAATACCTAGTGGGACCACACATCCTGTATGGACCAGATGAATTATGCGGAACCTTTATAATTCATGAAAAGAGCACTTAAATCTTCAAGTTTATAGTTTTGTGCTTAAAATTCCTATCAATTTATTCTATTTATAATCAATGACTTTGCTCTATGTAATGATGACTTCACCTACTCTACTCTCTATTTATGATATTTTATTTTATATAAATAGTGAATTCACATCAATGACTTAGATATAAATGGTGACATCATTCAGTAGTGAAAATGATGACATTAACCTATGGTA
The DNA here is from genome assembly GCA_037957365.1 of Torreya grandis. NCBI lineage: Eukaryota > Viridiplantae > Streptophyta > Pinopsida > Cupressales > Taxaceae > Torreya > Torreya grandis. The sequence continues at coordinate 1,363,582 of JARHVA010000540.1, read as the reverse complement.
AATCAAGCATCATCTGAAAATGGAAACATTGACCAATGCAAATGACAACTTTGAATCCACTATTTGGTAGATTTGATAAGTATATTTGTAAGTGATTTTGATGACTTCGCCATATTTTAAGATATATTTGGTGAATTCACCTAGAATTATTAGTGACTTCACCCCTATCTAACATTGACTTTGCTAGAAGCCTATTTCTATTTATATGTTCCATAGTAAAATAATGACTTCGCTAGAATCAGTGGCTTCACTCTATTACATAATCAATGACTTCACCTTGTGTAAATAAAAACTTGAGAGTTAAAAATGGAATGTTGTTTATTGGTTAGATTTTTTACATAAAGACAAGAGAACCCCCTAACATTTTTGTAGGAACTAAGGTGGATAAAGAGATGTCTAAACAATTTTAAGTCTCATACACATTTTCATTTTAGTTCTTAAAATTAACCTAACACAACTTATTTTTTCACATTTTAATTTTACAAGAAAAAACAAGGCCAAGGGGTCAAAAATTCATTCATATTTGATTTAATAATTTTAAAATAAACACTCACTTTATAATAAATCTATTAAGAGATTTTTTATTTTTGTTTGTTTTTTGTTTGATAACTACTTTCAAAGTTCCTAGATTATCTTTATTTGTGGAAAATTGAATGTTGCATGTATGCTCTCCCCTCGTCCCCTAAAGGGAACTTGGGTGACCAAAAATGCCTTATTATTGACTTTGTTTATTTAGCCTAGAAATTAATAAATGTTACGTATGCTCTCCTTAAGCATTGAGTGACTTGGGTGACCCAGAAATGACCTTTAAAGTTTTAATTTTCATTTGTTTATTTTCATGCATTAGATTGTGGGTGGGAGTTCATCACCTCCTCAAAAGTTCTTTAAGGGTGTGTTAACCTGGGTTTTCATCTCTTAGTAGTGTACCAACCCCACTCCATAGTGGGGTATATAAATTGGGCACATGATACTGGGATTCAATAGTGGATAAGTGGTTAGCATGTCAATCCTAACAAAAACCCAAATTGGGTCATACTAAACATCAAACTTTACTAAGTAATACACGACTAAAGTCATTATGCAAAGGAATAGACCTTTGCATAGTAAGTTAGTGAGATTGAATCCAATCAATGTGATTCACCCTTGTGTTAGCCATACTTAGGACCATTTAGATTGTTTTGAAACTTATAGATTTTAGTCAATCCCACTTTGTTGTAGAGTGTCTTACCAAATGTCAAGTACTTTACACTCTAATTTTATGTCAAATGTTAATACCTGAGAGACAGAGGGGGCTTGAAAAATATACCTACATGTGCTCTTTAAATTTTTTGATTAACACTTAATTCCTTTTAAGCATTGGTATATCAGTAGAAACTTTGGTAGAAGCTACACACCTTATCAGTTTTAAGGATATGACATGCACTAAGTATTATTTCTATTTTATTTTATTAACATGTGTGTTTGGGTCTAAAATTATTTGTTTGTATTCCAAAGTCTAAATGATTCAAAAAAATTCACATATTTTCACACTACTTTGAGCTAAGAGGTCTTAATATGCCCATTTTATTTTCACATTTGCCTAGGATTTTATTGCAAAATTTCTTTGTGTGCAACTTTTTTAATGGGGCATTGTTACACTGACCATTTCATTTAAAACATTCCTTTGGATTTTAGTCCAAAATCATTGTTATGCCATTTTTTTGCAGAAGCATTGCTATGATACCTAAATTATTCCAAAACACTTATCTTATTTGAAACCAAGTTCCAAAACCATTTGTACCTTTTATTTTAAAACATGTGGTTATGTTATCCATTTTAGTCTAGCCTATTTACCTTAGAAAAATTGATTCATTTGTATTAAATTCAAAAGTCAATCTTTCAAATTTTAAATACTAATCTAATCAGGTATACACTAAATCCTCATCTAATTTGGGCTTAGATGGTTTATCTTTTATGTTTGGATTGTGTTACTTAGATTGATTTCTTATTTGGTCTAAAGATCCCTTACCTAGACTTAGTGGTTATGTATTGTCATGTGCCTTATCTAATTTCCTTTGCACCAAGTTTAATTTCCATGTGATTTATTTAGAGTTTGTTATATCGAGTTCTAAAATTTCCTAGTTCTATTTTTCAAAGAGTCTTTTGTGAGCCAAATTTTGAGTCTTTTATGAGCTAATTACTAAGTATCTTCCTAGCTAATTACCTTAGAAGTAGCTTATTTTATGAGCTTTTTACCTAGTTTATCCAATCTAATTATCTTATATTTAGATTGATTTTGAGTTTTTATTTTAGATTTACCTTAGTTTCCAAGTCTAGCATTATTTTCCATGTTAATGATTATAACTTCCTTTGGGAAAATCATTATTATCCTTTCGACCTAGTTCATGATTGTTCTACCTTATCTAGATACATTTGACACTAATTATAATCATCTTTGAGAAAATTGGTAGCTTTGTTAGACTTATTTTGTGTTTTGTTTTTACCCTTGCCTTTGACCTAAATTATTTGTTTTACCCTTTGGACCTTTTTTACAGAGCCAAAGGTTGTTTGTCATTTTAGGCCTTTTTTTTTCAAAAGACCTAGTCATAGATTCGAACATGCCTAGTTATACATGTAGTTGGAATATATACAATCCAAACTATGAAATATTTATTACTAGTGACCCCTTTCTTCAATAACTATATGGTACTGATATAGAACATGAGATAGATATATATCCCTCTTATAATATTCCATATGAAGAATAAAGCTCAAACCTAATAACATAGTATTATATGAGTGAACCATCTTATCTAGGCTAAGAACAAGAGAAAACGGCACAATACCTTTCTCAAGTGATTCCTATTTTAAAATAAAGGCAAAAATAATATCCCTACTACATAAACACCAAGACATACAAGTTATGATCCATACTTGTTTGATCACCATTTTCTAGTCAATAAAGATAAAATTCTAGTAAGGTAAATAGAATTAGGATACAAATTCACACCAGACTTCCCACATGAAAGTCTGACTAATTTGATCATAACATCTATTAATGTGCCTCATAGTCAATAGTTTGAACAAGCATCAACTAGTTACAATCAAGCTTTAGTTCAAATAACTCAACAAAGCTAAAGTGTGCTTATTAAAAAGAAAGGTCCCATGGATGATCAATTAGAATAGGTACATAAAGCGTACCAAAATCACCTTAACCTAGATCAAAATTTCAATGCCATGGATGTTTTAAACATGAAACTTATAGAGCTAATTCCTTCAATAGGGCCACAAATATATTCTTTGGGCTATACAAATCAGAACATAAACCCCTTTAGCCAAAGCATGTTGGTAGGAGACATGTATAATGTCCTAATTTTGATAGAAGAAAATGCAACTCAAATGGAATACCTCACCAAAAATGTTAAGGATAACATGCAAGTACATTCCAATTTGAACTAAAGTAGGTCTAATATACCACCAAAAAACACAAAGTAGATTCCTACAACCAGCACCTTGATTGTTTTACAATAATAATTGATAGGTAAGCCTAGTTTTTAAACACAATAAGTAACCTCCACTCCTCAAATAGCTATTTATTCAAATGTGTAATAGGGGGAACTATCTAACAACAATAGACAAAAATACCACCTAAATAAGTGCAGAACATTACATCACCTCAATAGGTGGAAAAAAATGTTCCACCATAATAAGCACAAACCAATATATTGTAAACATCACAAATGTTGCCTAGTCCACACATGTTTTTGTTAGTAAAAAAAAAGTGCAGGTTGGCCAACAAAAATAAATGCCAAACCCTCAATAGATGTTAAATTAATAATAGGTGTTTAACCAATAATAAACTTCTAATATATAATAGATACTAAGTTCTAGGAAATAATTACCTTTCACCCAATGGGTATCACACATATAATAGGGATACAACTTTCAACACCTCCAACATCAAGGTTTTAGCCAGAAACATCTTACTTTTATACAATAGGGTTCGGTAAGTAGACAACAAGTTCCTACCCAAATCTAGTAATACTACCAATAACAACATATTCCATATTAATAGTACAATCATAATGCATGAGTATGTATACCTAGTTGTTCAACTAATCGAAGAAACATTATATAGTATGCCATTCCTTCATACCTTATTCAAGGTAATCTACCTTTGACCATACAACCCAAATAATAATAGGCCATGCCATTTAACTTCTTAGCTAGATATTTTTAGCAAATGAAGGATGCAATTTAGGCTATTCAGACCAAAAAGCAAACAAAGAAGTTAAAGCTAGATAAAATATGCTCATATCCATTTAACATGGGTTATGTTCAAATACCATTTCCTCTAGGTTATAAACCACCCAAATTTAAAAAATATAAGGGCAAAGGTGACCCCAAAGAACATGTGAAATAATTATTTATTGATTTCCAACCAGTGGCATACAATTATATATATTTATTTCTCTTATTTTCAAGAAATTTGATCAAAAAAGCCTTAGAATGGCTTCTGATATTTCCAAAGAATTTTGTACCAAACTTTGATGACCTTTCTAAGAAGTTTGTACAACATTTTTCATATAATATTAAGCATGAGATTACAGTGGTGGATTTGGGCCAAACAAAATATAAAAATGGTGAAAGCTTTGATTCTTACCTATAATAGTGGAGAGCACTTACAAGCTAGTTCACTCATAATTTTCCAAATAAGAAATTGGTTATGATATTTACCAAGATCCTACACAATGAGATATCTTAGGATCTTGATTTGTAATGTGCTCACACTTTTGAAGAGGTTATTGAGAAAGGGATACAAATTGATAAGGTACTTGTCAACAAAAGGATCACCAAGCTATCTTATTCAAACCAAATCTAAAACCAACATTAAGGCCAGTAGAACCAAAACCAAAGCCATAACCAAAATTAGAGCCTTAGACAAATATTAACTTCAATGCTAGCTCAGGCTAACAGTAATGAAAGACCAAATGTCTACAATTGCAATAAAAATATTTTTGGTAATGGGGTCACTAAATTATGCCATGTACAAATAGTGAAAATACCAGATGTTCATTTACCTCCACCCATTCAACAAACACAACCTCCATTCATTTATCCAAGACCTCTACAAAACCAACAACTACAAAATCAAGCCTAATTACACACACCTCCTCCAAGGAAAAGATCACCCATTCCTAGTGTTGGATGGTGGATCTTGATCTTATTATAATGCCTAGTTTATGATAGGGGGTGTGGGAGGAAACACCACCCAATAGGGTCATCATGGGGGTCCAAATTTTGTAAAAAATGCATTGTAAAATATTGTAATTTCATAGTAAATCTAGACTGTTCACTATTAGGTCACAGATTTAATGATAGAAATCATGTTTGTGAATTTTTGACCTAATATGTAACCCTCCTTTGATATGAGGGATTTGTAATCATGGATGAATATGGTGTATGAGTCAAAAGGATATTGTAGTGGATGTATTATAGGTTTTTTCCTTCATTTATTGGATTGAATAATAAGGACTAGTTGTTTCTATGTGGATGTAGCCCATAAGGGGTGAACCATGTTAAATATATGCCTCTATTATGTTGTGTCTTTTGAATTTTATTTCCATCTTTAATTAATTAATATTGATCTATGTTCTATATTTCAAATAGCCAGAGCATTTAGTGACCTTGAAGAGCCTATTGAATTTGTATTTCATAAATTAGTTCATGTAAATATGATTAGTTGGCCTATATCAAAGCTATAATAATATATTCCCTCAACATAATAACAACTAGAATCGCTAAGAAAAGTAATAACAGTGGTAAAAAACACCACTACAAAATAAACATCAACAACAATGGCAAAAAACACCATTGTAAAATTAGTAATAACAATGCCAACAATAACAATAATAATAAAATGGTCATAACCAAGGGAAAACTAACCAAACCAAATAAGGGGGCCATCATGCCATCATGTATACCTACAATAATTTTGTAGGACATGTCTTAGGTAGTCATGTTTCCACCATTACCATTAATCCCTGACCAATTACCAATATACCAAGACCATCACTTAATAATGCCTATCAACCAAACAATGCCTACCAACCTCCTTATTCTGGTAATCCTTCTTCAGACCATGTTAGTAATCAAGCTCAACACTACCCAAGAATTACCATTCTAGTCCCTATTACCTCTCCTACCAATTACCAAAGCCCTATGCCATATCGAGATCGTGTAATTTCAACTCGATGATCCAAGATTACCATTGAAGGACCATAACCAAATGCCATGAATGAGCCCATTTAGACCTCCATGCCTATCAAAAATAATCTAATTAACAAAACCAAAGGGAAGACCTATGACATTATGTAGTAGTTAAAAAATACATCTGCACAAATTTTTGTTATGGATTTGTTTTGTACATCTAACATCCATAAGAACATATTGAATGAATTCTTGAGTTAATCCCTCATACCTGATGACATCGCACCAGATTAATTTCAATCTATGGTAGGACATTTGGCCCTTGGCCAATGAATTACCTTTGATGAAAGTGACATGTCATATTTGAGCCCATTACATAATAATCTATTGTATTTTGAGGTTGGTATAACAAACCATAAGGTTAAAGTGTCCTTGCAGACATGTGTTCGAGACTCAACATTGTGTCTCTAAAGTTGGTAAAGCATCTTGAATATAAAATGATCAAATTTTATCTAGATACCATTGTTATCATGGCATATGACAATGAGGAATGGGAATCACAAGGTATTATCAACTTGTTAGTGTTCATTGGGCCTTTGACCAATGACACTCTTTGCCACATTCTTGGTTTGGATCTACCATATAACTTACTCTTTAGTTGACTTTAGATTCATGAAATCAGGGCCATGCCTTTCATGATGTATTAATGTATTAAATTTCCCCATTTATGGATGGAAGTGACTATTCTGGTTGATGTCCAACCTTACCAATATTGTAAATGTCTTGAGGTGAAGTACAAGAGCTATAATTATCATTTTTGCATGAATTATGTGCCTAAAACTAATGAAGGAAAAAATGATAAATCCAAAATCATTGAATCATGATCAAAACCCAATTATATTGACCTTGAGAGCCTAACTTATACTTCATATATAAATTTTCTAGACATTGCTAACCACTTTTACATATCTAACAAAGGTATAGGAGAATACAATATGCATGACTCTTTCCATATTACCAAGTTGTCATAGAACCCTAAAGCCCATGGGAGACCTAAAGCCAAAACCACTCACATGGAGTGGCAAACTAAGGGAAAATCTCATCTTGCCAAACCCATTATTTTCAAACCAACCTCTAACCTAGAATAGGACCCCTTAATTGAAGATGACTCATGGCTTAATACTAATTATTTAGCTGACTGTTACCAAAGTGCAAAGTATCTTATCCCTAACTAGATTATCGTTAATCAAGTTTATGAGGTAGAGGCCTGGGAATACATCAACAAGGGAAAATTGAGCCAATTTCAATTACCAAGTATAAAAAAAGCCATGGTATTAGATTTAGATAGCATGGGGGTAACCCCCATACTTTATTTGAGTTCTTATACCATCAACTAGCGAAGATGCTGTCAAAAAAAATTTAAGGTCTGATTATAGCGTCTAATATGACCTTGCCAACATGAATTTATTTAACCCCTATGTCATTTGTATCATTAACCCTATTTATCACCCTTTGACTCTTACCCTTTGTCACCCATAGTTGATATATTGGGATCAACAAGAGTCGATAATGTCATTAGATGGGTTCAAGAATGATGAGGCCATATGTGACTTTCTAGGTTTGAGGGATCAAATTCATCTAAGAGATCACAAGCATGAATTTTCTATCAAATTGGATCTTGTTGCCTATTTCAGAGAGGGTGAACTTCCTTGGCCAAAAATAAAAATAAAATCAAACATTGAGGTCTAAATGTGAAAACCTCTTTGAGGAAATTTTAGACCAGGGTAAAAGTAAAGAAAATGGCAATTATCTTGGTGAGAAAATGTTTTATGCACCATTAAATGGGGATGTTCACCCTTCTTCACATGAAGAGTAGGAGATAGATAGTCTAAGGCTTATATATGGGTCTAAAATTAGTACCAAAGAGCGGTAAGCTTGTTTATAGATTGTTCAAGAGTGCCCAAAAGTATTTATTATGTGGCCTTTACTAGCATTAGGAGATTCTAATACATCTATTTTGGGAGAATTAGATGATTTAGTCTAGCTAGAGGAATTTTCCATTACTGATCAGCTTAATTCCTTATCAACTATTTTAGAAGATGGTTTTACACTTCTTATGGAGGACACTTCTGTGTTAACATTAGGACTCTAAAAGATCCAAAATGGATCAAATTAGGTGCATCCATCATTGAGGAGGAATGTGAAGTCTTTATATGCCTTATGAGGGAGTTTGTTGACATATTTTCATGGGCCTATTTAGATGTGATAGGTTTGGACCCCACCTTAGTTGTAGACCATCTTGTTGTACATCTTGATGTTGAACTAGTTAAGAAGAAGTTATGAAAAATGTATCCTCATCTTGTTGTGTTAATAAAAAAAGAGTTATATAAACTCTTAGATGCAAGATTCATTTGGCTGATTGATTATTCAGAATGATTTCTAATATTGTACTGGTGAGAAAGAAGATAGAATGCATTAGACTGTGCACTAATTTCTATGATATTAATAAAGCTTACCCAAAGGATGACTTTCCTCTAATAAACATTGACATGATTATTGATTCAACAACCATATATGAAATGATTTTTCTTATGGATGGATTTTCAAGATATAACAAAATTAGAATAGATTCAGAAGACCAACATAAGACAACATTTTACCACTCTATGGAGAGAATTTTGTTATTAGGAAATGCCATTTAGACTCAATAATGTAGGATCCACTTACCAATAATCCATGATAGTGATTTTTCATGATATGATGCATGATAATGTTGAGGACTATGTCAATGACATCTTGGGTAAATCCAAGACCCGTGTTGACTATCCAACTATACTATGGAGAATCTTTAAGATACTTAGAGAGTAAAAAGTTAGGCTTAACCCTAAGAAGTGTGTATTTGGTGTAACTTCTAAAAAAAAATTAGGCTTCATTGTCTCTCATAAGGGCATTGAAGTTGATATAGTCAAAGTTTGAACTATTACTAAAATATCAGCACCATCTACCTTAAAGCAAATCCATAGTTTATAGGGCAAGATATAGTCAATTCAACACTTCATATCATAATTGGTTGACAAATGCCATACATTTACAAACTTTATTAAAAATGGCTTAATTTTTCATGGAGTGAAGATTGTTAGAAAGCCTTTGAACATCTCAAGGAATATCTGGCCAATCCACCTATTTTATTAACACCTATGTTGAACAAGCCATTATTACTTTACCTATCAGCAATTGAAAATATTCTAGGGGAATTTTTAGCACAACATGATGAACAAGGTAAAGAGTATGATGTTTATTATCTAAATAAAACATTGGTTGTGTATGAGTAAAATTATATGTCAATCAAAAAAGACTATTTAGCCATGGTTTTCACAGCCCAAAAGTTACATCACTACATGCTAAACAACAAGACCATTTTTATTTCCAAAGTATATCTACACAAGTATCTAATTTCTAAAACAACTTTACAGGGCCACATGGAAAAGTGGATCATTCTTTTGAATAAGTTTAAGATCAAATATGCCAATCAAATGGCCATTAAGGGACAAGTACTCACATACCAACTTGTAAAATTCCATCTTCTTGATACTCAACCTCTTGTATTTGTATTTCTAGATGAAGCCATTATTACCATCATAGAAGCAAAATCACCTCCTAAGGTATAATAATGGAAAATGTACTTTAACAGTTCCTTCACAACATGTGGATCAAGTGATGGAATATTTTTTATCATGTTACAAGGAGATCTTATTCCTAAGTGATTTCACATTAGTTTTCATGTACTAATAACATGGTCAAATATGAAGCACTCATCATAGGGCTTCACCAAGCAGTATAGTAGAACATCCAACATTTACTAGTTCATGGTGATTCATAACTTATCATCAATCATGTCATATACAAGTACTAGATGAAGGACGAGAAGTTGGTACCATATTAAGATATGTTTGACACTCTTAAATAGAAAATTTCCAACATTTAGTTTGAATAGATACTTAGATCTAATAATAGAAAATTTAATGCCATGGCCACAATTAGATCCATGATTTAAATTATAGATAGAGCCAAGGACTAGTAGTTTCTTGTGGAACATCTCCTAGCACCAATGTATGAACAAGTAGTCGTTGAGATGGTTTGTGATATTATTGGTTCCATGTACTTGGTATTCTGACATATATGCCTACCTATAAGACCAAATTATTCCCCCTAACCTTTCACATAAGAAACAAAAATCCTTCATCCATAAATCCTCCCATTATACTTTTCATGGACCTACCCTAAATCATAGAAGCTATGATGGAACTCTATTTCATTATTTATCTTTGGTAGAATCCAGATCAACATTGAGGGAAGTTCATGAATGAGTGTGCAAAACCCACACCAGTGATGACATCCTTACCAAGAAATTACTACATACTAGTTATTACTAGCCAACTATGGAAATAAATGTAGTTGTTTATGTGAAGAAGTGTGTAAAGTGTCAGAAGCATGCTAATTTGATTCATGCTCCAGCCAAAACACTCAAACCATTGACAATACCATGGCCATTCTCAATGTGGGGACTCAACCTCATAGGCAAGATTAATCCAACATTATCAGATAGCCATAAACATGTCCTTACTACTACTGAATATTTTACTAAGTGGGTGGAATTCATTCCTCTCACTTAGGTGATTGATAAGTAGATATCAAAATTTATATTTAACCATCTCATTTGCCATTATGGTATCCCCTCACACATTATATCTAATAATGCTAGATAATTTAAAAATAAATATGTGAAAATAATTTATTCCCAATACCATATCAAATAATATTTCTCTACCACCTATTACTAGCAAGGCAATAACTAAGTTGAGGCTTCTAACAAAACCATTGTTAATATTCTAAAGAATATTGTCAATGATGCTGGTCGTAATTAGCACTTACAACTATTTAACACCCTTTGGGGCTATTATACCACATTTTTTAGTCCAATAGGAACTACCCCATATTCCCTTGTTTATGGCACTGAGGCCATTATTCATGTTGAGGTCAATTTGCCTTCTCTCTAGATTTCACTTTAGCACATCATTGATGATGAGGACTATAGACTAGCTTGTTTGTAAGAGCTGGACTTACTTGATGGAAAGTGCATGGTTGCCTTAAAATAACCTTCAAGCTTATTAAAATATATTATGAGGCCAATATAATCAACATGTTAAGCATCATGCATTCTAGCTTGGTGACCTTGTATTAAAATAAAATTATAAGAATATCAATGATGACATCAAGAAGGGAATTGTACAACCTAACTAGTTAGGACCTTATGTGGTGATTGATAACTATAGTTATAGAACATATAGACTTACCATGCTAAAAGGAGATTAACTTGATGATCTGATGAATACAATGCACCTCAAATGTTTTTATGCTTGAGGGAATTGAATTATTGTCTCTAAAGATCATTAAAATTATGCCATGAAATACCTTTTATTTTTACTATACCCTAATTGTTCCACCATACCTTAGCTTATTTACATCCATTTATTTTTACCTAGCCTTGTCATATTTGGCCTTGGTTTTGATTCATTTTTACTTTGGGCATATTTAGTGGTTGATGATAGATGCAGTTCTAGTAGTTGATTCAGACTCAAACTTTTGAATGGTAGTATATGAAAGTAGTATGACAATGGTACTGATAATTGCATCCTTCATTTTTTGTTACATTCTATATCCTTATTTGTGTTACTAATTGTAACTGCCTATAGGCAAATTAATACCACTTATCTTTGTCATTATTCCCTAATTATAACCACATTTGGGAAAATTATGAACAACACCTTTACCATACATTGTTGCATCACTTTGCCATCATTGTGACATACCTTACCATTTACCTATACCTAAACTTGTTGGTACTTAGTCGGATGCCTTTATGTAGGATAAACTATAGTGACTTGAAGTCTATCAGAACTATGTAGGTAACACCTAATTTACATAAAATTTGGCTTAGTCACCCTTTACCACACTCTCACCATTTTATAAGTATTTTTAAGCCACTCTCTTACCATTTTATGAGTTAGGTCATTTTATATCTCATAATTCTCCATTGAGTTGAGATACTTAAAATAGTAAAACATTAGAAACATTTCCCAAATTTCACCACTATAGACAAAACTCATTATTTACTTAGGTTAGCTTAGCCACCCTTATTTGAACACCTTTTTTGTTTTGCAAGCAATTTAAGTTTGAATGCTCTCGTCATTTTGTGAGCAACCTAAGTCATGCTATCACTATTTTATGAGTTGGACCATTCTATATCTCATAATTCTCTATTGAGTTGAGATGCCTAGAAACTTCCAAAAACTTTCATAATAATTAAAATCCCCTAAACATTTGAAAAAACCTAAGAAAATTCTAAAAATCAAAAAATCATGAAAATTAGCTTAGACTTTCCATGAGAAAAATAAAGCCATAAATTTTTTATGGGATGGACTATCTTACCTATTCAGCTTCATTTATAGACCACCTTGGCCTTTTTCCTCCCATTTTTGGGAGAAATACATCAGCCTAAGGTCTGCACATACTATGTAGGCAACACTTGGATACATAGGGTATCTCAAATTAACTTGACCACCATAACTAGTTTCTTCACGACTATTTTTTTGACTTAAGGATTATGGGTCTTATAGTTATTTCATAAGTAATCACTTATCCTTTAGTTTCCCCATCCTTATTATTCTCATACACTCTCATCATTTTGAGAGCACTTTAATTTTGAATGTGTTCACCATTTTACAAGCAATTTTTGTTTGAACACTCACCATTTTATGAGCAACTTCAACAAATGCTCTCACCAGTTTAAGAGCAACCATTGCCAATGCTCTCACTATTTTACAAGCTCATTCTCATTCCAAGCCATAGATGTAGTAAACACTGAATTACCAATTTAGTTCATTAGTGGATACTCATCTCTTGTCTTTTAGTGTGGTTTTAGCCTAAACCATGCTCTCATGTTTATGCGATTTGTTTGTGTTGATGATTTCATGATTATGAGCATCACTCACTTATATTTTTACATACTCACCATTTTGAGAGGTCATTTTTATTTTCATCTACAAATCAATCATGTTTTCTTATAATCATTTTTCTTCTATCCCATATCCTAGGAGAACTACTTTTGGCCTAAATCTCATGTTGGATCTAACATCTATGGGACTATGTAGGCATAGTCCACTTGGCTAGAGCATCTAGAGTATACTCAACTACCCCTTCCTATTTCTTCTATTCCTCCCATTTGTTTTTATTTAATTATTCCCTATAACCTAGGGGTAATGTTTGTCATCTTGTTTGTGTCATTTCCCCCTATAGCCTAGGGGCAATGTTTGCCATCTCCCCCATTGTCATTATTTCCCTATAGCCTACGAGAAACCTTGTGTCATTTGTTCTTATGTTATTTTACCTATGTCATTGCTACCTAGCCTAGGGGTAACCCATTTCCAAGAGTAACACCTTTATTACACATGCACAAATAATTTATTTCTTGTATTTTATTTGTTACTAACATGGTGATTAACCATTATTTGTATATTGTTGTTTGTTTAGTCTTGTTTGTTTATGTTTGATTAGTTAGTTTGTTTTGTTTATCTTGTTTGTTTAATTTGTTTTATTTTTTTAGTTTATTTTGTCTGACTATTTATTTTTTTGTTTATTTTATTTGTTCTATTTGTTTATTTTGTTATATTTATTTATTTATTTGTTTTGTTTAGCTCCTTTGTGTGTTTGTTTGTTTCATTCCTTTGTTTGGTTTGGTTTGTTTATTTTTAATTATTTGTTGCCTTTTTATGCCTTTCTCAGTTGTTATAGGTATATTACATTTAATTTATACTTGAGTCTTGATTATCTATATCTTTTACTTAAGTTGTGAATGTTTGTATATAGTCCTACACTTGATTTATTTATCTTATATTTATACTTGGGATTTGATTGTTCATATCTTATTCCTAGGTTGTTTGTATTTACATTTAAACTAAGTTTTCCATGCTTAGGGTATGCATTGTTATTATATTTGTTCATAACTATGATGCATAATATCATGATCTATAATAAACATTAGGTCAATAGAGACTATTAGATCAATCCAATGGAAATACTTCTTTGAGATCGAAAACCAACCAAATATCCAAACACATGCTTGAATCAATGAGTAATAAACAAAGCAATGTGATTTATATGTGCTAATAGAAATTTTCATCTCTGAGTAAGCATACATATAATTCATATAACATAAGAAAATAAAAAATAAATAAACATCTCATATACATGGCAAAGCAATAAATAAATAGAGCATACATGTGTAAATGAACAAAACATCCATAATGCTAAACAATGTTAAACATGAGATCAACATTGAAATAAATAGGCCATCACATATATCAATAGAATAACTAAACATGTAAAAAGGCCTTGAAGGACTCAGAAATGAATGTCAATGTATCTAAATAATGTCATATACATCAATAATATATACATATCATCATGGTGCCTAAAAATATAGTAGTATGCCAATACAATGTACACTATGCCAATATGCCAAAATTCCAATGCTCAACTCTAACTCTGCATATCCATAGGACCTATATCTAGAGGTCACCTTAGTGGTCCTAGGGTAGGTGGTTATGGCTAATGAACTGACTGACCTAAATCTCATGTAACATGTGTCCTAGTCCTCGATTGACCTAATCTACTAGCTACACTCTAGGTATTTCATACCTCAAAAGTGGAAACTTGCTAGTCCCATAGTAGTCTCATATGTTTTATAGTAGTATGAGGCCTCATATTTAGCCCAAAAGCTCTAAAGAATCATTTACAAAAAACTTTCTTATGTACTAGATATCTGAGCCTCATCGCACTCTCACCAAAACCTTTTAATAGCTACCAAAGCTTGGTCCCTATCAGTGATAGATTTATCCCTCTTTGCAATAATTTGGGCCTATATTTGGACCATCTTAACCACCTCAACCTTTAATTGGGTAATCTATGATGAAAGGCAAATCATATCCTCATTGTAGATGTCCATTGTAATTTATAGATCTACCACCCATTGTTTCAACCCTATGATCTCCTCCTCCCTAGTGGTGATCTCCTCCTCAATCATGTTAGCATCCCTACCTACCCTAGTTGTACCAAAAGTCCCTACCTATCCTAGATAAACATGAGTACCTACCATAGCTATTATTTTAAGTTATAACACCATCATGGCTCAACCATCATCACCATCATCATCCCCTCCACCATATTTTCCATTATCCCCTCCACCATCCCCATCATCAAACGCAACATCATCATCACCCTCCTCACTTCCATTGATTTGCCAGGTACTACCACTATCATTAGCCTCACTATATGTCTTGGCCTTAATATTATCTATATCCATCAGCATCTAACCACCTACCTGACTTGGAATGGGAAGCCTCAATGGGCAAACTTGTACCCACCAGTGAATGTACTCATGTGTAGATCTTACATATATTGCCCCCTACATATGACCATGTTATTTGTGAAATACTTAGATAACTAGAAGTAGTTACGCACCTCTGAATGAATAGAGTGTCCAAGATAATCTCTCTCATAATATGTATGAATCACTTGGGCCCCTCTATCACATCTTTTGTCATTTCAAACTATCAAAGTACCTAATCAAGGTAGTACTCCTCAATAATATGTGACTACTTACCGATAAGAAAACACTTAGATGTCATATATGCAATATACTACCCAGCCCTAAAACACTTGAACTAATATAAAAGGTATAGCCTCTAGATGAAGAATTATGGGGTGAGCTCATCAAACATATGGTGGTGCAAGTAAATCTTTCCCTAGTGTCCTCACCATCCTATCCCAGTCTATACCCAATCATATGATAATGTCTCTTCTGGGTCTCATGCTCATCTTTAACCCACTAGTCACTTAATGAAGATGTCCTCCTAGCTCCAGACCATTAATAGTGTCAATGATCCAATGTTACATCATCCTCTATATGCCACCATGTGAAGATATTTGTATAGCTGAGCCAACATAGTTGGGCCCCATACAAACTGTGTGGATTCATCTATCATGTTGTGAATGATGCCTTTGATGTCCATATAGAATTATCTACTACTCTTTTAAGGTAGAAATATGATGCTAATAATACCCATCAATACCATGACCTCCCTATTAATGAGTGTTGATGGTGAAGGATCTCTGAGAGCCAGGTCTTTGGGTCATGTATTTGTATATGTCTCAAGTAAATTGATGTCCTCCACCTTCCCATGATCCATGAGAATACTTGGATAATTAACCGAGTCATCAAGCACATCTTCTTATTGTGCTATATTAGTTTAAAAGAGTTGGTGTCCCCTCATCTATAGCTTGCGGATACATCATGTATCCTTAAGAGTGATGGTATCCTCTCTAGTGGGTAAGTGAAACGTCAATGTCTTATTGTACCATCACTCTGCTAATGCACTTAGATATGTTTGATTCATGTGAATAAATAGCATATGCACTACATCATATAAATATAGAGCATGTAAGAACCCAAAAATTTCTATTATCCAAATTTGTGGTATGTGTAAGTAGTGGGAACATCGCTCCTATGCTCTTAAAACTACTAACTACTCTTGCAATCATAGATAGATTAGCATCAGCCTATATCTATGTTGTTGTCTAAGCTTATACCTACCCTACCAAGCCTATTTCCTCCTCTCTCCTAAGGTTAGACCCATGTTAAGTCCCCTAAGCCACTTTTTTGGTCTTTTAGGGTGAAGTCATCATTTTCCCAAATGATGAAGTTGTCATTTTGGCATTTTTGCACCTTTTTGGGTGAAAATGCTAACTTCACCCAAAAATGGGTGAAATCACCAATTAGGATATTTAAAAACTTTTTGGGTGAATCCATAATTTTCAAGAACTATAACTTTGATTTCCTTGGTGAAGCTATCATTTTGCCTATAATGCAAGTGATAACTTTGCCATTTTTTTACCTAGAGCTAGCAATAAATGTAAAATAAATGACATAAATAATAAAAGTGAGAATACATACTGATCACTTGTGCTCTTTCACTCAGTTACTGACATATCATCATGCTTCTCCACATGCCATTTATTTCAACTATCTAGCATGTAAAAATAGAGCTCAAATCACAAAGGGCTAGGGTGAAAATGAATTATTTTTCACCCTAGAGGTGAATATATAGCTTGAAATTTGAATTTTACCCCCTAAGGGATAAAGTTCATTACACGTGCTCTAATAAATGTTATTTTTACCTTTGTTTTCCATTTTACATGTTGTTTGATCTTACGTGCCTTATTTTTTGACCATTTTGTAAACAGACCATCATATTGGGCCTCTTTCAAGACCCGTTTAACAACATTATTTTCTACCTATATACCATGTTTATTTAAACATACATTTTTTTACTCACACTTAGGCTAGAAACATGCTATTATTCTTTACTAACTCATCATAAATCTATTTTCTAGATTTATCACATGTGTTCCCCTTGCCAATTTCCCCATATGTGATAATTTTTTTTTTATCAATCAACGATGTATTTTATCTTTTTGAGGAAAAATCATTTTTAAATCATGCAATTAAAACATGTGAATGATTATAACCCCATTTGGGAAAATCATTATTTTTTGGCCAATTTAATGATTATAGCCTCCTTTGGGCAAATCATTATTTTTTGACTTAATTGCCCTACTAGCAAAAATTTTAGTGCCACTGATTATAATTGATTTTGGGCAAATCATTCTTTTTAGACCAATTTAATGATTATAACCAATTTTGGACAAATCATTATTTTTTTACCTGACCACCCTACTAGGATAAATGCCAGTGCCACTGATTATAATTTACTTATGGAAACTTAGTGTTCCACTTTTGTTATTGATAATAATTGCCTTTGGGAAAATTAGTAATTCTAGCCCCATTGCCACTAGATCGTGTTGTTTCCTTCAATTCGAGGGAACATTTGATGATTCTATTTTACTACCCATTGCCTCAAGGCGGCATCTAGGGCTAATAAACTACCCTTTGGGGAATGAAATACTCATCTTAAAAAATTTTACATTCTTTAAAAATATGTTACTATGTCTATGTCTTATAATACCTTCTCAAACATGGGCAAACTATAGACACTCAATTTTGGCCACTTTTGTGCCTAAACTAGGATTCAAATCAATTTCTAATAAACAACATAATTTAAGCCTAGAAATCACTTGAATTTCTCAAATTTATCAATGTAAAGGATTTAATTACTCATAAATGTGGTGAGACTTGCTTATTTAGGGTATTACCTTGTATGCACCAATAACCAAGCTTGGATTCAACCCTACTCTAATTATGACCTAGAAAATTGACATTCTTAGCCTATTGAACTATTAATGTAAAACACTTTAAAACAATTTGTAAAAGCTAAAAATCACTAAGCAAGACTAATTAAAAATCAAATCTCAATTACCTTAAGAAAAAATTCCAAGTTGAATTAGTGAATTACATTTATCTAAAAAGGAATTTTTCAACAAATATGAGGCCAAAGTCAAGGGAGATAATAAAGTGATTTATTAATTTCTAAAATTAAATAAAAGGTGAGTCATAACCTCATAAATATCTAAAATGAGTTTTCAAGCCTTCATAATTATTTTACCCAACCCAGGGTTAACCTAAACTCAACCTAGGTTATTTTAAACTCAACCAAAGTTAGAACTAAACTTAACCTCCCTAGGGTTAGACTTAGTTTTGAGACCTATAAATATAAGTGCCCTCACTCTACCCAAACAATATTTTGTGTGTAAGTTTGATCTATAGGAATGCCTTCAAGAAGTCATCAAAGTAATGTTATAATGCCAAATTGATATCAAGCTTCACACCAAGCCAAGCCAAGCCAAGCAAAGCCATATATGGCCTTAGAAAAATGATACCAAGAAGGATAATGCATTGATCAAAGTCTCTAATTCCATAAGATGACCAAGAACATCTTCTATGCCAACAAGTGGACACTAATTTTGATAAAGGAGGTAAAATTGTTGTATGTTTTTATCTCTTATTTGTAGTTTTGTTCATTGTGTTATGTTCCCCCTAGTACTTTGAAAAGAGTGGTTTAGTTTCATTACATTTTTATAATTGAATTTTCTTGAGATTCAATAATAAGGAACTAATCACATTTGTGTGCTCTTTATATTCCTAAAGATACAGTAATAAAGGCAGTTGACATGTCCTTGCCCACTATATAAGCCATGCTTTAGTCACACCACCATCAACCACACCTTTATCCATGATGGGGGGGATATACCTCATCATCATTAGTGTCAATTATCTCTATTTCTCTTGATACTAATATCACTCCCACTCAAGGGGGACATCTACATGATCTCATCTATATGTATGATGTTGGTGGCCTATCTTGTAATACCTTAAATTATTGAGTCACCATCTCATATTGGAATCTCTCCATCAAAATTTTGTGTTTATCCCAATATCATCTACTCACTAGGATACACCATAATTGGGTTACATCTTATAGCCATTTTGGATGCACCCTATGTGGTCTCCATATGGTGTCATCTTCCTAAAGCTCATCTAAAATATTGATATATTTGTAGTATTTCTTGCTTCATGCCTCCTCAAATGTGTCACCACCCACCTAGATACATATGGGATATCATGGCCACATCCCTTTGCAAGTAGACCCATGAGACTCATAACAAGTAAATGTTCATATGCCTTTACTTATAAAATAATTCCCACCATTAAGCCACCACCATGTGTCTCACATGTAAACCTATATAAATCCATATATGAATGTGAAGGCTTGCATTAACCCTAAACATATATCATACAATACCCTTACTTATCTTTTATGAATGGCTCACATCCCATATGAAATAGTCATCACATTAGTATTTGTTACTATAATTGAAGTCAATAATACAATCATATATTTTCATACTTTCAGAGCATCCTCCATCATTGCATTGCTCAAAAATTTTGTTTTTTACTCTCTCTTAGCCTTTCCTATCCCATGCATATAAGCTACATGTTGATATATGTATATCTAGGGTGGCATCCTCCATAATCATACATAGTTATCTAATCATGATCTATAAGATCATCCATAAATCCTCTTAGGTCAAAATCACCTCCCCACTGGGTAATAGTAACATGCAAGCTTCACTATCATATCTCTCAACAACAAGTGTCAATAATAAAAAAATAGGGTATAGTACCTAATTTGCTAGCATGGCCTAGCCCTAAGAATCTATGCATGTATGATCATCATAACCCAATCCTAGTTTGTACATGGTTTCCATAATCTACCCTTATTGGCACTCTTAAATGTAAATATTATTTTGCATCACAAATTTACAATTATGAATAAGTCCATGATATAATAATGATAAAAAATAGTAAATGAAAACTATTGACTAAAATATAAAAATATATCATATTTAATCACTATCATGGTATATTTTACAGTGTCATAGCATTTATTCATGTATTATAGCCACTATTATAAGTTTATGAGTATTTAAGGGTGGGTTTGACCATTGTCAAAAAAATCATATTGGTATAAAAACATTTATTATTGTATAAAAATGCATATTTTATCATTCTAGACATATTTCATTTTTTCAAAACTAATTAATAAAATAATAAAAATCAAAGGTTTTAGTACTTTATATCTCTACTAGTATATCAGTTGTATTTTCATCATGTACATAGTCCAATATTCTAGGCATGGGATCCCATCTTGTAGCCATGTATTTCTTTCATTTATAAAATTGCTAAAATATATAGGGGAAAATGAGAAAATGAATTATATTTTTAGGTCGACTTGTGCTTTATATACTTCAACCCCTTTTGTAAAATCACATATCTAAATCACTTTTGACATGAATTAATAATTTATTATATTATTTGGTGGTACCATATCATTTATTAGGATAACTTGATCTACATCTGATTCCTCTATTGATGTGGATGGGATATTATGTTTAACATTTATTTGGGAAATTTCATTTGTTATGCTTATATTTATTATTTATTGTCTACAATTGGACATAATACTATTTATAATTTATCAATTATATCTTGCCTGCATAGGGGAAACCCATTCATGGATATGTATCGATCATATATGAAGAGACATACTATTTTTATGGTTTGTTAGTTATAAATTTATCTTTGGTGGAATGATATGCCCATGTGTCTATCAATCATACATTTCTTATATTAGGGTAGGTAATTACCATATGTCCTTTCATACATCATAATGTAGACACATAAATGTGTTATTAGACACTTGAGAATGTTAGTTTTGAACAAGCCTTACTATACATGATTTGTGCATACACTATTGACTCTTAATCATAGTCTCTCCTACCCATTCACTTATGGACCTGGCCTTCTTGATTTTTTATTATCCACACACAATATTTATGTAGTATCTACCTAAGCAAATAATCATCTTGAGTAGACTATCTCCTGATCTTATATCATTATTTCTTATTTCCTAGATGCCTTTGGCCATAATTAGATGGATTTGGTTACCAGAGCCATCTACCTTAATTGGATCCATCTATACACTCTCTAATGGATATTTTCCCAAACTCATCCTTTGGGCTGGCCCACACATTTCACATGTTTATTTAGAGGAATAGTGCCTAAAAAGTTATCTATTTATACATATTAAGTCTAATCCTATTCCTATCTAGCACTTATCAAGTGAACATCTCTTACATTGAGGAGTACATACACACATCCTTGATGCACTACCTTAAATCATATAAATTTACAAACCCTCAAAGGAGTAAACATAAATATAAGTTTGAATACTATTACAAGGTCAAAATCATAGGTTTTCAAGCATCAAAATCCACATAGGATTGCACTACGTACTAGTATACCACTGACTAAGCACACACACAATTATGTGAGATAAATACATGTGGATTGAGCCCTCTTAAGAGTATGTGAAAAATAGGAAAAATAAAAATAAATAAGGGGTGGTTGAGGCTAGATTAACCCATACTTTATAACCCCTTTTTATAGGCAAAAGAAGTGTCGAAAGTGAGGCTATGGTTTCAAGGTGAAGGAAGATGAATCTGAACCTATGCATAATCTGAACCTATGAATTTTCAATAAATATCTATTTATAGGAAAACACATTTATTTGGGATGAAATAGTTTTCCACTTCTCATAGCGATGGGTTTGGTAGAAATCATACATATCTGGTTACCATAAAAATATGCATAATATTGGATTTGTCCCAATAGGTTTAAACATCTAGTTTCCATATCTGAGCAACCATATAACCATTTCACCACTACTATTAATGGTTGTATACTATCATAAATGAATAAAAAACTAAAAATATAAGTTCCCTATCCTCTTATTCATTTTTATAAATATCAAGTGTAATAAATTTATTGTAATTTTATATTTACATTTAAATTTTCTTAATTTAGACATAATATAAATTTAAATTGGTCTCAAAGTTATACCTTGTTTAAACTATTATATAAAAATAAGATATAACATATTAGTGCACTAGTTCCTTGTCTTGAACATAAATATCCATAGGTTTTCCTTAGGGTTTAATTCTAAAAAATTATTCATGGACACAACTTAATGGAATTCAAAGTTTAAAATATTTTCTAATCCCTTTCTAAATCATGTGGCACAAGAGACTAACACTAAGCTTGAAGGACACATGACTTACAATGCACATCTTCTTCCAACTTATTATGCTTCTAAGACTAAAGAGGTGCATCTTTTATACAATATTATTGGTACACTTGAAGTATAAAATTACACATGATTACTATCAGATTTGATGAGCATGAAATTTGTGATGATGATTTTATCTATGCATCATTGTTTATATGTGCTTACATTAAATCACAACATATACATAATGTCATGGTGGATAATGGTTTAAGTGAAAATGTTTGCACTATGACACTCCTTAATAGTCTTGGATATATACAAGAAGACTTGATAGATATAATAAAAAAAGTTAAGAATTCAATGGAAACAAATAAAACACACTTGGAATAAATGTGCTACCACTTAGAGTATGCCCTAGATTAGTTCCCACATTATTTTTAGTATTACATAGTACATGGGCATTTGACATGTTTTTAATACCTCCTTGGATACATAAGATCCATGTGGTGTCATATTTAGTACACTCATGTGTGAAGTATATCTATCGTAGCAGAGTGGTTACAATTTTAGGTACACCATATGAGTATCAAATTCAGCTAAAGGAATTCCCTTAGAAAGGTACACCTTAACTTATTATACAATTTATATAGGTTCATTCTATACAAGAAGTTTAGAGAAAAGTAATTAATATTCCTATAATTCTAATACATCAATGCCCATTATATCAGAGGTATATCCCAATTCAACACACATTTCAACTATAACATGCCCTAATCTAGTTCTAAAACCCACTCTTTGTGTTTCATAATAAACATAGGCACACTCTCATATTATGCATCAGTTTCTAAAAAAATCTATTTTGACTAGAGTTACACAACATACATAGGATAATATGGTCTATGATGACCCTGAGGGATATATTACAACATCAGATCACTTCATATTTCAATACAGATACATATGATATTAGTTTCTTACACTGATTACATTCACCACGATTAACCCAAGACATACACGTAAACATCCCATTGATGGAATCATTAGATAACACAAATATAATTCAAAATAAAAAATAAAAGATGAAAATATGTAAAAAATAATAAATAAGGACCTGGGCATGACATGTATTTCTAGTTTACATGATTCATTTATGATTTATCACATACATTATAGATTATATATCTAGTTTCTCCTTGCACATGAGTTTCATAGTATACATGAGTGAGATGCATGATGTATAGGTTATATATGACATATAAACTTAGATGTAAGATATTCCTACACTTAGAGGCTACCTTTCCTATATTGGGTGCATGCTTACATTGGGGGCATATTGGTACATTTACACATGTTATGTATTTATATGTTATTCCATTAATCATATTTATCTATTTACACTGATTACAAATGAGTTTATCTTATGTATACTACTTATATTTATATATACTATGAATTTTCTATTTTTATATATGCTACGATGACATACATTAATTGTGTAGATTACCATTACTCATTATATGCATGATTGTTTCTATTGTGTGTTACATGTTGTGATCCTTGATTGTATATTATATTATGTGAATCCTATGTGACTTTACATGAAATTGGGTGTTTATTACATGACTCACTATATGTTTGAATCTTACTTTTCATGACATTAGGTGTTTATTCCATGACTCCTTTTATGTTTGAGTCTTTTTATGTGTGACTCTTACTCTACATGGCACTATCTATTATCATGCATGTTTCTATGTTTATTTATGTGCGTCATGGTCATGAAATTGCGTTTGAATTATGGATACATCTAATATTATATATTGAGCTTGTGATGACATGATTCATATCATGCATTATTATACTTGTGTGCAATGGCATGATACATATCATGTATCTTTTTCATGGCTATTACTTAGTGTTTCTATGATCATTACTATAATGAATATTACTCCATGCCTCATTACTATATCTACTTGACATGACACATATGCCTTAGGATACACATTTTTATATTCTTAGGTGATCTAATATTTCTATGATAACATACGTTAGTAATGTTAGCAAATGCATTACATGCTTACATCTTTTTCAATATAACATGATGTGTATAACTCTTCTTTTGAGATGAGTAATTCATAGGTTACATCCCTCACCTCAAAGGGAGAAATAACTAATGGGATTGTCTTAGAGACCCTAGCCTTCACATATAGATAATTCAGAATCGTGGCATATATTATTTTAGATTAGACGTAAATTATTTCAGATTAACATAGATTATTTTAGATTGGCATAGTTTTACATATATTATCATAGATTATTATAGATTTCACATAAATTGGGGGTGTATATGAAACATAATACATGATTATGATCAATAGTTTATATATTATATGATATTATTACAAAAATTATATAGATTATAATTTTGGGGACATATGCATGACATATGTGGATAGATCACAATTATTATTATATTAAGACACAAGTTACATGATTGAGAGTACACATATTATAAAATTTAATGATAGGTTATATCATTCTATTTATCATATTTAAATACATTTACTCAAGTTTTATTTAAGATTACTTAGTTCTAGTTAGAATTGAATCATAAAATCTATTCACAGTGGATAATTCAAAATACTAGATACTCATATACTCAAATTAGCTCTTATTCATTAGAACCTATTTTAGGTTCCATTCTTATAAAAATATAATGATTAGTGTGATTGAGGTCTGTGTGAATTAAATTCAAGAATTTATCCATGTTGAGTGAGGGTTGGGTTATATTTTCCTCAATGCATAGTTTTGTTATTTTTATCTCCATGAGGCATAATCACCCATTTCTCTAATGACTCTACAAGGTAGCTTAGTTCACATGCCTTCATGTGTGTTTGTTCTTTTCCTTTTCTATTTCAAATATGTTTAATTATTATTTCAATTTTTTTTAATCTTAAGTGGATATTGATTTCTACATGTTTCATTGTAGGTTTTGCATAGAGAAAGCTTAGTACTCAGTATATAGTTGAACACACCCACCAAGGTTAGACTAGGATACTAAATTTATCACTATAAACTATTAATTTAGTAATTTTAGTATTATAATAAGAGAGAGAAAATGTAGATAGATAAATTTTATATTAGACACATGATAATGTTATTTTTGACTATGGCTTAGGATACATTAGTTATGCATATATAAGTGACTCTTGCTCACACTCTCCCCTAGACATTAACCTAATTAGGGTCCTAACCTTTTTGATTTATCATTCTTCAAACAAGGATTTCTTTAGTCTCTACCTAAACAACTAATCATCTTAAGCTAACTATTACTTAATTTTAGATCATTATTTCTTGACTTCTATAATCCTCTATCCATAGTTGGATGGATCTAGTTACTAGAGCCATCTACTTTTATCAGACATGTCTGCAAGCTCTCCAATGAAATATTTTACCAAATTCAAACTCTTCTTTTAAGTTGACCCATAAGTTTCAATTTTTAGTTTGGAGGGAAATTACCCAAAGAATTAAATATTTTTACATATCAAATATAAGCCTATTGTTTCTATGCTATATTCGCTTTCTACATTCAAAGAGAGAATAAGAAACTAAGAAGAATGGTCTAAGGCTTGTGTGTACCTGGATGAAGTCATGCGCATTATTATCCAGATGTCGTGAGAACTCCTCTTTGGTTGTGGAAGATGACACCTGCAAAAGAAAGAGACTAAGACAAAGAAGGCATTAGATGAGGAGATGGTGGGTTGCCAAGCAAAAGCTTGATCCCCGAAGTAAGAGCTTGAGGGATGTCAACCCACTGATTGATAAAAGTAATGTCTGATAAAAGGTAGAATGATAAAAGATTGAAATGATTGAAGACTAAAAAGGAAATGGAAGCAAATGCTTACCTAAATGTTGTTGTTATCCTGGTCACAGTCACCAGCGTCGGTGGTCCTACCGGTGTCGATTGTCAAGGTCTGTCGATGTTGGTTAGTTTGCCGACGTCGGTGGGGGCAATGGTCTCTGTGGCTGGCATCAATCGGGTCTGTGGTCTGTGGATGGGTTTGTGGTCTGTAGACAGGTCTGAAAAGGGGTTTGGACAAGTTTTTGTGCTGTTTAGATGGTCAGAGAGAGTTTAGTTTTGGTTAATGGTCTGTGTAGAGGTTTGGGCAGAGTTACAGGGACAATGGACAGAGTGTATGGTCAGACAGAAGATAGAGGCAATAGGGAGATAGAGAAATAAGGATTCAGGTCTGGGCTAACAGAGGTTGCAAATGGCCAGAAGGCTGAATGATAGATGAATTAAAAAAATACTAAAATGAAAATAGTAGAAAATATTTACCTCATATCTGTTGGAGAAGGAATGTTGCAGACTACTTGTGCCTGTTGTTGGTGCTACTGGTGTGAAGGCCCTATTGCTAGTGGAGTGGTTGAGGTAGAGTCCCTATTGTGCTTGCTGGTGTAGAAGCTTACTGTGTGTACTTGAGGGAGAGAGTGAGAGGTCTGGCAAAAATATTGGCTGATTGATTGATAGATTATAAGATTCAAGAGACAGATGAAGCATAGGGGCGAAGGGGGGATAACGGATGTAGAAAACCGTTATGAAGGAAACTGATGCCAGCAATATCGCTGACGTTGGTCGATAGTTGACCGATGTCAGTGGCTGAAAGGCAGGAAAAAGGCTAAAAATAGCCTTTCATCTATTTTCCCAATTGTCGGGTCAGCGGGTCGGGGGAAGAAATGGTCGAGAGGGGTTAAATGGGTGTGAGGATGAGGAATAGGTCATAAATGGGTCATGGGGGGATGAAGGGAATCCAAAGAAGGGCATCCTAGGGTGGTGAGGTGGTAAGGGAGAGAGAATTATTAACTTAAAATAAGATAATTATTTCAAATTAATAAGACATGGGTTAGGAGTGGTTAAGTGGATGAAAGGGGACCAAGGGGGAGAGGACGAGGAAGA
The DNA here is from genome assembly GCA_037957365.1 of Torreya grandis. NCBI lineage: Eukaryota > Viridiplantae > Streptophyta > Pinopsida > Cupressales > Taxaceae > Torreya > Torreya grandis. Next base: position 1,335,736 of record JARHVA010000540.1, on the reverse strand, counting down.
TGACCAAGGGAGTAGACACAATTTCAATGTCTACATTTGCCTCTTTTTGTCTTGTTGGTTGTTCTGGATGAACTGCAAGACAAAAATAGGATTTGATTGCCCCAAGTGTGGGATAAGGTTGATTTTGTCTTGTTGGTTGTTCAAGTGAACTGCAAGACAAAAATAGGAAGAGGTTGGTTGCCTCGATTATGGATGAGGTATTCCCCCTCAAAGTAGGAGTCAAGAGAAGGGAACCTAAAATCGGGTGCTGATTTGACAAAGAGTGGATGAAGATAGGGTGAGGGTGAAGTGTGAACACTGTAAAAGTTGTGATTACATGTATACCACTTCACGAGATGGTTAGGTCAAATTGTCACAGGTCGAGGGTCGAGGAGTGCCAAAATTGAAATAATTGGGCCCCAGCATTTGGTCGTAGCTAATCGAGTTATTCAATCGAAGTTGAACCTCCAATGGTCATCGTGTTCCAGGTATCTCGGGCTCAAGAAGTGCTCTTGGAAACATGAAAATGTCACAAGTAGTGGGGATCAACCAGCTTGTGATCCTATACTTATGAGGGTCATAAATAGTCTGCACACAATTTTGCTAACCAGTCGTGAGGTAGCATGCATGCAAAAACAACCAAGGCAAAGTTGTCTTAGAAGTGGTCATGGTCGAAGGAGATAGGCATGATCTCCAATGGTCATTGGTCGAGGTGGATGGATGGACAAAAGGATGTGGCCGAGCTTACCTCAGAACACTGAGTGCTGCCTACATAGCCGTTGTGTGAAGGGCCTCAGGCCAATGTAGTTCAAGCGAAGGGTCTGAGTGTTAGACAGGTGGTCAAAGTGGTCGATAAACTGGTCTTGGTCAAGGTCAAGGTTGAGTGATGAAGAAAAAAAGGGGTTTATCCATCTGAGAGATGAACAAATGGGATGGCCGAGCTAACCCTAGAAGACATCGTGTCAACTGAGTGCTGCCTACATAGCCCTGGTCATAGGGCCTCAGACCAATGTAGTTTGAACTAGTTGAGAAGATTGGTCGATGATTGGTTTGGTCATGTGTCGAAATGATGAGGAGAAAAAGATGTTATAGCCTATTCCAAATGGTGTATGCTGTAAGCATTGGTCGAGGGTCTTTCATCCCTAGCAATTTTTTATATTCGTGATGGATGTATGCTAAAAATGAATTGAGGTCCATTTATGCTTCAGCAAGTATTGGTTTATGCTTAACATAAATTGTGTAGGGTCGATAGTTTCCATGTGTATTGGTTTCCATAGAAACTATGTGAAATGTACTAGGACGATGTGTAATGTCATGATGTCATGTTGTTGGTCTAAAAATGTTTGGGTTAGCTTGGTTGGAATTGGTTGGGATGGGTTTGGATAAATGTCAAATGATTGGATGTGACCAAAGTGTAGAGAAAAAAGTGAAAGGCAAATCGCTCTTTCACTGACAAGGACCAGAATGATGGCATGGATAGGGGTTGTTAGAACAAAAGCCCCATTCATGCATCACATCTTTGACCAGGGTTGTGCTAGAGAAGTAATCGAATCACTTGACGTTAAGTGAGCTCGAAGTCCCTTGAGTATGTTGGGGTGATAGGTTGAATATGTGATATGAGTGGATGGGGTAACCCTTTTTGGTGGTAGGAATAGCCTTACCCCTTTTATAGGTGACCCAAGAACGACTATAGGCATGACTTTATAACTTGTCAGTCATTTTTTTTTTTTGGGTGGACTGATCGATGCGAGAAGTCCACATAGGGATGTTGTTTTGCTTGGTGGTCATATATGTGAAGTTGATCGATGCAAAAAGCTTCAAAAAGAGTGCTGTCTATAACAATATTTAGTCATAGCCATCCTTCGAGGGAGTGGTCTATATTTTGCTTTGTATGCTTTTGATATGACTTTGGCCTAGCTGTCCTTCAAGGGAGCAGTCTAGTAATATAGTAATTGTGTAGCTGTCATTCGAGGGAGCAGTCTACATTTAGAGTTTATGACCTTTGATAGGATAGGTATCCCATTTTGATATGTTTTGTTGATTAAAGCTTTTAGCCATGGATGATCCTCTAGAATTTTAAGGGTTCCCTTTTATTAGGACAAAGCATTACTGCTTGACAAAAAGGGTTGATGAATGTTGGGGAAAAAGGGTTGAAAGAATAGGAATGACAATGACAGGGGGTTGCTCAAGGGACGAGCTTAAGTAAAACATCAAGTGATCGAGTACTCGACTAACAGTAGAATGGTCACAGATGTAAGGCATAAAAGGGCTCAAGTTCTGATAAGTCCCTGGGCCATGCTTGTGCATTATGATAAGGTCTGAGTCAATTAGGAGCAATTTTGCCCCATTTGGTTCTTCGAGATTGGTCACGTGTTGATTGATGTTGATTGGTTGATGATGAAGAGGTTGGGTTGAATTTTTGGTCGAAGATTGATCAGGGTCATGATTGATGATTGGTTAGTGTCTGGTCGATGGTCTAGTTAATGGTCTGGTTAATGTCATGGTCAATGTCTGGTCATGGTCAATGTCTGGGTGAATGTCTGGTCAATGTCTTGGTCGAGATTTGGTTGAGGTCTTGGTCAATGATTGGTTACCATCTGGTCGATGGTCTAGTTAATGGTTGGGTTGAAGTTGGTATTTGGTCGATGATTGGTCAAATTTGGTCGAGACTGGGTCGAAGCTTGGTTTATTGATTGGGTGAAAAGGCTGGTCGATTGATTCGGTTGAGACTGGTCGAGGCTGGGTTGAATGCATAGTTGAGGCTTGGGATTAAAAGAGTGATTGATATTTGGTCGAGACTGGGTCGAAAGGTTGGTCGAGGCTTAGATGAACATTGGATTCCCCCAGCGGCCAGGAAGAATGTTTTACAGATTGGTCGAGGTCAGTTGAGGCTTGGTGGTTAGATTGGCTATGTTGATGTCGAATAAGGGGGTTAAAGGCGGCAAAGGGACCATAGTCTGGCATGGAGATCCCAATTTAAGTGATGAGGTATGAGAAGCATGGGTTGGTGTTGATGATTTAGCGAAGGGGGGGTCAAGAGGATCCTTGATGAGAAGGGTATTCTTTCTCCGATGTTGACAAATGACAGCTTTGAGAGCGCAACAACGCTCTGTGTCATGTCCCGGAGTGTGATGATAGTGGAAAAATTTAAAGTTGTCAAACCAAGATGGTCTTGATCTGAGAGTCGATGAGTGGGGTGGTGTTGAAGGCTTGTTGATAATGTGGTCGCGAAGAAAGGTTTCATTCCCCAGACATTGGCGAATGACAACCTTGAGGGCACAACAATGCTTAGTGTCATGCCCAGGCATGCGATGATATGCACAAATCTGAGTGTCATTGAACCAAGGTGGTTTTGGTCTGAGAGATTGATATGGTTTAAGAGGTGGGAGATTGATGCGAGACAACTGCAACAATTGCCGTAACAGCAAGGCATAAGAACCTGCTAACGGGTCTAGATGTTTTGTTATAGTGGGGGTTGATGACTTTGGTTTAAGAGGCATTGGTCGATGGATTGGAGGAGATATATGTCTGATGGGTTGAGAGAGTAATGGAGGCGACTTGCCTTTGTGAATTATGGGAGTAGGAAGCACTCCTATTAAAGTGGACAGATGCAGGCCCAAAATTGAAGGTAATGACAAAGGTGGGGGAGGAGTCCTCCAGTGTAGTTTAGTGGCCTTCTTTGGTTTGGGTTGAGAGCCACTATTGTGTGAGGCGAGGGGTTCAGATGTGGACGGAGGTGAGTGAGATGTAGCAATCTCTGGCAAAAGGTAAGAAGAAATTGTGATGGGGTCTTCCTCGATCAAAATGGGCGGAGAGACTGGGCCTTCTCTTGGTGGAGAAGAAATAGGAGAGTGTGACTCCTTAGGAGGGCAGAGGGCATGGATGATTGTTCCCTCTACTTGTGGTTGAGGAGTAGGCAAGGTATGGTCCTCCATTGGTAGGAGGAAAGACGAAGGTGTGGCTAATGGCATAGGTATGGTCAAGGCATCCTCCAATATAAGAGAGGTCGATGGAGGACTAATAGGAGAAGAGGGTTCTTCTACCTGTGATGGACGAATAAGAGAAGCAAGATCTTCCACTTGTGAAGGAGATTGGTCAGGGACAAGAGGCAAGATAGTGTTGACTGTGTGAATATCATGCTCTTGGGAGCTATTGGTCAATGTCTGGACATTGTTTGATTAAGAGGATGGTTTGGGAATGGTTGTTTGAAGATGTTGATGTGTTGGTTGGGTGGGGTGTTCGGGTTATCCAAAACAAGATCCCCCTTGTCGATCATGTCTTGGACTATATTTTTGAAGGTTTGGAAATTGTCGATGTCATGGCCGTGGATGCGATGAAAGTGACAGAAGTCGGCCTCCCTATACCATGTAGGGAGGGCTTTTGAAGGGTCGAATTGAGGTGGTCAGATTGGAGGGAGATTGAGGACCCCCTGCTTGACAAGTTTTTCCAAAATGAAAGCATATGATTCTCCAAGTGGAGTGTATGAACGTTGGATGTACCGTTGTTGGAATTGTTTGGTGATGCTTTGAGATGTAGAAGGTTGAGAGTGATTAGTTGTTGTCGAAAATGGTGGTCTAACAACCATAGTGTTGGCCACTCCTTTGGACTTGGAGTTGGCAAAAGAAGAAGGTCTGGAAAAAGAAAGGTCATTGGTTCTTGCATTGGTATTACGCAATTTGACCTTATCCTCTTCAATGGCGCAGAGTTTGAGCTTTCGGGCCATGGTGAAAGCTTCGTCAAAAGTGTGGAATGTCTAAATTCACAAGGTAGAAGAGATGTGCCTGGCACATGCTTGAGAAAAGAGCTTGATGAGCTCAGGTTGAGGCAAGGAGAAGGAGAGCTAGTTAATCAAGACCCTCCAACGGGTGACAAAATCGACTATTGATTCATTGTCAAATTCCCTGATGGAGTAGAGGTCTGTGATCAAGACTTGTTTGGTGATGTTGATAGAAAAATGGTCGAGGAATAATTGGGCAAGTTGAATGAATGAAAAGATAGAATGTCTGGTAAGAGAGCTATACCAGTCAAGGGCGGGGCCAAAAAGTGATATGGGGAACGTGCATAGAAGTAACGCATCGTCATGGGCTATAAGATAGCAGACATGTCTGAATGCCCGTAGATGTTGTTGTGGGTCTTCTTTACTCTAGAAGTGAGTAAATTTAGGAAGCTCCCACTGGTTGGGATATGGTCAGATAGGGACAGAAGGATGGATGGGTTCATTACAAATTTGCTCATACGAGAGAGCATTGCGTGAACTAGAAATAGAGGTCTCGAGACTGGACATTTTGTCCATCAGCATTTTGATGATGTCTACTGACAGATTGGCAGGTGGAGCACCTCCTAAGTTATAAGGTGCTTGAAAGATATTGAGAGGGGCATACGATGTAGTCGGTTGCGCTTGTAAGGGCACAACATATGTGTAACTAGTTGCAGGGATAGAAGTGGAGGCCAAAGGTGGTTGGGTTATGGAAGTAGAATACATAAGGTGACTAGATACCACCAAAAATGGTTGCGTGGTGGCATTGGCAAAAGGAGAGGTAGACACTCCTTCATTTATGGGTGCAAGAGTGTGAGGGGTCAAGACAATCAAGTTCTGGTATGATGTAAAACTTGGTTGAATTGCGTATGGTTGAGGGGGTAATGGAACCCCAATGGAGGTCAGTCTAAAAATAAATGGGGAGGCCAAACTTTGTGTATTGGCCATGGTCAGGTTAATGGTTGAGGCAAAAGGCTGGATAGCGGACGGTGTTGATGTCATCGCCCCTTCACCCAAAAAGTCTCACATTGGGTTTCTTGCGAGATAGTTTTGGAGGGCTGTGACATTGAGGTCCAAGAATCTTTCAAAATCTTGGTCCCCTTCAAGGATAATGGGGGTCTGAGTTGGAGTCAGTTGAGTAGGAGTTCTTTCGGTCTCCGAGTGGAACTCCATTAGGGGACTGGTTATAGATGGGGAAGACAGAAATGGTTGATGGCTAGCATGGTCGAGAAGAGCCTTGGTTAGACTGTGCATCAAAACCATTCAAGGCAAGAGTGGTCAGGTTCTAAAAATTGTGTTTTTTCAATTTCAGAAACTCAGAATGTGGTTTTTGGCAGAAAAAGGGTTGAGTTTTAGGCTACTATTTTGGGAAAAAAGGACTATGACAGTGACCGACGTTGATTAAAAACTCGATGTCGGTGGGAAAGATGGCCGACGTCGGTTATGTAACCGATGCCAGAGAGGAAGATGGCTGACGTCGGTGGTAAGGCTGATGCCGGTGACTGCAGTTTCTAGAAACTCAAAAAATTTGAAGATTATTGGAAAGAAAAGGAAGAAGAACGTCCTCACTAGCTCAAAAAACCAGATGGGAATAGAAAAATAGAAGAACACAAGTAGGTCCTAAGCGTTAAATCCTAAGAATCAACTTTTAGAATCCTATTGGCTTATGCCTTAAAGTGATGTTTGGGAGGTTGGCTGTTAGAAGGGTCCTAGAAGAGGTAGTCTATGAATGGTTTCAGGTTTGTTTAGGCGCTCAAGAGTCTGGGTTAGGTTCTGTACATGGCCTGGTGCTAAGGAGCAAGCTCCCCTCACTTCACGAGCCCAGTGATAAGCTGGTCTCACTTAGCCAAAATATACTTTCCCTAGAGATTAGACTCTACCAGAGAACATAGTGGGCTTTCCCCTTGGTGATGAAATCCAAGTGGGATTGTCGGGACGGGTAAGGTATCTGCTGGGGGATGAAATCCCAGTCGAGCCTTGTCTCAAGTGAGTTTTGATGTTTAGTTTGGTGCAAGTGGTTTGGTCGTGTAACATCAAGTGGACTACGATTAATTCATGATGCGATTTGTTAATTACTAGGTGTGGACTAAGAAATGCAAGCAAGCAGAAATGATATGCAATGTGTTTTAAGCCCAAGTTGAAATATGAGTTTGAATGAAAACAAGTTGAGAAAGGGTTGAAGGATATGATTTTTGACTAGTTTGAAATGCAAGAAAAGAAAGAAAGGTTCTTTTTAATCCTGCTTATGATGTCGTTTAGAAGAGAAGAAAGAGGTGAAAAGGGAGAAACCTAATGCACCTATATGAACAGAAAGAAAAGGAACCCAAGGAAGACCCTAAGGTCCCACCGGGCATGCCAGAATGTTTCTATGTTATATTCGCTTTCTACATTCAAAGAGAGAATAAGAAACTAAGAAGAATGGTCTAAGGCTTGTGTGTACCTGGATGAAGTCATCCGCACCATTATCCAGACATCGTGAGAACTCCTCTTTGGTTGTGGAAGATGACACCTGCAAAAGAAAGAGACTAAGACAAAGAAGGCATTAGATGAGGAGATGGTGGGTTGCCAAGCAAAAGCTTGATCCCCGAAGCAAGAGCTTGAGGGATGTCAACCCATTGATTGATAAAACTAATGTCTGATAAAAGGTAGAATGATAAAAGACTAAAATGATTGAAGACTGAAAAGGAAATGGAAGCAAATGCTTACCTGAATGTTGCTATCGGCCTAGTCATAGTCATCGGCGTCGGTGGTCCTACCGGCGTCGGTTGTCAAGGTCTGCCAACGTCGGTGGGGTCAGTGGTCTCTGTGGCCGGTGTTGGTTAGGTCTGTGGTCTGTGGATGGGTCTATGGTCTGTAGACAGGTCTGAAAAGGGGTCTGGATGGGTTTTTGTGCTATTTGGATGGTCGGAGAGAGTCTGGTTTTGGTTAATGGTCTGTGCAGAGGTTTGGGCAGAGTTGTAGGGACAATGGATAGAGTGTATGGTCAGATAGAAGATAGAGGCAATAGGGAGACAGAGAAATAAGGATTCAGGTCTGGGCTAATAGAGGTTGCAAATGGGTAGAAGGTTGAATGACAGATGAATTAAAAGAAATACTGAAATGAAAATAGTAGCAAATACTTACCTCATATCTACTGGAGAAGGAATGTTGCAGACTGCTTGTGCTATTGTTGGTGCTGCTAGTGTGAAGACCCTATTGCTGGTGGAGTGGCTGAGGCAGAGTCCCTGTTGTGCTTGCTGGTGTAGAAGCCTGCTATGTGTACTTGAGGGAGAGAGTGAGAGGTTTGGTGGAAAGATTGGTTGATTGATTGATAGATTGTAAGATTCAAGAGATGGATGAAGCACAAGGGTGAAGGGGGGATAATGGACGTAGAAAACCATTATGAAGGAAACTGACGCTGGTAATATCACCGATGGTGGTCAACAGTTGACCGACGTCAGTAGCTGGAAGGCAGGAAAAAGGCTAAAAATAGCCTTTTATCTGTTTTCCCAACTGCCGGGTCAGCAGGTCGAGGGAATAAATGGTCGAGAGGGGTTAAATGGGTGTGAGGATGAGGAATAGGTCATAAATGGGTCATGGGGGGATGAAGGGAATCCAAAGAAGGGCATCCTAGGGTGGTGAGGTGGCAAGGGAGAGAGAATTATTAACTTAAAATAAGATAATTATTTCAAATTAACAAGACATGGGTTAGGAGTGGTTAAGTGGACAAAAGGGGACCAAGGGGGAGAGGACGAGGAGGATGACCAGGGGAGTAGACACGATTTCGGTGTCTACACCTATTCCTATCTAACACTTATGAAGTAATAATTTATTACATTGAAGAATACATCTACACATCTTTAAGGCACTTCCTTAAATCATCCAAATCTTCAAACCCTCAAAGTATCAACCACCAATATAAATATAAATATTGTTACATGGTCATAATCATAGGTTTTCAAGTGTTATAAGATATAAAGAATTGCACTAAATAATAGAACACTGATTGAGTACACACAACATTAGGTAGGAGAGCTATGTGTTTTTTGATCCATATTTAGAGTATTGTAATGTAGGTAGTGATCATCCACTCGACAAAGGGTGGTTAAGGTCAATTCAACCAATCCTTTATAACCCACTTTTATAAGTAAATCAAGTTTCAAAAGTGAGGCTAGTGTTTCAAGGTGAAGGAAGATAAACATGAACCTATGCATAATCTAAAACTCTAAAATTTCACATAGTATTTATCTATGGATAGGTGTAGCTATTTGTGATGGAACATTCTACCACTTTTCATAGGGATTGATTTATAATAAATAAAATGGACTCATTTACCATGTGTATGTGCATTATTAAATTCATCTTAATAAGCTTAGATAATAAGTTTCCATATTTGAGATACCACAGACCCATTTTAGGCCACTAATGATGATTGTACACTATCAAAAACTATTTTTAAAAAAAAAAAAGCTAAGTACCCTATCCTCTTAGTCATTTACATAAATAACAAGTTAATAAATCTATCATTTTTACTAGTTACTTTCATTTTTTCTTAATTTATACATATATTATATAATTTTAATTAGTCTCAAAGTTATATCTTATTTAGACCAATAAATGAAAAATAAGATAAAACACACAGTGACATTGGGATCCATTATTTTTATGATTTCATTATTCTATCTTGTCTATATTCGAGCATATTACTACCATAGGGCATCATTTTCTCTCCTGATTTCCATTTACTTGTACAAATTTTGCTTCAAAATATTAGCATTGGGTTACACACTATTTATGAGATTCCATAATGATATGTTTTCTATGAATATATTAAAAAATGTGGTAAATGCGATTTCATGATTACCACAACTACTTATTTTATATATATTTTACATTATATGCACAATCCTTTTCTTTTGAGATGATTGATATGTAGGTACATTCCTTGCCTCAAAAGGGAGGCATATGGTAAATTTATTATACTTTTGGTTACAACATATTTTCAGGATATGAAGCTATAAAAAGTTTGGTTACATTATGTTTTGAGGTTACAAAGTTATAAAAGGTTTACTTTTTTAGTTGGGAAATACCTATTCACCACTTGACAAGGTTAGCAGGATCCATAATTCAATTTTTTCCACTTATAAATGTTATAAGGACCCATAAGACAAATGTTTCTCCCATGGTAGGGTTATAAGAACACAATATAGTTTTAAATTTTTTAGAGATGGATAAATGGTTCACATACCAGAAGGTGTATTTATTCCTACATTTTCATTTTTATTTCAATTATTTCATCAGTTACATTTTTATAAATTTATATAGGCATTGATATACTTGGAAATATGTTTTTTTATATCAAGTACACTCAATATGTTGACATAGGAGCATTGACGATGGTTCATGGCCCTTAGTGGAAATTAGGACATTCATCTAGACAATGAGGAGACATGGTTTTTATGCTTTTTAGGTTGCAAGATTTGGAATCTCTTATAAGGTAACCTTTCTCTTCCTTTTGAATTTCAAATCATTTTCATATCGAATATTAAATTTGAGCAAAATTTATAAGTTTTGGATGAAATTTTTTCATTGATCTATCCTATGTGAATTTGTTTATTTTAGTTTAATGTATATGCGCACACACATAGATTAAAATTAGGAATTATGTAAACATCTTATTTTGGTACCTACCTTTTATTTGAAATATTATTAGAAATATGGATCATTGGATAAAATTAGGTTCTTACTAATTTTTTTCTTATGTTTGTGAATCTATGTTCTTCTCAGTGTGGGCTACATATTTTATGTTTTTGAAGTCTTAGGATCCCTCATTTTCCAATATTAGAACTATTTTGATACTAGTATGATGTGTATTGAATTGTTTTGATACTAGTTATTGTGATTTTCTAGTTTCCTTTATCTTTGGGTTGATGTTACCATTTCTTGGGCCCTATATTTTTAGATTTTATATTTTATTTTATGTCAGATATAACACTAATAGGTATTTTATTTAAATTTGAGAAGTTTATATGTAGAAAGGTATAATAATGCATTTGAGGACTGAGAGATCATATCGTAAGCTCATAAAATTTCAAGGATTGCATCTAAAGAACTCATGCACTTTTATTTTAATGACTTATATATATTGAAGTGATATCACTACATACTTATACCAAATTAAGGATAAGTGAAAAAGAATATATAATTAATTACTTTTTTGCATCTCATACATAGGGGTAAGAGCTAAAATATTTATACACAATAAAATAATTATTGACTTACATCAATATTGATTTATAAATTGCCATTGAATTGGTTTTAACTAAGGTAGACCCCTTAAAAAACACCAAATGACTTTTGTCTTTATAAGATCTCTTGTAGAAGATTAAGGCTTGAGAAAAGAAGGAATTGTTAGGACCAGGAAGCACCATTGATTACCATGTACAAGCAACTTAATATGTGGAATTAAACCAAAAGTAACAAGTAACTAGAATTCAGAAACAACACAGAATATGAGAGACAATACCCAATTGTATTAATACTCTTCCAAAAGGAAATACAACAAAGAAGATTGCCACAGTTCTTCTTCCTTACACACCTCTAGGGCTTCCACACCTCTAGGGCATAAACAGTAAATCTCTTCAAGAGCTCACTCTCTCTCTTTTATGGTCGCAACACACAACTCAAACATAGAGTTGGTGTTCACCTCCAACCAGTTAGTATCCACTACTGCCAGTACCACTAGTCAGTATCACTACTGCCAGTACACAAGTACTCCACGTACTCTAAGTTCGAGTATACATACATACTCCAAGTAGATCTCCCATGAACTTACAACAACCTATAACTCAAATGATCTTACTTTAGAAGGATCTACCTTGCCTTCCTCTTTGCTCAATGACCAAGTACACACCATACTCCAAGTAGATCTCTCTTGATCTTACTACCTATTGTGTTGTTGTCCTCCCTAATCTTGAACACCTGCAAATCAATCTAGTTTTGCACACCTGCAAACCTAGATCTCGCACCCACATACACCTGCAGATCAACCGATCTTACTTACCTAGAAGGAACTACCTTGCCTTCCTCTATTTGCTCTTTGATGTGTTGCTGTCACCTTTGATCCTGCTGTCACATGTAGATCTCCTTTGACCTCGCAAACACACACACCATGTAGATCTCCAAACATGGCCTTACAACACTTGCTGACCAAGATCCTACACACCTGAAGAACCCTTCTGATTCTCCAAACTAACACCCACACTTGGCACTGCTATGGAACTAGGAGGAACACCCTTGCTCTCTTCACACACAAAAGGAGCTAACTTTGCTCAACTCAACTAGCACACATTACAATACAGCCCATGAGTCTATTATATAGATCTCATGCAAACAATAGTTAGACACCTAATTACAATAATTAGATCCACAACTCAAGACTATAATTAGCCTTCTTCATGAAAAAAACTAATTCATTAATGAACTGTCCATAGAACTTGTAGTTTAGAACCGCACAGGCGACCGACATCGGTCCCTATCTGCCTGAGGGTGATCGATGTCAGCCGATCTCTGGCCATCATTGGCAGCTTCCTATCTTCACCTGACCGATGTCAGTTGGCCTAATCAACACTAGTGACTGTGACACTCAACACCCTCCTCCAATGTCTACATCAGTGAAGCTTTTAGCTCCACAACCTAATAATCTCCCACTTAGAGATAAACAGCTACACTATACCTATACCTATACACTATCTAATCTATTTCCTGGCTTGTATCCCTCTTCAAGCTCAACCTTGAAGACCAACCACCACACATCCTATGGTGAAACCCCTGTCATCCAAGTAACCTGCCATATCTGCATCTACAAACCCATGTAGAAAAAGAACTTGACCCTGCATAGCACATGCACATGCTGCTAGTCCCTCTCAGATACCTGAGAATCCACTAAACTGCCCTCCAGTGCTTCTTTCTCAGATCGGCTCCAAACTTTTTGACAGCTCCCACTACGTGGGCAAACTCAGGGAGTACACGTACTCAACCTCATCATGTGATTGGGGACCCTATTTTGTGAACTATCCATCCATAGGTGTGATGCCCTGTCCTGCATCCTACACTACCTTCACACAATCATCTTGTGACAACATCAACTTGTGATCTCCCTGTCTCTAGGATTACTCATGCCAAAGAATTTCACTACTCCCAAATCCTTCATGGAAAACCACTGAACTAACCTTACCCTTAGCTTAGCAAAACCCTGTATGTCTAAACCTACACCAAGCTCATCCTCCACATATAGTAACAGGATAATGTCGCTACCATCATCCACCTAGTAAGACAAACACAATGGTTACACTGACATTGACTAAAGCCCTGCTTTGTCATCCACCTGTCAAAAACCTGTACCACTATCTTGTAGCTTCCTCAAGACCATATGACATGGCCTTCCATCTCAAGTATCCATTCTCTCTGTTCTTTAACTAAGGCATCCATTCATCTTAGTGCTTTCATACCGACTAGCAACCCTACCAAATCTCCTGTTTGGTTCTGCATCCTATTCATGCCATGCTCCCACTATTTCCTGGATCCTTCTTGCTCTACAGTGAGCAATGAGTATAAAGAAGAGGAACAACAAATTTGAGGCTTACTTACCACTTTCAGTCCTCCATATGGGCATTTGAGACTCCTTGACAGCTTGCTGTCTGCCCAAAATCTGTTACAGTGACCGACCTCGGTCACAATACAATCTGCATTTGACTAACATCAGTTCCATGCGATTGTCCTTTCTATCGATGCCAGTTTTTTGACCGATGTCGGTCTTACCTGGTCACCAACATCGATTCTCTGACCGACGTCGACAGCCACCCTACCTGACACCACTGGCTCTAGTCTGCACATGACCGACATTGGTACCTATCTATTTAACATCGGTTCCCCTTGATCGATGCCGGTAATTGTGTTTACTTGTGAGTGATGACTTTTTACCTGCAAACTCTCCATGGATCAAAACCATGTCCAAACTACCCTACTCAGAGATGTCTAGCCTTTTCCACTGATCTCTATTTGTCATCTCCTCCAAAAACACTAAGGCTTTCCAGTTCTTAAGTCTGTCAAACACATCTGACTTCCTCTTAAGAACATGCATCTCCTTCTTGCTCATGTGACCAAGCCTATAAAGCCACGTCTTCGCAATAGAAGAAAAATTAGTAATATAAGTAGATAGATAAAGGATACCTACTTTGTTACCACCAGCTAATTCAAGTGCATCCGTTGTGAGAGTTTTTGTGCATCTCTCATCACCCAACTTTCTTGAAGAAATTAGCCACATCTTCAAGACCGGGACCTGCATGACCTCCTTCAACACCCATGTGTTGGCCACCTACAATTTCAGCTTCACTTCCCCTTTGCCAATACTTTGACAAGGCTCACCAACCCCTCTAATTGGGGCTGCATGGAAAGAGGTAACATAATCTATAGAACAAGATTCTACTTTATCCAAGAAACATCCCAGAGCATCTTGTGCAACATCACCTGCAACATCTACTTCTTCAGTTCCTTCATGCTGATTTACTACCAACCAATAATCTTTCTTTACCTGCTCTTTCTTTCCATAACACCATAATTGACCATTCGTGTCTTTGAATTCCTCCATTCTTAGTGTACTTTCTTCTATCATTGCTATACTCCCACTCAATTAAAAACCCCTGAGAGTGACCTATAACCAAACACAAACCTGCTTCCTGCAATCTTAGCTCTGATACCAACTGTTAGGACCCGGAAGCACCATTGATTACCATGTACAAGCAATTTAATATGTGGAATTAAACCAGAAGTAACACGTAACTAGAATTCAAAAATAACACAGAATATGAGAGACAATACCCAATTGTATTAATACTCTTCCAAAAGGAAATACAACAAAGAAGATTGCCACAGTTCTTCTTCCTTACACACCTCTAGGGCTCCCACACCTCTAGGGCATAAACTATAAATCTCTTCAAGAGCTCACTCTCTCTCTTACGGTCCCAACACATAACTCAAACACAAATTTGGTGTTCACCTCCAACCAGTCAGTATCCACTACTACCAGTACCACTAGTCAATATCACTACTGCCAGTACACAAGTACTCCACATACTCTAAGTCTGAGTATACATACATACTCCAAGTAGATCTCCCATGAACTTGCAACAACCTGCAACTCAAATGATCTTAATTTGGAAGGATCTACCTTGCCTTCCTCTTTGCTCAATGACCGAGTACACACCGTACTCCAAGTAGATCTCTCCTGATCTTGCTACCTATTGTGTCGTTGTCCTCTCTGATCTTACACACCTACAAATCAATCTAGTTTTGCACACCTACAAACCTGGATCCTGCACCCACATACACCTACAGATCAACCAATCTTACTTACCTGGAAGGAACTACCTTGCCTTCCTCTATTTGCTCTTTGATGTGTTGTTGTCACCTTTGATCCTGCTATCACCTACAGATCTCCTTTGACCTCGCAAACACACACACCATATAGATCTCCAAATGTGGCCTTGTAACACCTATCGACTAAGATCCTACACACTTGAAGAACCATTTTGATTTTCCAAACCAGCACCCACACTTGGCACTGCTGTGGAACTAGGAGGAACACCCTTGCTCTCTTCACACACAGAAGGAGCTAACTTTGCTCAACTCAACTAGCACACATTACAATGCATCCCATGAGTCTATTATATAGATCTCATGCAAACAATAATTAGACACCTAATTACAATAATTATATTCATAGCTCAAGACTATAATTAGCCTTCTTCATGTAAACAACCAGTTCGTTAACGAACTATCTGTGGAACTCACAGTTCAAACCGCATAGGCGACTGACATTCATCCCTGTCTGCCTGGGGGTGACCGATGTCAGTCGATCTCTGACTATCATCGACAGGTTCTTGTCTCCACCTGACCGATGTCGGTTGGCCTGATCGATGCCGGTGATTGTGACACTCAACACCCTCCTCCAATGTCTGCATCAGTGAAGCTTTTAGCTCCACAAGCTAACAGGAATTATGGAAGTTTCAAGCATCAATTTATTGATACGGGAGATGTTTTTTTCCTAGTAGGCACTGATGAAGGGATTCATAGAGTTTTAGACTAATCTAACTTTTTTTGCCATTGCATTTATCATATTTCCACTATTAAGATAAAAATACTATATTAGAACTTAGAATGGTTTGATTCTAGTTGTATCATCATATTATTGTCAAATTTATAGATTATTTTCTATATTTTCTCAAAATCCATTTCTTAACATTTTTAGTCATTGTTAAAATCTAGATGAGTCAAAAAATAAGTATTTATCAATAAATCCATTTATCAATTCTTAATCATTATGGGTACCATTAGTTCTTTCCATTTATAAGCACATTTTAGGTCTTTATTTACTCTTTTATTGTAATTAGATTAGATATGCTATTGTGCCATATTTTTTAGGGTTTATTGTAGTGTTATTTTTTCTTAAAAATAAAATAAAATGATGATATAGTATGTTTTTGAGATTAGCTACCTCAAAAAATAAATGAAAAACCCATTTTTCAAGAAAAATCAACATATATTTCACTAGGAAATAACAACCAAGTAAAACTAATATTCAAATTAATTCCTAATTTACTCAAAATTTATATTGACTGATTACCCATGTACCAGCATGATTGAATAGTTACCATAGGAATAATTAAAAATATCATTCTTCTTTCACTAGCTAAAGTTATGTTACAAAATAAGTACTAGTTTTTTTAGATCATAATTGAAGGAGTTTATATCACTTAGAAATCATCAAGATTAAATTCACAGAGATGGACTCAAATTATTACCTTAATTTTATAGTTATATAAAAATAATGATTTGTAATATTTATATGGGAACAACCAAGGTGCAAAGGTAATCTTTCATCACCAAAGACAACTAAGTCTAGTTTAGAGAAAGAATGGGAGGGTGCAATACACAAATGCACAAATGCTTAAAGGTAGAAGTTGGCACACATGAATAATGGATAATATTGATGCACAAGGGTTAGACCATTGATTTATCTGGAAGTGATATTTTAGTTCACACAAGTAAGTGAGTCATGTGGTTACACAAAATATTTCTAGCACATGTGCAACACAAGAAAAGGAATTTTGGTGTACTCAAAGAACATGAAAAAACATAGATGAAACAATCTTAGATTAAGGTTACATAAATAAATGGTGTATTTTTCAAATTCATCTAAGTCAATCAAGTTTTACTTCAAAGCCACATGGACCTACAATAATCCTTTGTAGATCTTAGTATAATTATGTGAAGTAAAAGTCACCATATATTATGAAATATGACAAATAAATGAATGTAGACATGAATTGACATGTATTTTAAATTTAGGTAGTGATATATTCATAATATTCTATGGAATTAAAGTATACCTATAGACTTGTATAAAGGAAACCATAATTAGTAAACACACTGATAGAGATTGCAGACAAGGAAAGGTAAAAAAGTCCTGGAAATATGTTAATAGCATACATAGATTGATATGATGTATTTTAATGTCTATATAAAGGCACAAGGATTCTCATTTGAAAATAAGTGGAGTATTAATTTAAGTTGAGAGCTTGGTTGAGCTAGTAAAAGAGGAGATTCTTCCTAATTATAAAATAGAGAAAGTGATCTCATGAGGAAGACTTGTAACCTTAAATAATTTCACATAGAAATTTTTTAACACTTTAAGTGTTTTGATAGACAAGGATTAAGGGGGTTAAAATAACCCAATAAAATGGATGAATAAAATTATTCTATAATAAGCTAATTAAATAAATATAGATAAGATAATATACTGAATCTAGAAAATTAAAAAATATAGAAAGTACAATGCCAATTGACATTATAATCATTGTAACATAAAGAAGAGATAATAATTATCTTGTTTGTATATGCATAGGAAAATGTGAGATGTACAAGTGTAAGAATAGGTAGATTTATGCTAGAGAACCTATCATCATATTTCGTAAATGTTATTATTAGAGGCTTGGACACTACCATTGACCTATGGACACTAGTGTAAATGCTTTTATCCATGGCCCAACATGTTGGTATTATATAGAATATTCCATGTATTCATAAGTGATCAAATGTTCCTATTAGAGTTTACTATTTCATTTCTATTAATATATCAAGATCTTGCACACAAGCTTTGTATGATTGTATATAGTTCATTTGCTAGTTTCTTTACCTATCATGTCACATTGCCAAAATGGGTTAGTGGGATCAATAAGTTGAGTTTGCCTCAATGACCCCTTTGATAATGAGAAATTATTACATATCCAATACTACAAATATGGTAATATACATATGTAGTTCTCCCCTAATTGTATGTTTTTGTGTGCACAAGGGTGCAATATGATATATATAAGAGCATGCAATGTTCTAGCTTATAACTTGAAAACTACTGCTCATGGTTTGTTATTTGAATGTTTGACACTTGTAATATGACTATTCGTATGAATGATATAGAATTAGATAGGAATATGGTAGTATAACTTAGTTGTGAAATTCATTAAATGAGTTTGAATAGGTGTTTGCTTGGTGTTTTCTAGATAGATAACGAGTAGGCTTTGATTTGTATTTATACGACACCTTTTGAAAATATCTCATAGAAGAGTTAGATAAGATAAATAGGCTGATCCATATGTTTTTTAAATATTTTCAATTTGGATGAATTTTGAGGTACATCACTATATAAGGAATTTGGACACTAGTGTCCCTATGTAAATGGTAGTGTTCAATAAGATAAAAAACTTGTAAAGGTCTATAGTCAACAATGAAGGATATAAAATAATATTTAAAGCTTGTTATAGTGTATAGGTAATCTAGTCATCAAAATGATAGGATTGGACCATAATATAAGTAATTAAGCACAATGAGATGGCAAATGCAAGCCTTTAAGCAATATGAAGGTCTAGAATTGAAGGGTAAAGACCTGATTGGTTTTTGTCAAGTGTACAAGACTGAGATTCTATATATAATCAATTTTTAGTATCTACATTCCCCCTAACCTACCCATGCCCCCCTAATATAGTAGTGCATAAGGATGAAATTATAAGGTTAAATGAAATAAATGCATACCTAGTTGTGTAAAACACACCTTGCCTTTTCTTGATCCCTGGTGAGTTTGATGATAGTGTATGAATTAGTGCATATTATCTAGAATTGAATAATTGAAATGATTGAAAATTAATGAGAGGAAGGAATGAGTACACCTATGTCTCAATGAAACCATATTATCCTTTTGTACTTTGCTTTAATAAAGATTATCCCTTATGAATCATTAGAGTTGAGAGAGGTGTAATAGGAATTTTGAGCTATTGGATTAAACTATGCAATTAAAAAACCCAAGACATCAAACTACCTAAGTAAAATCTAGATCCATTAGAATCAAATGAAAATAAATGAATACACAATTCAAACTAGCATTATAATCCTAAATCTAATTGCTCCAAAACAAGATTAAATGGATAAAAGACAAGAGGATTGGATTGAAATTACATTAGACTCAGATTTTGACATTATGGTTGCTTGATCATGGATTCATGGTATATGGGTTCAAGCTCATGTCATTACCTCTTCTTAATTACTAGTTAGCTTATCCATAGAGAAATGGCTTGATTATATAGAATATGGAGGGAAGAGTCAATGGCTAGATCTAAATCTTGGGCCATTAAGATCAATGGTTGGGAATTTTCCAAGGAATTTTTAATTCCTTGGAAACCTTTAGAATAGAGGGTTCTAGATGGGAAAGGCTAAGTTAGAGAGGATTATAGAATTAGAGGATTCTAGAATCCTCTTAGGGATTAATTAGGATTAGGTAGGTATTAGTTCGTTGATTAGGGATTAGGTGTGTAGGAGGGCTTAGGAATCGGCTTAGTAGGTGGGTCATGGGAGTTTAAAATTACCAAATAATGGATAAGTGGGATTAGGATAAGATTAAGAAATGATTAGGGGAATTAATAGATTGGTGTGTTAATATAAGGTTGGTGAATGAATAATAATGAAGGGGGATATTAGATAAATGATTAGAAAAGGGTGATATTAGGATGGAATTAGAGGGGATAGATTAGCGAGATTAATTAGATTAATTAAGGTGAGTGGATTTAGGTGCATATATTTTTCCCCTCTTTGAAAGGGAATTATGAATAGATTAAGTGGAAGGAGTAATGGTATTTTAAAGAAAAAACATATCATGAATGTTAGTAGATGATGTTATGGTATATGATGCTCCCTCAACAGGACATGTGGGGAGGAAAGAGATGGATGGTCACTTGAAAGAGGAAATGAGGGGTGGGATGTGACAAAGAGATAATGGGATAGGATGATAGATGTGAGATAGATGATGAAGAAAATAAAATCAACCTGAGAAATGAGCTACAAATGGATTATGACCCTAGCAAAGACACATGCACATGGAGAAGAGATGATGGTGTCACGATTGTCAACACATCCCAAGGGGGAATCAACCATAACATCATGATGATAAGATAAAAAGACACAAGATTTAGATGTATCCCAAGAAAATATGCATGTAAGGGAGAGCTATAGTCCAGGATAGATAATGATTGGATAATATTAATGATGAGTGTAGCTCAAAGCTAAAGTCAAATGATATGATGAAGGAGATGAAGAAAAGTTACAGGATCAAAAGGAAAGTTCCTTTTGATATAAGGAGTAATATTCTTGGCACTATAATTAATCTCATGAAGAATAATATTCAAGGAACTTTCTTTTTGATCCTAGAAAGGAAGTAAGCGTAGTTGCTAATTGTGCATAGTTGTTTGTTTTCTATTTTCCATAAGTGCTTTGAGCACATGTATGTGTCTTATTAGTGTATTTGCTTTACTTTGTGTGTGTCCTTTATTTTGTGTGGTTGAGGTAATTAGTTGTATTATTTTAGTCAAAGCCTTATTTTCAAGTGTTAGGTCTTCTTGTTTTATTTTAGACTTCAGATGACTCCCTAATCCCATGGATAGGATAAGGCTACTAATCTTTAGAATAACAAGCATGCTACCCCTATGAGTCACCAATTTGTTGACCAAATTTGACCCTACAGGTCAAATTAGACCCCTATAGGTAAATTTTTTATTTTAGGTGTTTATAAGGATCTAATATTTTTTCATAGGGTGTGTTATAGTTTATTTGATGTATTTTAATGTTATTTAGCCTTGATCATGGTCTTATTAATCTATATGTCATTTTGATTCACTTAAGAGCCATTTGGGGGTCATAAATGAAAGTGGCATGGTTTTAAAGGTGTCCAGGTGTATTAGTTTTCTTTTAAATTTTATAATAAGTCAAATTTCCTATTAGGAATGTCAGTCCCATTTGAATCTTGTAGGTTATATAACTAAAAATCAAGAAACCAATTGAAAAGGGAGGAGTTTGGCACTTGTACGATCAATGAAGGAAGGTGAAACATGGGATAAGGTCATGGAATATCTATTAATATTCATAAAAATAATATTAGTGCTTTAAATTATTTTAAAGTGTTAAAAAACATCCAAAACCATTCTACTCCTTTTCCCTTTTAAACACACAAAAATGATCAGTAGGTTTATACTTGGTACAGACAGTTGGAGAAGTTTTAGATAAAACACATTTTGGGGGTGATATTAAATTAATATATATTTATTTTAATAAAAATATTTCAAGGATTTTTCAACCATGCTTTATGAATCATCTCTAACAAGTTGATTGTGTTTTTCTACTCAATATTCCATATACCCTATAGGTTTTGCTTTGGTTTGGAAAAGTCTATACAATATAGCTATTGATATTGAATCAAAATGATGTTTTATATATCATATAATGATACCCATTATTTTTTTCACATTTAAATGTATATGGATAAGCCAAATATCTCAAGTTACAGGAGAAAGCACCATTCTATGTTGTAGGCAGATTTCCACTATTTGTAAAACCTTCATGCTTTAGTAGTGACTTAAAAAGGTTGTGATAGGTTAATTTAAATGTTTTAAATTTCATATTGATATAATTTATTTATAAATATCATTTTATAAATCAACATTTCATGAGTTTTCAATCATAACTACCATATAGTTAGTTTGCTATGTGACTGCCATACATAGTAAGTTAGATGAGTTGTGGAAGGCTTTGAGACACATCCATGGAGTTGTAATGGAGGTAATAATTTTTTGAAAACATTATAATATAAAATTAAATAAATTTAATATATTTCATTTTCATAATGAAGACTATAACAACTAATCATTCAACCACCATTGCTTGGTTTGCACAATGGAACTACACTTACAACTGCCTATAGGAAAGTAAGACATTGAAATGAGGAGTGTGATCTTGTTTAAATTTTTAAAACATAAAAATGATTAATTTTAATAAATTTATGGGATATAAATTTTCTATGAATGTATATTCTTTGAATACATGGACCATTTTACTCATTGCCTACCTATATGCAACTCAACATACACCTACAGGTGCCCTCATGGAAATAAATCATGTTGAAGGAGAATTTGAGTTGAGCAAGGTTTTGATGGTAATAAAAGTATATTTGGAACTTTTGGAAAGGGTCCAAACCTCATTTAAACCCAAAAACCATGCATACTTCTTGTAGGTTCATTCACTACCTATACATTAGAATGTCTACCTACAGGTAACACTAGCATAGCTATGAAATATCTTTATGGAAAGGTTAGAACATGATGGAACCCATATTTGAAGTCCTAATGTGTCATATAGATAATGGTAGACCAATTTTGATTTACAGGTTGGAAAATATAAGTAGAAACTATCATTCATAGACCCAATGACTGTGTTTAGGGATTAAATCCCTAAAAGCACAAATTAGATGTATGGGCCATTTGGTGAAGGTCATATAATAGAGTTATCAAATATCTTAGTTTATCTATGTGAATATGTATTTTAGCCCCCATATAGGCCAATATCCATGCAAAATTTGGAGAAAAAATGATCAGTGAAAGTTGGTTGTTGTGAGGCCTAAATTTTCACTTTTATGCATTTAATCCAAGCAATGAAACCTACAGGTTTGAACCTCAAAGAGACCCTTCACCCAAGGCTGCAATCCTCAAACATAATTACATGATAAAATGGTTATAGTCAATTAAAATATTAATTATGATATAAAATATCATCAAAAGGAGGTGACATACTATGTTTTATGCCGTATACTCACCTACAAGTTCCTCTTTCCTAAGAGGTTGACCTACAACTGATTGTTAGCTTCTACACTACCCTTAACAAAGACTTAAGCAAGAAAACCTTTACATTGGTATATGGAAGATGAAAAAAAATGGATCAGGAGATTAAAAGGGTAGGTGAAACATTTTCCAAAAATAATCTTACCTACAAGATCTTATTTGTCCCAACATAGTTGACTGTATTTGATTTTGACAAACAGTGAGCAGGTTTGAGGTTTCAAGTGATGGTTTAGAATAGGAAAAGTCAATAAATGGATTAAAATAAGTATAAAATTATCCCAAGGGACTATAAATAGGTTTTATACATTATAATCAATGTCGAGAAATCTAGAACAACAAACTGCTCTGATACCACTTTGCTAGGAACTACTGCCCACTAAGGGCACACTTGATTACCTTTGTATTAGCAACTAAACACAGAATTTAACTAGAATGATAAGTAACTAGAAATATGAAACAACACAGAATATGAGAGACAATACCCAATTGTATTAATACTCAATCAGAAGAAAATACAATAAAGAAGATGCCACACTTCTTCTTCCCACACCTCTAGAGCTCCCACACTTCTAGGGTTCACCTATAATTCTCCTTTAACACTTCACTCTCTCAATTACGATCACAAAAATCAACTCAAACACAGAGTTGTTGTTCACCTCCACTAGTCAATAATAATGCTACCAGTACACCAAGTACATAACCGTACTCCAAGTAAATCTCCCTTCTCTTGCACAACCTGCAAATCAACAGACCTTACTTACCATATGTAGATATCTCTACAACCTGAAGAACCCTTGTCCTTGCCTCACCAAGTCCTTATGATTCTTTAACTAGTACCCCGGTGGATCTTCTACCAGAACTTGCACAACCTACAACTCTCCCTGATCATACACACTCAACATCCCTTTGGAACTAGGAGAAGCTAATCCCTGCTCTCTTCT
Organism: Torreya grandis; assembly: GCA_037957365.1. NCBI lineage: Eukaryota > Viridiplantae > Streptophyta > Pinopsida > Cupressales > Taxaceae > Torreya > Torreya grandis. Next base: position 1,311,809 of record JARHVA010000540.1, on the reverse strand, counting down.
ACAAGCCCTCTTGGCTATCTAGCACTCTTTCTCTCTCTCTTTTGAAGGAGCTAATCTTTGCTCTCTCACTCTAGTAAAATTTTATAATACAGCCCATGAGTCTATTATATAGATCTCATGCATACAATAATTAGACATTCTTAATTAAAATAATTAAACTCACAACTCAAGACCAAAAATAGTCTTTACATGCAAACTGCCTGTCCAAAAATAGACTAGTCTGGAACCTGCATGCAAACTGCATGCACACACAGGTTGCCGACATTGGCTCCTTCCTGACCGATGTCGGCTGACTCATAATTGACGTCGACTACTTTTACACTGTAATCTGACTGACGTCAGTTGGCCTAACTAACGTCAGTTCCTCTGCAACTCACTCTACAACTCAGCAACCTAGCAACCTCCTCCATGTTTGCATCAGTGAAGCTTTTAGCTCCACAACCTAACAATCTCCCACTTGGAGATAAATAGCTACACCTGTACTTGTACCTATACTTGTACCTTCATCTAATTCATTTCCTGGCTTGTATCCCTCTTCAAGCTCAATCCTGAAGACCGACCACCACACAACCTGTGGTGCACCTCCTATCATTCAAGTAACCTACCACATCTGAACCTACAACTCCATGTAGTGAAGATCTTGACCCTGTGTAACATGAATCCTTGATGCTGGTCCCTCTCAAATACTTGAGAATCCACCTTCCCCGAATTGGCTCCAAACTCTCTGACAACTCCCACTGCTTGGGAAAACTCAGGTCTACACCAGACCTCATGTGATTTCAAACACTGATCTAAGCTCAGCTTGAACTGTCTAGCCCTTGGTGTGCTTACCAGTTTTGCATCCTACGTATTGAACCCCGCCAACACCTTCTTCACATCAGCTCCCATTGGAGACAATAAATCTCCACGTCTCTTATACCAAAGAATTTCACTGCTCCCAAATTCTTCATGACATACCTCTAAACTAACTTTAACTTTAGCTCAAAAACTCCCTACATGTGTAACCCTGCAACAAGCAACCACACAATAATAATAAGATAATGTTGCAATCATCATCCAAACCAATAAAGACAAACACAATGGTTACACTGACATTGACTGAAGCTCTGCTTTGTCATCCACCTATCAAAACTTGTACCACTATCTTGCAGCTTCCTCAAGACCATATACCCTAGCCTTCCATCTCACGTATCCATCCACTCTCTTCTTTAACCTAGGAATCCATTCATCTTTCAGTGCTTTCATCCTGACTGGAAACTCTACCAAATCTCCTACTTGGTTCTCTTCTAAAGAATTCATGCCATGCTCCCACTATTTCTTGGATTCTACATGTATTGCCTCTTCACGTCTTCCTGGTTCTTGACCATCAGTAAGCAACAAGTAAGAAGGTGAACAACAAATATGAGGTCCACTTACCCTTTTAGTCCTCCATATGGGCGTTTGAGACTCCTTGACAGCTTACTATCTGCCCAACATCTGTTCTAATGACTGATCTTGGCCATCTCCCAATCTGCACCCGATTGATGTTAGTTCCATGCGACTGACCCTTACTATCGATGTTGGTTCCTCATGACCGACGTCGGTCTCCACCTACTCGACACCACCGACTCTGTTGATCTGCACATGACTGACATTGGTGCCTATCTATTTGACGTCAGTTCCATTTGATCGACATTGGTACCTGTGTTTTCCTGTGAGTGATGACTTTTTACCTGCAAGCTCCCCTTGGATCAAAACCCTATCCAAATTAACATAACTCTGCTTAGAATTATTTAGTCTCCTCAGTTGATCTCTGTCTGTCATCTCCTCCATAAACACCAAAGCTTTCCAGTTCTTAAGTTTGTCAAAGATATATGTCTTCCACTTAAGAACATGCATTCCCTTCTTACATATGTAACCAAGCGTACAAAGCCACATCTCTACAATAGAAGTTGAATCAATAATATAAGTAGATAGATAAAGGATACCTACTTTCTTACCACTGTCTAATTTAAGTGCATCTGTTGTGAGAGTTATTGTGCATCTCTCATCACCCAACTTTCCTAAAGAAATTAGACTCATCTCCAAGACTGGTACCTGCATGACCTCGTTCAACACTTGTGTGTTATCTGTCTGTAATTTCAGCTTCACTTCCCCTTTGCCAACCATGTGACAAGGCTCACCAACCCCTAAATAAATCTCTCCAAAGTCTCCCTAGACATACTCATGAAAAGATGCTCTATTTTGGGCTGCATGGAAAGAGGCAACAGAATCTATAGACCAAGATTCTACTTTATCCAGAGCATCCTGTGCAACAACACCTGCAACATCTGCTTATTCATGTTGATCTACTACTAACCAACAATCTTTCTTTACCTTCTCTTTCTTTCCATCAATCTAACCATTCATGTTATTCAGTTTCTCCATTCGTAGCTTACTTTCTTCTGCCATTGCTATACTCCCACTCAATATGAAACCCCTGTGAGTGACCTGTAATCAACAAACACTAACTAGATCTGATACAACCTGTTAGTAGCTTAACCACCCTCTGATACCAAATTATCAAGATTGGTACCAACCTGGTCCACCTGCTCCTGCAACCTTAGCTCTGATACCACTTGTTGGGAAATCTAGAACAACAAACTGCTCTGATACCACTTTGCCAGGAACTACTGCCCACTAAGGGAACACTTGATTGACTTTGTATTAGAAAATAAACATGGAATTTAACCAGAATGATAAGTAACTAGAAATATGAAACAACATAAAATATGAGAGACAATACCCAATTGTATTAATACTCAATCAGAAGAAAATACAATAAAGAAGATGCCACACTTCTTCTTCCCACACCTCTAGAGCTCCCACACTTCTAGGGTTTACTTGTAATTCTCCTTCAACACTTCACTCTCTCAATTATGGTCACAACAATCAACTCAAACACAGAGTTGTTGTTCACCTCCACCAGTCAGTAACAACATTGCCAATACATCAAGTACACAACCATACTCCAAGTAGATCTCCCTTCTCTTGCACAACCTACAAATCAACATACCTTACTTACCATATGTAGATATCTCTACAACCTGAAGAACCCTTGTCCTTGCCTCACCAATTCCTTATGATTCTTCAACCAGTACCCCGGTGGATCTTCTACCAGAACTTGCACAACCTGCAACTCTCCCTGATCATACACACTCAGCATCCCTTTGGAACTAGGAGAAGCTAATCCTTGCTCTCTTCGACAAGCCCTCTTGGCTATCTAACACTCTTGCTCTCTCTCTTCTAAAGGAGCTAATATTTACTCTCTCACTCTAGTACAATTTTACAATACAGCCCATGAGTCTATTATATAGATCTCATGCATACAATAATTAGACATTCTTAATTATAATAATTAGACTCGCAACTCAAGACCAAAAATAGTCTTTACATGTAAACTACCTGTCCAAAAATAGACCAGTTTGGAACCCACATGCAAACTACATGCACACATAGGTTGCCGATGTCGGCTCCTTCCTGACCGATGTCGGACGACTCATAACTGACATCGGTTGCTTCTGCACTGTAATCTGACCGACGTCAGCTCCTCTGCAACTCGCTCTGCAACTTAGCAACCCAAAAACCTCCTCCATGTTTGCATTAGTGAATATTTTAGCTCCACAACCTAAAAATCAATATAAATCATGTAGGGATCACCTACAGGTATGATGTCTTGAAGCTAACACAGTCAGGAATTTGTACTCAAGTCTTGACTAAGCAAAGATTATGAAGAGTATGTGAGAGGTTGGAGGGATAAATGAATATTATAATATATTAATTATAATCATGATGGTATTATGGATATATCATGATAGACATAGAACAAATAAGGGGCTCTAAACAGGTAATACACATTCCATATGATAGAAACACTATGCACAGTCTGCTTACCTATAGTCTATCTTGGATTTTGGATGAGTTAAAAGGTCTAAAAACCTAAATAAAGGATATAATTTTGTGTATAATGTCCTCTAAACTTGGATAATAATCTAAAATATATATTTGGTTAGATAAAATAATGGAAGTGCCCTCTATTTTGTCTCAGACAGAGGACACTCCCCTTATGCACAAACCCTATAGTTTTTTAGAATGGCAATGATTAGGTGAGTTAGGAGATGGTTGGAAATTTAAAGGAGGTGTGTAAAGTTTTAAAACATTAAAAACTAATCAAAAAAGTATAAAACTCAATAGGGTGCTCTAGACCCTCAAGGTTACAGTCAGGTCTATGAGGCATGGTTAGGCCTAGAATCTAAATGGGAGGTCAGCTTCACTTATAGCCTTAGTTAGGTATTATAAATTTTTTATAATGTGTATAGGGTAATTTAAGATGTATAAATCCTCAAAATTGTATATAAATAATAAGGAATACCTTTTTGGGTTTAGAGACAACTCATACCTATATAAAGTGGAAAAATAAGCTCGATAGGCTAACTTTGAGTGCTAACATATTCTCTGAATTTGTGCATGGAGATAAAATAAGTTTAGATAAGTTTCTAGGGGTAATAAAAATTTATAATATGTAATTTTTTTTTTAATCTTCATTCCATATTTATGAATGAAGCTTAAGAGGGTAAAACATGCCTAAACTCACCAAAACCCTTGCTAGTGACTAGTTTGAGAAGATAGAGTAGTTAGTGAATATAAATGGAATATTTTGTTTAGAGTGATGATTTTATGTTGTATGGAGGTATATTAGGATCCTCAAAATCCTTTTTTACTATATGAAATTTTACGTATAGAGTACAAAATAGTGATTTATTAACATTTTTTGTGTTTGTGTAGGTTCTAAGAAGAGTCTGAAGATGTCAATCACATGGGAGGAAAGTTTGTGACTTAATATAAATCACCATGTAGATTTAATTCTTCAAAAAAAATCCTAATTATTCATAACATTAGCTTCATCTTAGCTAGTCAAAACTATCAAAGTAAGCAAGATAGTGAGAAGTGTGAGAGCTTCAAGTGGAAGCCATTAAAGGTGTATCTAATAAATGTAAGGCCATGGAGGGTATTGAAAAGTGTCATACACATAATTAAATGGATATTAATGATAAATTTAAGCCATTTTTGAAGCCAAGTATGCAAGGTGTGTGAAAGAGGAGTTGCTTTGACTACAAGATGTGATGACTCACTTTCAAAGGAATCCAGGTAATTAGGAATGCAACCAATGCTTGGAGAAGCATGTATGCAACCCTTCCCTCTTAGTACAATAATTATACCTATCCATAGTTAGTTTTTGAACATTAAAATATGGGTGAATGATGAAGACAATTTTCTGAGCCAGCAAATGTAATTCCATGCCACATTTCAAGAGTTTCATGCCTTAGATCGACACTTGTGCTTCCTAAATTTGCATGATCAGTTTCACATCCTCTTCTCATGAAAATTAAACTCTTTTTCAGCTTGAAACTTATCCTTATGACCTTTTGACATCTTTATTCTCTTATCTCTCTCAAGTTCTATAAGAACTAGCCATTTTGGCCTTTGTAAAATATGCTCCACTTGAGTATGGTAAAGCCCTGCTCATTTGCATACCATGGATCAATAAATACTACTAATTTGTACCTATTATATGATTTTTAATAGTGTGTTCACTGGAATTATTGATCTTTATTAGTGATGACTATTGTTTCCTTTGCATTGTTGTCTCATTCTCTCACCTATTTATAGCTTGAAAGCTTCTTATTGTAGGTCATGTGAAGTTTTCAGTGAAATGTCAAGGTTAAGTGAGCTATTATATTCAAATAGTAACATTTTAGGCCTCTTTTATAGTCCTCCTAGCCTAAACATTCATCACAAACTCATAATGAAATACTGATGTGAGAAGATTTAGATTAAAGAAGTGTATGCCTAGTTAGTATCTTGGTCTCATCTGTGACATGCAACTGGTTGGTAGTCATAAATAAATTTGGTGTATCACTACCTTTAGGATAGTTTAGTTTCAATTATCTCTCCCTTTTCTTTGAAATCATAGGTGTAGTAGTGATCCAAAAGTGTTACATCAAGGGAGCTATCCATATCTAGAGTTTCACCTCATTCCTAGGTTATCCATAGCCTAGAGGTGTTTCAATTGTGCCACTTGGATGAGGAGAACTGAGACATAGCCTCAAAGGGTGAAAATATAAGTGAAAACATATAAAACTTGTAAAATTTCCCCATGATATAAATATGACCAAGAGGACATGGTGCCAAAGTACGTGGGCAAATAGTGAACTCTACATCATCAAGGGCACTCATTATTATAGCTTTGCTGACCTTATATCATCCTCATTCATTACCCAATAAAAAAAAAGAGACACAATGAAACACAAACTCAAAATACAAAGACAATCAAATATTTACATGATAAAAGACCAAACAAGACAAATAGAACAAACAAGTAATAAACACAAGTATATACATGAAATGTCACAATGTCTTATCTAATAATGAGATGAGTCATTGGGTGATGGACTGGACTAGGATTATCATGATGTGAGTATGGACTTAGGATAGAATTGGATTTATAATAGACTAAAAATTATGAATAGGATTAGGACTTAGGTAAGGATATGGATTTTGAACTAGATGAGGGACTTAAATGAGGATTTGGATATGTGGACAAGACAAGGGACTAGGATTGGGATAAGGTTGCTAAAAATAATAGGACAAGATGACAAGGATGAGGAGATGATTAGGATATAAGATAAGATAATATGATACATGCTAAGACATTATATATGATGACTGGGATATATAAGACATAGGACACGATGACATACAACAAGGTAATTTAGATTATTTTTAGATTTTGTAATTTATTTTAGATTTTTGACATATTTCAATTTTTAGGTCTTTTTGGAATATATATATACACTATACAAATGGGGTTACTAGAAAAGGAAAAACCAAGCCTAACAACTGGGATAAGGATGGTTGGTATAATAGGAGGATGAGGGTGATGCTAAAAAAGGGATGAGAACAAAGGAAGAATGGACAAGGGATTTACAATGACCACATCATGAAGGAACTATATGTTTAGTCACCTGAGTATTCATTAAACGGTATGATAAGATGATTCTAGAACATTTATCAAGATGCCTCCCACTCCCTTATGAAGGCCAAGAATGGAAGAAAGGATGAACATAATAGGATGCAAGATATGATGGTAGATAATGGATAGAGGGATAGAATATGGATGAGATTATGTGGATGAAATGGATTTTCCCCCATGGGTTGAGGTAAAATGTGGACAATAGATTATTTTACCTTGATGCTAGAAATTGGATTTTATCATAGTACTTGCCCAAGACACTAGAAGACTATTTTTCACCATTGGATGAATGATTTTTTATTTTATTTTATTTTATTTTTTTATTTTTAAATTTTTTGATTTTTTGAATTTTTTGGGGCTTTTTTATTTTTTGGGCATCTCAATTTATTGGATGTGGGTACAAGATGCAGGATGTAGACACAGTCATGCTATTTTAGCCAACATCTATTTTAAAGATATGTGATGCTAGGATCATGTCACTAATGCTAGATTTATTAATATCTATGTGACCTTTGTTGATTATTGATTGTGACCCCTCCAAATATCTAGGCTAGGTATCTTTGTCACCCTTATAAGAGATGTTGTTGCCTGGGGAGGGTATGTGAGATATGGATTGGATAAGATCTAGATGTTGATGGTGGAGTATTAGATTTGAATGAAGGATAGGATCATGATAAGATAGTGTGATGGGTGATTATGAATTAAATCTAGCAAACACACACATTTTTGGAGATGTTGGACATTCCACATTTGATTGGTGCCATGTGACAAAAGACTTTAAGAGATCTAAGAAATTTTGACTTTGTGGTTCATCTTTGATTTCATTATTTGATGGATGATAAGCCATACTAATAATTCTTTGGATAATATTTTGATTTTTTGACTGGATTTGGCTTTGATTTCCCCTGGTGCCTAATTTTGAGCTTCACCAGGGGAGATTGATTTTTGATACCCTAGTGCTTGACATTGGGCTTAACTAGGGGAAGACATTTTTGGATTAGGTTGATGATTTGACTCTTCTTGAGTTTGATTTGTGGGACCAAAGGTGATTTTATCATGATTTATGACTTTTAGAATATGGTTTTAGACCTTTATATTTGTGGCACACCTTATGTTTCTTAAGGAAGATTTCAATTATGTATGTTCATATTTGTCCATATGGAGGGAGGTGATTAAATGGTAATTAATAGGAAGAAAGGGGTATATGATGGATGAAGGTGATGGAGATGATATGACAAGGCTAATGAAATTGGAAATCATGGTCCTTATAGAGGTTTTTAGGAGACCTAGTTTTAACATCAAAGAAAATATCCTCAAGATCAACAAAAGGATCACTAGGACTAGCTAAAAGACATGTGTCCAAGGTAGGATCAGATTCACTCTTATAATCTTTGATAGATAGATCTTACAAGAAATCAGTTAGAACTTCATCATCTTGATCAAGATATATGCTTGGTGACTAATTATCATCTAAATTAGATGTATATTCAAAAGGGTAGGCATAGTCATCAACATCTATGAGGGATGATGAGGAATCTATTTCAGACAGTGATATGTAACATGATCCTAATGTAGATAACACTTGTATTGTCTCTAATGTACAAGATGAAAAGCTACTAGTCAAAGATTCATTATTTACAATCAACCTCTCAACATGGGGTTTTTGATATGATGGTTGAGGGGAAGATGGTAAAGGGATAATGTATTTGACAAAACACTTATGTTGACTATGATGTTGATTCCGATGTACAAGATGCAATGCTACTTGTAGAAGATTCATTATCTATAATTAACCTCTCAACATGGGGTTTTTGATATGATGGGTGAGGGGAAGATGGTAAAGGGATAATGGATTCAACAAAGATAGGCCCATAGAAGGAATCATGAGGAATAGGTTCATAACGAATAAACTCATCTTTAATAGAGGATTTGTTAAATATGGGGGGAACATGGAAGATGGATGTGGTGTCTTGACCTTAGATTGGAAGGGGAAGGGCTTGATCATGATTAGGAATGAAAACTTGGCATTTTTCTTCTTGATCACCTATGGATATAGACTCATATAGTTCATTCTCAAATTACATGTCACCACAATTGATGAGGTCTTGCACATACTCTTATAAATTATGACATTTATTAATCCTATGCCCACAAATTTAGTGATATACATAATATTGATTTAATTTATACCAAGAGTGCTTAGGCTTAGTAAGATCAAGATGTCATATGGGTGGATGGACCATCATGTTGGTGGTGATAAGTTGGTGGAAGAGGGATTCTAAGTATATAGGAAGAAAATTATATGGCCTCTCTTCACTTTGTGACTAGATGTGGAGGCATTAGAATTTTTATCCGATGGTTGCTGATGTGATTGGGTGGGTAGACTTGTAGTAGATAAGGTGGCTAGGATCATATTCCATTTTCTAGTGTAAGAAGGGGTAGATTATTGGATATGATAAGTGGATGGAGTATTGGAATGGGACTCTCATGAGTGGGTTTGTATTAGAGATAATAATGGGTGGATGGGGTCTAAGTTTGTAGGATGTGAAGTGCTCATCTTAAGGAGGCAAGAAAGGAGCATATCCCTATTAGTGATGATGCATTGTTCAATCAGGGTAGTGACCAATTTTTTTTTGGATTCCATGGATAAGGATGGGAGAAATTATGGATGATGTGGATTCTCTAGCCCCAATTGATAGGTGTGGGGGATTGAATGGAAATACTAAGGGGTGAAGATGGGATGCATGGAATAAATAGGGACAAAGGCTTGATTTACTCCTATCTCAAGTTTGACATGATGTGATTTTTGGTGGGATAAGATAATATTCAAGTAGACCAATTAGGTCATGAGATAGACTCTAATGAGGTTGATTGGATTTAACTGGACAAACTCTAAGATTGGATGAAGGGCTAGACTAGTTTGAGAGACTGGTTTTGACTAGGATTAATAAGATGAAGGCTAGCTCAAGACTAAGTTGATCAACTCAAATAGGATGAGATGAGATGATTTGATTTGATAGATGGATATGATTTTGAGTATGATTCAAACTTGATTAGATACAAGAAAGCTAAATGATAAGGACCTTGATATGAGAATAATATTAGCTAATGGAGATGAAGACTGAAGTATGACTACAAACTTGATGGGAAGATTGGTATAGATAAGGAGATGAGTTAGGTTAGAATAGGATTAGGAATTGTGTTGGCCCCAAAATTTTGGCTAAGTGTTGTCTAATTTATTTTCATAACTGACACAATAATAAAGGACCATGGCATAGAAGGACCATGACACATAGTTGATAAGCACATAAGCACTGTGGCATGGAACTTACGAGGTGCAAAAGGATAATGGAATGGAGGAACTAGCACAAGAGGACCTAGTTAGAGTGGAATGAATCAAAAGGAACCTAAGGACATAGGACTTGAAAGAGAATCAAATACTAGGGGAGCATGTGGGAAGAAGGAGCAGTTAAGAAAATGATTCATATAGGTCACCCCGACCCTATTAGTAGGAATTTTTACACCAACCCTCAAGAAGAGGAACACATGGCAATAAGGATATAACATAGAGTGAGGATATAGGGGGTAAAGAGGCTTGGGTATTTAGGAAAAAAATAATTATTAAGTGCCATGAATCTCAGTCTGTTGAGAGTTCATTAGCTAATTCATCATGCCATTAATGATTGTAAACACTTGGTCATGATAAATCAAGTATAAATACCCCTATTGTAAAGCACGATGGATGGATTTTTGGAATGAATTTGCGACAAAATTTTGCCTTTCTAATGATTAAGATTAATATATGACATAATGAGTTTTATCAACTTCTTTTGCTTATGATGAATAATGGTGTGTGAGTTAAGTGATTAGACTTAAACATAAATTCTACCCTATCTTTATTTTATTAGTAACTAATGATAATATAAAATGAAAATATCTTGCATAGCAATATTAATCAAACCTAGAACATAAAGAATCAAGGTAATCTATCTTTACATTTATATAATCCTTATTTAATTTGCATAAAGAGAAGAATATGAATAATTTATTAGAAATATAAAACCAAACTTATGGGAATTGGTCTTTCATTGCATGCTTTGGGTAAACTCATAAGACCTAAATCTTATGTGAAAGGGCCAACACATTAGCTCATTGGGATGGACTTCAATATTAAATCTAGAATTATCAAAGAAACCCCAATATTTTTGTTCCATTATTAGGACCCAAATCACTTGAGGCATAGTCATAAAAATGTTTAAGCGTATTACTCTCAAGAATATATAATAATGGATTACCAGTGTTGAAGATAACTTTGTAGTTCCTTATCTTAAGCCAAGAATATCTTCATGATAGTGGGTAGAGTAGAACCTATATAGTACATTATACAACACCTTCTTTTCAAAGGTATTGATTCATTTACATACTTGTTTATTGGCATATGCTCAAGGACGATCAAGGAATTTTGGAAGAAGATAGTCTTGGACACTAGAATGGCAATGAGTTTTAGAAAAACTTGGAGCCCCATGGATGTGATCAGTCAACTTTTGGTGGAAAAGAATTATAAATAGATACATTTTAGAATATGTTTTAACTACCTATTCATGTCCTAAAGAAGCCAATTTCTAATTCCTTTAAGAAATACATGGTCGTTATATTATAATTTTTGCTTTTGAAATAAAGAAGCTATTTGTTGATCTTGGACTTGAAACTATTCCAATGGAGAGCTAAATCATTTTGTGCATGATTCACACATTTGGAAGGGAAGAATAAGAGCTGGTAGAAGATTGTGGGTTCAGAATGGTGGCTAGCCAACATGCATTATAGAAATATAAGTATGATGAAGATTGATAATGGATTATAGGAGTTAGTAGTATGGGAAGAGACCAGGAGAACTCAAGGAGTGTTGATAAGAGCCACATGGAATTGAAAACACATGAGGACCCCATCAATTTTGAACCACATTTTATTCCACTTATATCCTACAAAGGAAAAACAAGCTAGATAATAGAAATTGAGGAGCCAAGTCTAAACCAATCAGTCTCCCCCACCATAGTGTGTGCTCTTGCTTTTGAGTTATATGAAGTACACATACGTAATTGGGATACAAATAGTTTGGAATTAGATACTAAACTGATAAGGGATACTAAAGTTGAGCCTTTTGATGCTCATTTAGACTTAACATATATTTCCCTCTTTAAGGGAATTTCATGGCACAACTTGGGATGCCTGGTGAACCAGGCCTACAAGGATAGAATACAGGCCCCAATTTGAGTATTTAAGTGGATATTATGCCTCTTACTACAAACACTACTACTAAAGGCACTGGAGGTGGACTAGTAGGTGGTATAATAGGTATAAAACTTCCTCATCAAGGGATCAGTGATGGAAGTTACTAAAAACCACCCATTCAAGCACCTCAACTGACTATGGTGTATTATGAAATAACACTCCACTTACCAAAATATTGAGGAATGGATAATGGAGATAGGTATGCACACAAATATGAACTAATTTGGAGGGCACAAGGCATTACCTCCTCTGAGTGTAAGGTCACATAGTTTGTAATTATGTTTTCGAAGTGTGTGCATAAATGGTATCGAAAGTTCAACCCCCAACAAGTGGTGGTTGACTATGATCAACTTAAGATAACCTTCCTTCAAAAATTTGACATTCTTGAATTTGAGAAATAAAGCATAACAACACTAAAGGACCTAAATCATGGATTGACTGAGAGCGTGCATGAGTATATTGCAAGGTTTAATACCTTATTATATAAGTTATCATTTGAGATTAATGTTTCTCAATATGCACAATGGTTTATGGGAGGATTGTTACTACCCTTCAATCAAACCTTATCACAACAAACTTTCACTAGTCTACGTAAAGCTTTAGAAGTTGCTCTCCATACTAAAGCAGCTAAAATCATTGATACTGGGATCAATTCTTTTATGGAGGCCCAAATAGACTCAATGGAATTTCAACTTGATAAGTTGATAACCAATAATTCACATGAAACATGTAGCAGTGTTTGGTGTATATATTATGAATCTAAAGGGCATAAATGAAGTAATTGTCCATGTAATAACATCTACATGGTACTTAAATAGACATGTGAAATATCTCATGAGGAACATGATGTATGCTCTTATCCTCTTCTATAGTGAGCTATGCACACTAAGGTGTTTGACTATTTCAAAATCTGTGATGCCATTACTCATGACACTAATGACTGTTATTTTATTAGTGACATCTATGATGCTCAAACATGTAACACGTGCTAAACCTTAGTAGCAAATAATCAAGACAATGGTGGCTACCATGGATAAGGAAGAGGGAAAGGATGAGGAGGTTGTTATTTCCCACCTAGGACCTATTACAAATGTGTATCTTTGGACCAATATCAAAGGGATTTCCTAGACTACCTAGCATGCACTTTCTATAAAATACCACTAACTAGAAGAGTGTCCTAACTTATACACAGCTATCACCAAGGAGTGAAATGAAAAAGGTTCCAAGATGATTCAAATTGATAAACCATAGTGGCATGAATGCTCAAATATACCTATAGTTTAATAGGTAAACATTACCACTTGCAATGGGGGACATACCCAATCAACATCTAATCCAATTGAGAAAGTACAATGGGAAGAACCAAGAACAATAAAATACCTTGATGTTTAGCAAAATAAATATGTCTTCCAAGATATGATGGCACTAGTATGAGAAATTTAGGGAGAGATTTAGTTCCTAAAAAATAAAGACATAACATAACGTGTTGTTGTGCAAATGGAAGTTGAACCTCAACATGTGACACATGATGACTTTTAGGAGATATGCAAGTGCATATTGGGTGAGGACATTGTTCCACAACTAAGTGTTTAGCTTAAGAATCAAGACCAAGTAAAAAATTATGTTCACCCCTAAGTCACTAGGTAGAGTGAACATTTCCATTTAAATCATGCTTGGTGACAAGACACTCCTAGTTCCTCTATTCCCTTGGAAGATAAAGCAATATTGGTTAATGTTATCATCTATGAATGGGTAATCCAAGACATAGTAGTAGACACTGGCACAAAAGTCAATGTCCTCACCAAGGATGCTTGGTGAAAGATGGCTAATTTAACATTAAAAAATTCACCTCGTGTCTTATTTATGGCAAATAAGACTCATGTATTACCTATTAAGGTCTTAAAAAATGCAATTATTGACATACTTAGAGTACCATTTAAAGTGGATTTTGAGGTTCTAGAGCTAGATGAAGTTGATGATTACCTAGCTCTATTGAGAAAACCTTGGTTTTATGAGAATAATGTAGACTTGAGCTTCAATAAGCACTATTTTAGTTTGGAAAACACTCGTCAACATGTTGTAATACCATTAGATTAAGCACAAGGGCCCCCTTACATAGAGCCTACCAATGTTGATAAAGATATCAACCATATCTATAACATGGCTACAAGAAATGATGAGCAAAGAGATCCCACATAAATTTTTATTTGATGGTCATATACTCAATCCTTTTCTTACACTACCATCAATGCATGTAATTGTTGGGCTCATGGTGACTATGACCTCACTAGATGAATATGTAGTACCATCAATAGCCAAGAAAATGCATCATGCTAGTTAAATAAATGACACAGGTTTGTTCACCTTATCACTGGCCAAGTTATGAGGGTACCTATCATAGTGACACCACTTAAAATACTCAATGAGGCTTCAAGGTTCCATGGGTATATGGAAGTTTGAGCTTCACTTAGCACCTTAAAGAGTTTTACCACACCAATGAAGATTATCTTCGATCTTTAGTTCATATTTTTGATAGCATAACTAAATGATGGTGGCAAACCCATTATGAATGACTCCTCCACTAGGATAAAATATGCTCAACCTTATGGAATTGATTCCATCATGATAAAAAATTAGAAGGAGTAATCATTTATAGTGGAGTATAAACACCTAAGCCCCACATTAAAGCTTGTGAAACAATGTGGTAGAATGATATGTCATACCTACCAAAATATTTATGGGTGCATGAATTTTATGTAACCTTATGTTCTTGGGCATGAGTATGGTATGTTCATGAAGAGAGACACATGGGTACTAGGTTTTAGCATCTACTAAAGGAGAACATGAACTTGGCACTATCATATTCTTCACCAAGGATGGATTTGTGCCTCACACTCCAAGCCATGCATGAAGAGGTAGTAGGTGACCCATGCCCCATGGAAGAATGACTAAGGATTATCCATCAATACCTTAAGGATCCCCTACACCTATTCTAGGAACCATTTATAGACCCAGTTCCTACACCTACACCAATCCTTGATCAGAACCAATGTGAAGAAATTCATTTGGGGAAATAAAAGCTCATGTTACAAGTAGAAGAATGTGAAGGATCCATTTTACTCAATCCAATATCCAACCATTTAGATGTTTCTACAAATGTTGGCATAAGAATTATTTTAGACACAAGTGTTGATATGGACAAACACTACCATGGGCTCAAACTATTAAATGCAACATCAGCTCAAAATAAAAACCAAAGATGGCTGTAGTAGGAAACTATTATAAATCCACAAAGATTTCAAAAAAGATTAAATTGATAAAATAATATCACAATGTCTTACCAAGAAACTAATATGAAATGAAGGGAGTCCACCTATCCTTGGGGAAGATGTATATCAAGCTAGTTGATGATGCTCGACCAGTTAGAAAACACCGATATAAGATGAATCCTAATCTCTAGGTGTACATCAAAGAAGAAATTGATAGTATGTTATGCGCTAGATTAATCAACCCAATTGATGAATCTGAGTGGGTTAGTCCCATGGTGATTAGTATCAAAAAGGATGGATGTATTCATATCTACATGGACTACTGAGTGCTTAACGCATCTTTTGTAACTAATCCTTTTCTAATACCATTCATGGAGGAGATACTTGAAGGTGTTGCTAGATGTGAGGTGTATACATTCATGAATGGATTCTTGGGGTACCATCAGGTCCAAATAGTTTAATAAGACCAACCCAAGACAATTTTCCACCAAATGGGGATCATTTACATATACTATTATGCCTTTCCGGTTGAAAAATGCCCTAGTAGTGTTTCACAAATAGTAGTTAAAGCTTTTAAGGATTTCATCCTTAAATTTATTCAAGTCTATTTAGATGATTGGATAGTATATGGTTTGGTAAAGGACCATTGTTCTAACCTCAAACTTATGCTTGAGTTTTGTTTGGTATTAAAAATCTCACTAAATTTAAAGAAGTGCTTATTTGTGACACCTTTTGGTGTGCTCCTAGGATATATTATTTAGAAGAAAGGACTTCTGGTAGACCTGACGAAGGTAGCTATTACTCTTCACCTCCCATTGCTTAAGACTCAATGCAAGGTCTATACTTTTATGGGCCATAGTGGTTATTATATAAATTTCATCTATAGATATATAAAAACTACCCCCCCGAAGGAAGTTTTAAAGTAGAATGAACATTTCATATGGAATTGCTCTTGTAAAGAAGCATTTGAAACATTAAAGGAAAAGTTGGTCACTACTCCTATACTCTAGTTCCTTGATTAGACAAAACCATTTCATGTCCATGTTGGTATATTTGGCATGGTTGTTGGTGAAATCCTTGCATAACTAGGTAAAGGTCACCTAGATCACCCAATCTACTTTGTCAATAAGAAGCTCACAACAGTTGAAAAGAACTATACCACTATGGAATGTGAAGTATTATTGATGGTCTATGCTTTGAAAAAGTTTAGACAGTACCTCTTATCCACTCCTTTTATTTTATATAAAGATCATGAGGCTTTAAATTACCTTGTTAATAAACCCATACCACATGGATGGATATATCACTAGATTGTGTTATTCTAAGAGTTCCAATTTTTAGTAATGGTGAAACTCAAGAAGGCCAATTATGAACCTGACTGTCTATCATAGATTGAGAATGGAGAATAAGCACATGCCATAGAAGATGATTTTCTTGATGTATAACTCTTTTGTGTTACAAGAGTACTTAAAAATTAGAATATATTGTAGCATTCTTAATCGATGTATCTATGCCTAATGGTCTCACATCATAGGAAAAAAAACAACTCATGGTTCATGCCACACCCTTTCAACTTATATCAGCCAATCTTTATAAAATGGGTCATGATGAAGTTCTTCAATGTTGTGTAATGAAACATGAGTGCTTTGAATTACTCTATAAAGTTAATGAGGGTATTGCAGGTGGACACTACGTTAGAGAGGCTACCGCACAAAAGGTTATGCTAGCTAGCTTATGGTGGCCAACTCTTTTCCAAGATGCTAAAGCATATGTTAGGTAGTGTGACATATGTTAGTGCACAAGTAAATATAACCAAAGATATGTTATGCCTCTATGACCCATTCCTTCTTAGGAACCCTTTGAAAAGTGGGCTATTGATTTTGTTGACCCCATAACTCCATCAAGATGATGAATAGGTTCATAATACATCATTATAGCAACCAACTACCTTATGTGCTAGGCTAAATTTATGTCATCAAAGGATTGTACTACTTTTACTATTGTATAGTTCATTTGGGAGAATATCATAACTTATTTTGGATGTCCCTTGAGTTTTAACAGTGATCACAAAACTCATTTTTTGAATGAAACAATTTATATCTTGCGGGTTGATTTTATGATTGCACACCAAAAAACAACACCATATCATTTGCAAGCCAATAGAACTACTAAGGATTTCAACAAGATCCTAGATATCACATTGACAAAGATTTATAATGTTGGATGTACTGATTGGGATGATAGGGTGTTTACAATACTATGGGCTTATCACACAACCTACAAGTGCCTAAATAAAATCATTCCATTCAAATTCGTGTATGGCAAGGAGGCAGTCATACCAATGGATTTTTTAGTACCATCTCTACGTATAACGTGAGTAGGACAATTGGATGAATATTCATCATTGAAAGCATGCCTATATAGTTTACTATAATTAGATGAAGCTCATTTCCTTGCTCATTAGAGCTAGGATGTGGAAAAGTGCAAGCAAAAGGCGTGACATGATCACCATATAAAGAAAAAAATATTATCTCTGAGAATGAAGGTCTTATTATATGACTCCAACTCCACATGCCACCCTAGAAAGCTTTGCATACACTAGGATGTCCCTTTTATAATTCATATCATTAGACCTATTGTAGCATGTTGGTTACAAAATATCGATGGTCCATTCCTTCTTGGGCACTATAATGGAAGTAGGCTTCAACCATATTTCACTTCAAAATAGTTGAAGTATTATAATAAATAAGGCTTATACTAATAGTTTAGGATTTACTATTTTCAATAAAAGCACTACCTTTGTTGCACACAACTTTTCATTTTTGTAATTTTGCTTCTAAAGTTGTTCTTTTCATGGAGCACCATGACTCATTTTAGTGTGGGGTAAGAAATCATGGTTAGTAAGTAAAACACGTAAGTTACCTAGGTGCATGGGGTTAGATAGGTGCATAAGGTACATGGGTGTGTAAGGTTCTTAGGGTACACAAACATCAAGTTTAAGCCTCATAAAGTAGCTATTTGAATTCAAATGCTCCAAAGATCTAATGGATCATGTTCAATCATACCATCAAAGATCAATGGTAAATGGGTGAGAATAGTGTCAGTGGGTCCCAATGATATAACAGAGTTAATTTAATCATGCATCAAAGATCAATGACGAGTGGGTGATAATAGTGTCAATAGGTCCCAAAGATCTAATGGAACATGTTTAATCATGCATCAAATATCAATGATGAATGGGTAAGGATAGTGTTAGTGGGTCTTAAAGATCTAATGAAGTGCATTCAATTGTGCATTGAAGATTAATAGTGAGCATAAAGTAAAAAGTCACAGGATCCTAAAATTGAACATGCTAGTGACAAATGGCATGATCTTAGGATTAGAATCCAAATATAATGACACATGTATGAGTTCAATTTAGTGGGGCCAAGAAGATCTATGGCTCATGTTAACTCATATAAAACAAATCCAATGATAAACTCAAGGTCAAAAGGTTAGTGAATCCTAGAAACAAGTGAGAGGTTGCCAAGTGTCATGACCATGGGAGCTATTAGATAAATCAATGGAATGTGTTTGAGCCATGTGGGAGTGGATCAATGGTCTACATTTGATCTAGAAAAATCATATCAATGGTGCATTTTTAAGCACATGACACAAATATCATTCACTTCAAAGAAAGGCACAAGATAGTACATTTCATTAATGTAGAAAGAATAGTTATGGTAAGGAATGGGCTAATGGCATGATGTGACAAATAATATTAAATGAATTAATTGACAAAAGTGAGGATCTAATGATAGTGACTATTAAGGATCTGCATTAGTGACATAGAGTGATGGGTGATAGGAAAACATTAATGATGGCAAACTCCTCTTGGAGCCTATAAATGTGTAAGTTAAATTCATTATACACTTTACCTTGAAAGTTGATAGAGATGAAGATCTAGAAAATACCAGAGCTGAGTTAATCGAAACCAGAGCCAAGAAAAGTGAATTTGTCTCCACAACAACCTACACAGGGCATTACCAAGTTGAGAATAGATATTTTGAGTTTGGTTCATGATATAACACTAGTACTAAAAGTTTTAAGTTGCAAGTCTATTATTGAAGGGTGATTGAGCTCAAAAATCCAAATCAAACATTCAAAACCACATATTCTTTTGGAAATGTTAGATGACCATGCATTAACCTCTGGGCTCCTTGAAGGGTGATGTAGCCTAAGAAAAAGGCCAAAATAACTGAACCCTTGCCAATAATACTAGAAGTAGAGGAGGTGAGCATAGGAGACTAGGGTCTAATCAGGGAAGAGACACTAGAAGAACAAGTTTAGTGTGTGAAAGAAGAGGAAAGTATAGTGCATAAAGTGAAGCAGGCTTAATCATCCTTAGCATAGAAAGCTCAAGTGTCCCCATCTCCATATTTATTAATTGAAGAAATGCAATATTTGAAATTAGGTTGTGAATCGAGAACTAGGTTTCCACTTATACCATATTTAACTATAATCAATGTTAGACTAGGAATGAGGTTGAGCTCCAAAGTGACTATTGGGTTGAGACCACAAACACCAAAAACCAAGTGGTGTATGATCTCACTATATTAAACTAACTAGATTCTATAGGGTTGTTTTATCTCTTCAATTTACCATAATTTGGTAAACCCATGGAGGTGGTTCAATTCATTCTTTCATGCATCCATAAGGACTATAACTAGTTCATTGGGTGTAGCATGAAGATCATGCCCAAGAGGATCAACAAGGTCATGGGGATATCGTGCTTAGGGGTGAGTGTAATTAATGACTTAATAGACACCAAGGAGGTTTAAAAGACTACCATGGTTCTCATGTATTAGAAGTAGGGCCATGCCATGCACATCAAAAACCTATAACATCCTACCCTCTGAGTTGTGGCACAGATCATCATGACCAAGATTAGAGGGATTGATCATTAGAAAGAGGTTGACATGGTGCACCTCTATATTTCCCATCAAGTCACATAATGGATAAAGTATAAGTAAGTTATGTACTTCACCCATAATATTATTGAAGATGTAGAGAGGACCCATCAGATGCCTAAGTATAAGTTACCATGGGGAGTAATCCTCCTCTTACTGGTTTTTGACAAAATTGATGTGCCAAATTATAGCTTAGGAGTATTGAAGTGGGTATACCTTCCCACGCATAAGTCCCCCATTGAATGCTTAAAGGCCTTCACTTGCCCAGTCACATCACCCCCTCATACAAGAATAAGATGAGGGATTGGTTATATGGAATGAAGGTGGCATTCAGGAATGAGTAGTGCATCCCCAAGGACTTACTCCATTTAGCTATAGATCAAGCATGAATTACTATGAAGCAACACTTATATCTCATGTGTATCTAAATGAATCCATCCAGAGAGCTCTTTACATGGATCAAGTTACCATATACCTTATTGATGTGATAGTTCATAGACTTCTTCAATCAAA
The DNA here is from genome assembly GCA_037957365.1 of Torreya grandis. Taxonomy (NCBI): domain Eukaryota; kingdom Viridiplantae; phylum Streptophyta; class Pinopsida; order Cupressales; family Taxaceae; genus Torreya; species Torreya grandis. The sequence continues at coordinate 1,290,738 of JARHVA010000540.1, read as the reverse complement.
TTTATGACATGTAGCCTATCATCCTATAGGCTGAAAGAATAGAATAAAAAATTCATACTCTCTATAAAATGTTTATTTATCTAGGAAAAAAGGCCTATATAGAGAAGAGGGAGATGCACCTGATCGACATCAAGGTCAAGCAGAGGATGGTGGGGGAAAAAATTCACAAATTGTTTTATATGTTTTCCCCTAAAAAGATCCATAGCTTGGAGACCCCAAGGAGAAATGTCCATCAACACCACCCTTGAAGAAGAAAAAATTATTAGATGTGGGTACTAGAATAAGTGGGCACTAAACACCACAAAAATGGTAGAAGACTGTAAAGGCACCATAACCTATTTCTCCACCATCTAGAACTATGACATCCCATCCATCTATTCAACCTCATCTGTGCCCTTCACCTTCCCCACCTCAACCATCTCCATCCCCTTCCCACACTTTTCCATCGCTTCCATGATCTTCACCACTATACCTTTCATCTCCCTAGCCTACTCCTCTTCTTTCTCCTCTACCTCTACCATATCCACCTCCACCTTTTCCCCATAAATTAAATCCACCACCATCTCCCCCAAGTGCTTATACTTCTAGATCTACCCAACATCAGCCCCTAAGATAGGCATCCCATCAATAAATTCTTAAGATACAAGTTCATAGCTTAGGTTATGATTCTAAGAAAACTCCCTCCTTGATGTAGGAGGAGAAAGCCACATTTGATTATTCATTGCTTGATGTTGAACCGCAATATGGAAAAGAAGGGGATGGTGAAGAACTGAGCATAATGATTATTGGTATCCATGAGGAGGCTGAACTTGAGTGTGACCCTAGTAAAGGGAAGGGACCGATTGAGACTATAGAAGAGCATGATGATGATGATGTAAATGGCAATGCACATGAGTGATATCAGTTTGGTGTCCAAGACAAGATGTTATATCTTTGGTTACATTTCATTCCCAATGAGGCATCCATGAAAACAAGGAAGCAAGTGTCTTTACTTTTAGATATGTAAAACAAAGAGCATGAGCTTGAACTCCCCCATGGCAACCTTTCCTTGGGTCTAGATGCTCCAGTGCTACTAAAACCACTATGGGTAGATCCACAAAAGATCTCCCCTCTTCTAACAAGTACCTCCTTTTTGAAGTTAGGCATGGAGATCACACATCATAATATTTTACTAGATCTAAATGCATGCACTACTAAGAAGAAACATGCCAAGATTATGGGCATGTATAATAAATAAGTTGTAGAGAAATAAGCACTCATCGAGGAAGTGGACATGTTGACATAGTAGATCCAAGAGGCCATAGAGGCAAAAGTCAAGGTATTGAACCTATATAAAATAAATTTAAATGAAGAACCAGTGTTAGTAGATGAAATGCCTCTTGACAGGGATGCTATAAGAAAGTTGGAGGCCTTGGTATAAATACTACTCAAGTGATGCAAGGAGAAACCCACATCAAAATATGAGGGATTAGAGTTAGCTAAAAAATTCACCATGACCATAAAAATCTACAAGCATACTATAGAAAGGGTTGGGGAGGTTATCCCCATTTTGGATAGAATTTTTGCATAGCTAGCATGTCCAAATAAGGTCTTGGAGGCTCATCTCCAAGCTGTAGAAGCCCAAAGGTAGTAGCTAGTTGATGTTTCTCTCTTAATAAAAGACCGTACTGAGCGTGCCAAAGCATTCAGGGATATAGAGGTGATGGAGGACACAATTAATAAACATTGCCAACAATTGAATGTAAATTTTATAGCCCTCTGAGGATAGGTTGACAAAGAGGTCTCCACACTTGAAGATGTCTATAATTATGTCATCACATCCCTAGATGAAAATGTCAAAAAGCTAAGGAGACCTCCATTGACCCCAAGGAGATAAATGAATTAAATTGGGCTATAGAAGAAATAAATAAAAAAGTCCTTGAGATATTATCACATTGGAACAATATAAAGAAGGAGATCAAGAAGTCAGGGCCTAAATTTTTTATGAAGGAATGTAACATGACTTAGTTTAAGATATACTAAGAGTGTAGTGTGAGGTGATGTTGGCCACAAAATTTTGGCTAAGTATTGTCCAATTTTGGCACAGAATTGACATGATGTTAATGGACCATGGTGCATAGTTGATAGGCATAAAAGCACCATAGCACAAAATTAATGGGACATAAAAAGATAATGGCACAAAGGAACTAGTGTGAGAGGACCCAATCAGAGGGGAATGAGTCTCAAGGAACCCAAGGAATTAAGACTTAGAATAGAAGCAGAAGACTAGTGGAGTGCATGATAAGAAGGAGAAATTAAGAGAACTGTTCATACGGGTCATCTTCCCTATTAGTAGGAAATTTTGCACCAACCCACAAGAAGAGGAACACATGAAAATAAATATATACCATAGAGCAAGGATATAAGAGACATAAAGGCCTAAGTCTTTAGGAAAAAATAATTATTGAGTGTCATGACTCTTAGTCTATTGAGAGTTCGTTGGCAAATTCATCATGCCATTAATGATTGTAAACACTTGGTTAGGGAAAAATAAGTATAAATACCCCTATTGTAAATCATGATGAGATAGAATTGGGGGATGAATTTGTGAAAAAAAATTCCTTTTTGATGATTAAGATTAATATATGAGATAGCAGGTTTTATCAACTTCTTGTGCTTATGACGAAAAAAGGTGTGTGAGTTAAGTGATTAGACTTCAATATGAATTCTGCCCTATCTTTATTTTCTTAGTAATTGATGCTAATATAAAATGACAATATTCTACATAGTAATATTAATCAAACCTAGAACCCAAAGAATCAAGGTAGTCTATCTTTACATTTAAATAATCACTATTTAATTTGCATAAAGAGAAGAAAATGAATAAGTTATTAACACTGTAAAACAATCCTATGAGAACTGATGTTTCATTATGCACTTTGGGTGAGTGTGCAAGACCTAAATCTTGTATGAAAGGGCCAACACATTAGCTCATTGGTCTAGACTTCAACATCGAAGATAGAATTATCAAAGAAACCCCAAAAACTTGGTTGATAATGTGGCTAGGAAATACAAGATCAAGATAAATGATTGGTTATGGATAAAGTGGACTTAAGACAATATGTGATTAAGAAATGAGGTTGGACTATGATAAAATGTGATGGAGGGATGACAATACTTGATTAGGATATATAAGTGAAGGGGGTATGACCAATGATGGGTGGATATGACTAGCCTAGGATGGGATGATGGTAAGAGAGTGATAAGAGATAGGATGAGACAAGTAAAAGGATGTATAAAGATAATATGTATAAGAGGATGATGACAAGGATACACAAGATGATGAAAAATTCCTAGATAAGTGTGTATAGGCTTGGGCAAAAGGATGACTTAGCTCAAAAATAGCATGATTAGCACAACATGCATCTAATCAAGCAAACCACAAGCCTAAGATTAGTAAATTGATGGGTGTATAACTTGATGACTGTACCATCTAACTACTTCACAAGTGAGGTTATAGGTTGGTGATTGATTATGAAATTGATTGAACCCTCTTGACTCCATCTGTACTTAATATCTTCTTAGGACCTAATCCTAACTTTGGTAGCAAGTCACCTATTATGGTTGATGGTCTTATGCTAGGTTGAATAGGCTCTCTAGGGGCATCCCCAATATATGCTAGGTATGATAGGGCCAAGTCAATGTAGAGTGATATCTAATGCCTTGTTTATAAAATTAACTCTTCCCCTTCACAAATGACCTATATGGGGTCAACCACTTAGCCTAATGATAATTGTCCCTGATATTTATACTCCACCACAATATAGAGTATGGATTAGTGCTTGATGGTGAAATTCATGGTCACTATCCCCCTAAGTCTATGACAAGTGTGTAGGTGTCAATTCTACATCACATTGTCCTTAGAATAGAAAAATGGGAGGGTTTGTGGGTGGTTTTTGATCCTCTAGGAATTACCATAAGGGTGTAAGGAGGAGAGCATACACCACCATAATCCTCGAGTGACAAACAATTAGACCAAAAAGAGATTAATTAACTAATTAATTAAATGTGAGATATATACAAGATCAAGAATATACAAAGAATTTAGACAAAAAAGTGATTAAAATTATTTTAGACAAAATGAATTTTAAGATTCCAAAATGTCTTTGATAGTAAGCCTACAATAAAATTATTAGTAGTTTGGTTGGCACTTTTAAAGAGGCAATCTACAAGACAACGATTAATAGTTTTTGATTGACAATGTTGAGGGGTAACCTACAAGACAAGACATTAGACCAAACTATGACCTACAAAAGAAGATGTTAGCAAGTGAAAATATCCATTAGATTTATCATTACAAGGATCAAAATGTTAGTCTAAAAAGCCTTACTAAAAAAATCATAATTTGGATCTATAATTTCTTTAAGTGAGTAGGCCACAATGTAGGGGTCTAGGGGTGGTATCCCTTTGTGGGGTCAAGGGGTAGAGCCCCTTGTGGGGTCTAGGGGTAGCACCTTGGGTGCACACCAAAGTCAATTTGGGCCTTGTAAGAGGCTTGAAATGACTCAAAATTCATCAAAAATGACTTTAAAAATGCATGAAAAAAGGATGATTTTGAAGGCAAAATGAGTGCAAAATTACAACTTTAGAATGTAATACCATAAATGCACATTTAGACTAAAGTAAAATCACAACCAAAGACTATGATATTGTAACTACTAGTGCAATATCACAATTTGTGAGTTACAATTTTACCATAGGTAGTTAACCATGATGGTCAATCTGTAAAACCATAACTGTTAGATTGATATCGCAACTATTGAGTGATGTCATGATTTTGAGATTAACAATATTGTGACAAAAACATAAAACTATAAAACACTTGATTTTTACCAATGTAGATACTTAGATAGATATTTAGTTGATTGTGATAGGCTACCCAGATGCTTAAATGCCCAAGAAATATTTATAGATAACTATGGTAAATTTATCTTATGATGATTTTGATCAAGATGAGATTTTTTTACAAAAATGGAAAAATCATAGATAGTTTACAGAATAGGAAAGACATTTTTAGCTAGATTTATCCTACATCTACCTTATAGATTTGAAGACACTAAATAGAACAACCTCAAAATGATAAAATCACAATATCACCATTGTCAGTGTAATGTCACTATTCTTAGGTCAATACCATGACTACGTGATTAACAATTTTTTGGAAGTCAATAAAAAGGGTAAGGATGTGATGTTTTGTTTTTTGATGATCATGCCTTTGATCAATAGTCACACATCAAGTTACATAGATAAAACCTCTTACAAAAATGTGATTAACAAAGCTAGTCCCTCAATCATAAATGTGTTTAACAAAAATATTCCAAGACCCAAGATAAGTTAAATAAGATTACAAAAGGGCCTTGTATGATCACTGATCTTCCTAAAAAATAAAAAATGACAAGATTGACCCTATAAGTTAGAGATCAATGAATGATTGCTTGAAATTTTGTTAAAAATCACAATATCATAACTGTCATCGCAATACCATGACTTGTAAGTCAATACCATGACTTATGAGTGGTGATATTGCAGCTTAGGAGTTCAACATCAAAATTTTGATCTAGTCCTATTTCCTTCACATAGAGGGTAAAAACCTAGATTTGTAATGCAAGAATATGAACACATAGTGGTTAAAAAGTAATAGATAAGAGACAAAAATAAATAATTTTAAGCTTGACATAGGGGGCCTACAAAATCATGATTGGAAGGGGAAATATCTTGATTACCAGTGCAATACCATGATTCATAAAGTCACAGTATTACAGATGAGTAATAACCTACCAAAAAGAGACCATTAGCAGTTAAGTTGGATGGTTAATGCAAAATCATAACTTTTGAGGCAAAATTGCCACTACAATGTCATGATTTACAAGGCAATGTCATAGTTCACCTATGCATGAAAATTTATTCAAAATATGGCACTTGTTCTTGATTTATTGAGCCTTATAGGCTATGAAAAACACTACTCACAAGAAAAATGATTAAATTGGGAGGGTAGTCCCATCGTGGTCACCAAAATGTAGTAGGAATTTTGAGGAAATGGATTAAATTTATGTAATTTAAAAACCCAAAACATCAAACTGCCTAAGTAATATCTAGATCCATTAGAATCAAATGCAAATAGATTAATACATAATTCAAACCAGGTATTATAATCCTAAAGCTAATTTCTCCAAACCAAGATTAAACGGATAAAAGATAAGAGGATCAAATTGAAATTGCCTTAGACTCAAATTTTTGATATTATGGTTGCTTGATCCTGGATTATAGATTCATGGTATGTTGATTCAAGTTATTGTCATTTCTTCTTATTAATTATTAGTTAGATTATCCATGGAGAAATAGCTTGTTTATATAGAATATGGAGGGAAGAATTAATGGGTAGATTTAAATATTGGGCCATTGAGATCAATGGTTGGGAATTTTCCAAAGAATTTTTAATTCCTTTAAAACCTCTGGAATGGAGGATTCTAGATGGGGAAGGCTAGGTTAGAGAGGATTATAGAATCCTCTTAGGGATTAATTAGGATTAGGTAGGGTTTAGATAGGTATTAGGTAGGTGATTAGGGACTAGGTGTGTAGGAGAGCCTAGGAATAGGCTTAGTAGGTGGGTAGGTGGGGTGTGGGAATTTAAAATTCCCAAATAATGGATAAGTGGGACTATGATAATATTAAGAAATGATTGGGGAATTAATAGATTGGTGGGGTTAATATAAGGTTGGTGAATGAATAATAATGAAAGGGGATATTAGATAAACGATTAGAAAAGGGTGATATTAAGACAAAATTAGAGCGGATAGATTAGTGGGATTAATTAGAATAATTAATGTGAGAAGAATTAGGTGCATACAAGAGGTTTAGAACTAAACCTTGGATACTTGAAGAGGAAAATTGGAGGGTGGTTATGCCCCCAATATTGGTTCAAGGGTGAGTTGTGACATAACCATTGAGATCATGGAATCTCAATCACATAGCTCAAGTGAATGTATAATAAAGCTAGATTAACTGGTATAACCAAATCAACCTATAAAAAAGGATTAGTGATAATGTCATCAAGGGTGTTGAATCTCAACCCCACTACTCAAATGAGCTAACTACTATAGATAGAAAAGGCTCAAAAAAATGTTTCTTGGCAAAAAAATTTTAATATGTATTTGCATTTTTTGGTGTACTTGGATGGCATATTCACATCTAATGTGTCTCAAGCTGAAGTATCTATCAAAATGTAACCTTTGCTCTATAATTGTGTATAATATCTATCATAACTCTAAAAAAACTCTATCTAAAATCTGTAAAAATTGGTGCCCAATATGTAGGTTATGACCCACGTATATATCTGAATCATGTAAACTATTTCAAATTCTACTATGTATTTTAATATGTGATTCATAGTATATATATTAATGAGATTCATAGTATGTGATCACAACAAACCCTAAGATGCATAATATGGATCATGTAAACATCTAGAAAGTAACAACATAAGCTTAGTAAATAATCAAACACACACACACACAATTACTCAATGTCACACAAAAAGGGGTCTAAGGATACAAAAAATAAGGGGTATGTTCAAATGCCACACACTCTAAGGGAGGACATATTAAAATATCCACACAGAAAGAAATAACACTCAATATCATAAGGTCCTACAAGTAAGAAACATATTTAGATGTTCCATAAGTAAGACAATAGTAAAAAATAAGTACACTCAAGGAAGTGACCATATGAATAAATGAAGTTTAAGAAACTAACACAAGAATATCATACTAGTCCCTATATATATATATATATATATATATATATATATATATATATATATATATATATATGTTAGAAAAAAATGTCATGTAACATAGCATATCAAGTACAAAGTGTAAGATGTAAACATGAGTATAGACCTATGCAATCATCAGTACATGAGCTCAACATGATAATGTAAAAGTGATCATAAAAAAAAAAAAAACCTATATCAATTGTGATCAAATAAAAACCAGATGCCCCAATGTAGTGTGTCTTGTAAGCATAGGAAATGTCCCACATTGGCATGTGCATGTATCATGGATCTAGTGTATGCCTTCATCACACTGAATTATGCATGAAGAAACTGTGTATATAAAATAAATGATATGTTATATACTAACATAAATTAAACAACACATATTTGAAGGAGCCTTTAAACATATGTATGCTAAATATTTTTTATATATTTTTATTTATTTGAATGTTTTTATATTTTCTTGAGATATTTTATTTTTTTGTAATTTTTAATTTTTTTGAATTTTTGGAATATTTAGAAGGAATAGTCTAGCCTATGATCACATCTAGGAGATGCTCATAGGAAGATCTAAATTCACAATATGGTACATCAAACTAGTGATATTTCTAAGGTGTATGTATATGTGTCATATATAGAATTATAAAATCTATGGTACTCTATGTATGTCTCATAAGACTCTATGGTTGTGAATAGGTAATAGATGGATTAGTGGTTCTTAGAACCCATTGTTTAGTGTTATGTGTTTTCTTTGGGTAGCTATAATTGGAACATGTTTGTTTGCTCATAGCAACTAGGTGAACCGTGTAGGTGTAGATGAGGACTATGTATATTCCATTATGTATCTCTAGTGCAATGGTCTCTCAAGTATCCACTACTTAGGAAAGGGATTTATTATTTTTTACACTTTAGCACATGATTAACCTTAATAGGTTTTATAATTATTCATCTTGGAACAAAATTCTCTTATTCAAAGTTCGAAGGTTAATGCTCTGACCATTTTGGTTGAAGGTTATAAATCATCATGTGTATATCCCAAATGTGTGAATAACATCATGGTACATATGTTCTCAATAGAACCATTATCGACCATACCACTATGTATAAGTTGATGATTGAGGTATTCTATAATAAATAATGAGTGAATATCTGAATCATCATCCACAATTTCATTGTCATAAAATGTAATAAAAGGTCTTTAAATCATAGGAGGTATAATGCATGTAAGTGTGCCAATAATCCCATATAATGGGTACCCATAATATGGTATAGGAGAATGTGAATTATATGCCATTTACAATTCTATATTTTTATTATAATGATCTTGTAATTGATTGTTAAACATATTTTGCTTTTGATGGTCATTGGGTTGTGACCTTGAATCCTTTAGAGGATCATGAAAGGAAATTTGTTGATTATCAGTAAGGTTTTAGATATTGTGTTTCAAGGTATAACCTCTATTTTAAAAATGCCCAGAGCCTTGGTTATAGTCACAATATACATTAACATCATATATTTTTGGTAGAGGTTGACTCATATAAACCTCTATAGGAGGAGGGATAGATAATAAATGACACTCCATAATCTTTTGAAGTAATGAAGCTAGAGAATCGAGTAATCATGTAAATTTTCTCTTAGGTGCACTAGACAAGATAAGCTAATTAGGTTGATATGACATTACATTAACTATGGTGGTTGCTTCTTTTTTAGGTTATGTAGGTTTAAACTTATATCTTGGTTGATATGAAACTTGGTAGTATATGTTTTCAGTGTGGTTATAATTAAGCTTATTCAATGAAATAATGAAACCAATAAGTTTCATTTCACATTATTGGATAATATGACACAAGTCATTAAAAAATTTGAAATTCTTGAAGAAAATAGAATCATGTAATGGTGTAATAATTTTTTTATTAAAGACATCTTGAAGCTATTTATCTACCATTGGGTTTGTCATTTTGGCTAGCATTGTTTTGTACCTCAAAACATATTCGTTAATAATATCATTGGTTCCTTGTTTGATCTTAAATTTTTTTGTGTATGCCATATTTTTAGTGATATTGATAGAGAAATGTGCTAGAAACTGATTTGATAGAGGTTTGAATGCTTACAATGATCATATTGTTAAATCATAGAACCATCATAAAGCATAGTTATTTAGGCTCCTTAGAAATAATTTAGTCAAAAATTTATCATTTGAAGCATAATCAAGACATGTTGCATAAAAATATCAAATATGTTGTTTATGATCATTATTGCCATCATAAAATGTGAACTTGGGTGGAATAAAACTAGTTGACAAAGGGTACAAATATGTCTCAAGTGATTGAGGATTATGTAATACATCTTGTGAATCAATAGCATGAGTTGATTTCAAATCATTTTGTTCAATGTTGGTAACCTTATATTTCAAATATTTAATAAATTATAGAAGAATTTCCACAGTAGACCCATTTGGATTTAGATTTGAGATTTGATAAGCCACTAAAGGGGATGAAAACACCACTTAAGTTTATGTAGACCTTGAAACTGGTAATTGAGTTGAAGTATTAATTATTCCCATGGAGGGTGGCTTATTTATGTTCAACTTTTTAAATGATCTTTATTAACATTTTCCATATTTATAAAATTAAAAACCTTATAAGGTTAGAAACCCTAAATCAAGCTAGGATTTGCATGAGAAGACTCAGAGGTTAGGTTGACCAAATGTTTAAACCTTTTTAAGTGTTATTATAGATAAGGATTAAGGGGGGTTAGAGTATACTAACCAAATAGATTAATAAAACTATTATAAAGCAAGCCAATTAAATTAATTAAGATAACATAATATACTGAATCTAGAAAATTACCAAATATAAAAAGTACAATGTAAATTGATATTATAATAAAACACAAAGAAGAGATAATAATTAGCTTGTTTCTAGATGTGCATATGGATATGAGGTGTGAATCTGTAATAATAGGAAGACTAATGCTCAAGATTCCATAATTAGATTCTGGAAATATTATTTTTGGAGGTCTAAACACTACCATCAACCTGTGGACATTAGCATCGATGCTTTTGTTTGTGGCTCAATGTTTCTATCTTATATGGAATATTTGATATATTTAGAAGCAAATACATATTTATGTTAGGGTTTTATGTAACCTTTTTATTGATATATCAATATCATGCAAAGAGGTTATATATGACTGTATATATTTTAAACCCCAGTTTCTTCACCTTAAGTCATGTTGCATTACCAAAAATGGGTTAGTGGGATCATGAAGTCAATCTAACTTCAAGGACCCCTTTGTCAATTAACATTGCCTATAGATCCACTATTCTGAAGAGTGCCTTAGACATATGTAGTTTTCCCCTAAGTGTGGGCTTGTGTGTGCACAAGGGTGCAATGTGTTATATGCAAGGGAATGTTATGGTCTAACTTGTAACTTGATAAATACTACTCATGGATATTATTTGAATGTTTCATACCTACAATATGATTGTTCCTATGATTGATATATAAATAAGGATGAATAGGGTAGTATAACTCAGTTATGTTATTGATTTAATGAGCTTGAATAGGTGCTTACTTGGTATTTAATAGATAGATAATGAGTATACTTTGATCTATATTTATATCACACATTTTGAAAATATCTCATGAAAATATTAGATACGATAAAAATTCCAACCCATATGTTTCAAAATATTTTCAATTTGGATGAATTTTGAGGTATGAATACTAGATAAGGAATCTTGACACTAGTGTCGATGTTAGTGATCTTGTATAGATGATATTGTCTGATATGATAGAAAACTATTGAAGATATATACCTAATAGTGAAATATATAAATCATATATTATTCTTGCTATAGTGTACAGGTGATTTGGATCATCAAAATGATAGGTTTAGACCATAATATAAGCAATTATGCATAGTGAGATGATGAATGTAATATTTTTGACACTAGGAAGGTATATAATTAAAAAGCAGAGCCCTGGTTAGTATTTTTTAAGTGTACAAGACTAAGATGCTATATATCATCAGATTTTAGTATCATAGATATAATATTCACCATGGTTATATTAAAGCTTTCATTTTTAAACTTCATAATTCGACAAATCATATAGCTATTGATTTGGGATAAAATTTATGTAGTCTTTGTTTTAGTAATTGATATAACATCAGATCTAGAGTTTGATTCTAGATGTGTGTACTGTGAGTAGGAGTGAGTGTGTTCACTCAAGCTACATGGTGTAAAACATCCTTCTATTAGGACCCTTGACCATAACTACATCATTATGATATCAGAGTAGGTTAAGCCCTAAAAGTGGTGAAAATTGAGTAATTGGGAAGGAGATGGCAAAGCTCTAAACATGTGGTAGCTAACAAACTATTATTTTCCACTATGAGAGAGTTAGGTCGAGAATAAGAAGCAAAAGGGGAAAAAAAAATTCAGAGATGGCTAGAAGTCTTAGATGTATTACATGTTATACAAATGTCTTTGGATGATATTGAGGAAGATATAAGGCATGGATCTATTCTAAGGGATGACTAAAGTGATATTGAAGAGGAAGGACAATGTGAAAAGGTATCAAAGGTAATGCATAAGATTGTGAATAAATGGATGTAGACAAAGGTAGGATCTTGAGAGCTATCTTTTGGATTAGACAAGAGACCAAGGTGAAAGTTACATACTTCTTAATAATCTTTAACCTATAATATCTCATTAAATGGTTCACAAAAATAGATAAATACTTCAATTTTAATGAAGTTAGTGATCCGCATTATGTAAAGGTGGCATAGACCAAATTGAAAGGTCAAGTGGTGATATGGCATAAGGAAGTGAAAAATGAATGGAAAAAGAGAAGTAATGAGAAGATAAATAGATGGGACTAGATGGTTGTGAGAATTAAATGTAAGTTCTTGACTGATGACTATCAAATGAGTTTATTTAATAAATTAAAAAACTTGAGTTAGAAAGAGTTATTTGTCAAGGAGTATACTAAATAGTTATACAAGATAGCCATCCTTTAATGAAGAGAAGGTTGTAAGGTATTTGAATGGGTTGAAGTTGTTCATTTAAGAAAAACTAATTTTGATGTGGATGCAAACCATGGAGGCATACTAGTTTTTATTATAAGTAGAGGAGAAGTTGTCACATAGGTAATATAAAGTGTGTGAGGAAGAGGGAGGTTTCACTAGTATAGAAACAATAATATATGATTAAAAAACTACTAAAAAATGCATATAAATGAGCAAACATGATCACGTGACCATTACTAGTTTATTGCCAATCATTTATAACATGACCAAATTGATGACTAAATCATTTTTAGTCATTTATTGGTTGTTTTTATTGATCAATTTGTAGTATATTTAGTCATTGATTTCTATAATCTGGTAGCTTATTTAGTCATTTTTTATTCATTTATATATTTAGTCATTGATTATTGTTAACTGGTCACTTATTTAGTCATTTTTATTCACTGATTTCTACCCATTAGTAGTGTATTTAGTCATTAATTTTAATCATCATTTTTATCAATTTGGTAGTATATTTAGTCATTTTTATTCATTGATTTCACTAGTCATCATTGTGCCCTGATCATATTTATTGCATTTTTGGGGAAACTTAGCTGCACCAACATATAATCAATGTAATTATAAATGCTCTCTTATTAAAAGAATACTTTAGAAAACCTTCAATATGGATTACAAATGATGATTAAAAACACCCATTAAACTATTTTACTTATTACATTATGTAGTTGGGGGTATCTTTTCAGCTTCCATTGGATGCATAAGTAGTAGTAGTACAGACATTTTAAATATATCTATCTAAAATTAAATGTGAAGAGATGTCAAATTTTAGACTCCTATTTTAGATTTGTCACATACCACACTGATTAAGACTCCATTAACTTCTTCATTACTTTATAGCTAACAAGAGTATGAAAAAATTCAAGTCAAAATATTAAGTACAAGAAAGGTAATTCCAATTAGGTTACATATTGCTTAAGTCACCTCCAATTAAGTAATAAGAGTACCTTAATGTTAGGCACAATAAAAGTATCTCCAATTACCCTGGAAACTAATTATGTCACCTCTAATTATAACCCTAACAATAGTCCTGGATTCACGTGGCCATGGGACTTTTAAATGGCCCATGCTGTATGACAGTGATCCTTAATTTTATTCACAAACCACATAAAATGCATAAATATTATTCTAATAAATATGTAGAGCATGACTATGATGAATCCATGAATATTTATCATGAATCAACATTTACAATATTAGGTAATATAGCTTACTCTAATTTGAAACTCAAGATGAATTAATAAATGTCTGGGTATTAAATACAGGTGCCACCAGACATATGACATAAAACAAAAAAAAACATAATCAATAATTCATTTGCACATAATGAAACAAATATTAAGAAGGCAAAATACTAAAATTTTATTGAGAAAAGGTGTTTTTATAGTAGATACAAGATAAAAATATGTCTTTGCTTTGAAAAATGTGTTAATACAAAGTGTGTTTATTAGTGCTGTGACTGAGAAAATTGAGTTATAATGCTTTTTTTTACTTATATAGCTCCAAAATAGACAAAAATCACTAAGAATATCCTTTACCAACACATTCAAACTATTGCATAAAGTAGTGGGCCAAGTTTTCTAATAGTTAGTGCATGATAAACATCAATTATGTCATTTTTTTCAAATATTTTAGTGGTCACCATGTGAAGGTCCCTTCTTTCTCTTTCAGATAGACAACTCCATCTATTTTGTCTTCATATGAAAGGGGTATGTTACTTATGACCTTTAAAATATTTACATTTACTTCTCCTATTCCTTTCAATGTGACTCCATGTACAATAGATAGTGAGTGAATTTGCCCAATGCCCACTATAACACCATCAAATGGATCCAATAACTGGATTTTATCCCCTTCTTGGAGTTTATCAATAAATGTTTGCAAAACAAAAACAAATACACATTATATTGAGATATAAAACACACATTTTATTATAAAAAAGGAGTGGGGTAACAGTCACATATAGAGTTACAGAGGAAAATTGAACTGATTATGGGTTCTTTGAGATGAAAATGGTGACCTAAGGAAAGGGGATTCACAAGGTGTTGATGAAAATTTAGGATATGGTAGATTTGAATCGAGTCAAAGGGAGAAGATTGTAATAAGATCAAATGTGATTGAACTTGGCCATAGGAAATAAGGGCCTAAGCATAAGATGGATCCCAATAATAGGGAGGGTTTCCCTATGAGTGGAACCCCTAACCAAAGGCCTGAGATCCTCAACATTTTAGGATAGTTTGATCTAAAATATGTGGAATAAAATTACTTCCTGGAAAGGAAAATGGCTCTAATGGGATGGGATACTGACAATGATCAAAGTGGTTATCTCAGCCATGTCAATCTACATCATCTCTTGCTTGGCACTTTTAAAGGGGGTAGAGAATAAACTTGATCAACTCATGCAAAAAAATTTCTAGCAAGGCATAGAGGAAAAGGAAAAGATAGATCTTGTGGCTTGGGAAAATCTTTGTAGATCCAAACAAGAAAGTGGGGTTGGCTTGAGAAATCAAGAAATTCAAAATAAAGTATTAGGAGCCAAACTAATTTGGAGGATAAATAAGGAACCCACAGTAAATGGTCCTAAATTTTGAATAGGAAATATTTGGGCAATGTCTCTTTTGAAGGGATTTTGATATTCACAAACACCCCAAAAGGATTGGGGCTATGGAACTTCATGAATAATTACAAATCAATCATCATGGATTTAATATCATGAGGTGTTAATGATGGTAACAAAGTTAATTTTTGGTCTAATTCTTGGGCAAGATATCCAAAATTGGATGGCATTCTAGACATTCTGCATATCAAGGAGACCCTCTCCAGGGTTTGGGGGACCAAGGTTAAAGATTAAATAATTCTAGATCTAACAGAAGGAGGTGTAGGCTGGAATTGGAAGGATTTTTCAATATTCAATTTTAACCCCTAGGAGGTGGATAGTCTCAACCAAGAACTAAAGAAAAGAACATTGGTTTTTAGACAAGGAGAGGACTCCATTATTTGGTGTGGTTAAAAGAATGGGATTTATTCAATTAAGACAAGCTATGTAAGTAGAGTAAAGACACAAGGAGGTATGAGGAGCATCACCCCTCTTCAATGTTACTAAAATAAATTTGGAATTCCTAAAGTAGGATTATTCACTTGGGTAGCTTTGAAGAAAAAGATTTTAACTACTGAAAGATTTAGGAAGATGGGTTTCCATGGTTCTTCTCGATGTCCTTTATGTAGATCCTAAGAGGAAATAGTGGATCACATTCTTCTTGAATATCAATTCTCTTTTGAATGTTGGAGGTGGTTATGTGTGAATCTAGGATGGAAGAGTGCCCTTCTCAATGATATAATGACTTTGTTTCAATACTAGGCCAATATCAAAAGACATTCTACTTATCATTGTTTATGGTTGATAAGTCCCACAATTCTAATCTAGGAACTCTGGAAGGAACAAAATAGCAGATTGTTCCAAGATAAGGAAATGAGTCTCAAATACCTCTAAAACAAGATTGAAGCAAGTATTGTGGAAATAGTTAACAACAAATTAAACTCTATTGGGTTAAAGGAGGCAATTTTTTCAGATTGAGATGCTAGTATGAGGCTCCAATGGTGTGGTTTGAGAATTCCCCCTATTCTGGCTCAGAGGGTCAGAATAGAAAAGAATAACATTAATAAGTAGTTTGGAGAGAGCCGATAGTAGGATGGGTAATGTCAAATTTTGATGGATTGGCTAGAGGCAATCTAGGGGCTTTAGGGGTAGGATTTATAATTATGGATTGTCAAGCAAGAAATTTAGTCACTTCTACTAAACCACTTCTAAAAGTCACTAATAATGAAGCCAAGTTTAAGGCCTTATTACATGATTTATTTATATGTAAAATTATTAGAGCTAAGAAAGTGGAAAGTGAAGGTGACTCAACTATTATCATAAATGCTATAAGAATAGGGAAGACTCCAAATTGGAAGCTAAATGCTCTTTTATAAAAAACCCAAAACTTGAATAGTACTTACTTTCATGTGGTTTCTTAGCACTCACCTCAAGTTCAACATGACTACTTATACTATGAATTTCATGCGCATGCTCATCGAGTTCATCATCATAATTATCACTATCAACATTGACATGAAGTTGTATAGTTTTGCAGAGAGCTATATTGATAGGGCATTTTTCTTTTCATTCTACTTTCATACAATTTCTCTACATGTGGTTTAATCATCATGAAAAAATTAATATAAGTCAAGTAAATAATGTAAAATCTATAAATTTTTGTCCAAAAGAAAATTTTAAGCATGAATAATGACAAAACATTGGGACAAATTAACTTAGAACTTAAAGAATGCAAAATCTATAAATTTTTGTCCAAAATAAGAATGACAAAACGTTGGGACAGATTAAATTACAACTTAAAGAATGAAAAATCTATAATTTTTTGTCCAAAAGAACATTTTAAGCATGAATAATGACAAAACATTGGGATAGATAACTGACAACTATTATATTACCTCAACTAATTCAACACAACTATGATGATTGTGTTACACATTCTTGTCTAGTTTATAATGATCACTATCAATATCGACAGCTCTATTAACATCATGAAGGCATTTTTGTTTTCTTGTTGCTTTGACAAAATTGATTTGCATGTGATTTAACCATCACGAAAAAAATTATACAAAGCATTCAATAGTCAAGTAAAGAATGCAAGCTATAAATTTGTTCAAAAGAACATTTTCTGGGTCACTCCAACAATAAAGAAACTGGGTTGGTCTAATGCTCAAATTTCAACAATATACATATTAAGAGGTATTTTAATACATAATTTCCAAACAAGAAGAAATGAGATAAATAGAGCCTCTTACCTCATTTGAATCCATGGATTTATTCTCATTCCAATAAAAAATTATAGGGTTAATGGAGGCAACCAACTATGAAACTTAGTGAGTGAGACCAAATATACAACTCATTACCTATTGGTACCCTTAATTTGAGTTGAAATAATCTAGAAAGGCTCCTATTGGGTATTTAAAAGATGGCTATGAAATCTCTATTGTTGAAATAGATTTCCACTTCATCCCACTCTTAGATTTACTAGGTCAATCTAGTGCTACCATATAATTGACAATATCTTCTGCATCTGCTTCTCTACTATTGTTTTCCACCTAAAATACAATGTCAATTTCAACATATAGTTAGTTCAATAAAAAATTTCAATAAATAACACAATGTAAATTGAACCAAAAATCCATACACTTACTGCAAATTTGTCCATTTTGGCCTACTACCCACCTTGGCCAAATGTATATATAGCCCTCACATAATCTCTTTCTCTCTTACCTCTGTTACTCTTTGCCAAATATTCTTCAGAATGCTTACTTTGATTCAATGTCTCCCATTTTTGGGAGATAGAGTGGATTCTAACCTCTCTTTTCCCTCCATGATTATTTTTCTATAATTATATCTAAAATTGTTCATCAAAATTCTCATCTTTTACTTGTAATATTTTCTAGAGATTTGTACACTAGTAGTCTCAAAATCATTTTCCATTTTTTGTATAAAATTTTTCATAGTTCATGGATCTTTATCTATAAAACTTGATTTACAAATATATAAATGGGCCCTACATCTTACACCCAACTCAAAGGCCCACTTTGTAGCATTTGGCCCAATGGGCTCACCATCTCTTGATACCTCAACCAAGAATGGATTCTTGCCTTATAATTTTATTTCTTTTGAATTCCTCTTTATAGATCTATACAAATATTGACTCAATCTTTATCTTTTGACAAAAGTAGACACATATTCTATTAAACCACTACCATTATTTTCCATTGATCCACTAGTTCCATCAAAATTTCTAGATGCAACAGGTGCACTCTAAGGCATAGTAGATGCAAGTGGAATCTCTTCATGACTTTCAGTAACTATAAATTCATGCTCCTTGTCCACATCAAGTGTGGCATGAGTAGGTAGATCACTACTGATCTCCATAGATTTCAATTCAAACACATCATTTAATGTTGAATAAATTTGCTGTAAACCTATTGTTCCTTTGTTTTGATGTTTTAAAATAATCTCTCTTAGACTCTTTATGAAGTGATCATCATGATGTTTCACATCACTATGTGCTATATTAGGCTACACATCACTATGTGCTATATTAGGGTACACATCACCATGTGCTATATTAGGCTACACATTACCATGTGTTATATTAGGTTGCACATCACCATATGCTATATCAGGTTGCACATAATCACAACTATTGTTTTCACCAATTGCATTTGTTGAATCACAAATGCATTGGATTCTATGAGATGGCAGAATTGTATCTTTTGTTTCCTTTTGTTTTTTCTCCTTATTTTCTTTACACTCTTTTTCTTGCCTATAAAATTAAAAAAAATCATATTATGTCTTATATACATAAATCTCTCAAATATAAAATATTAATAAACACTATTAAACAAATAATATACTACTTCATGGATTTACAACTTGCATGTTTGTCAAATCAAGACATGATAAATATTCATTATTCTTGGCCACTTTTTCTCTACAAAAGCACTCATAATCTGTCAATGAAATTTCAGCATTATGATCACTATCATTGACTAATTTTCACCTTATAGTCCTTTTCCTGATTTCCTGAAGTCCAAATGAACAATTATGTATAAATTAACAACTTGAATCAGTAAAAATTTATTGAGTTCATAAGTTGATAATTGTTGACTTTCCAATCTGCTGATAACTACAAATGGAAACTTAAAATAAAATTTAGTTTACAAATTAAAAATAATTTGTAGTCAAAAACCAAGAAGATGTTTATAATTACAGGTATCAGACTATCGATATGACTATCCCTTATTTCAACTAGATATTGACACATGAATCCTAATCACTCTTGTCTGCATCTACTTGATTTTGTTCTTCATCCTCATTTGTGACACGCAATGCATTCTCTCTCCCAATCTCTTCATTGGTAATCAAAATCTCTTCTTCAAACACTCCATCATTGTCTTCATCTCTTCTTTGAATGTTTCTTGTAAATTAACATATTGATCATTAGGCATTATATCAACAACTTCAATGAATTTTTGTTTGAAACGAGACTCTGTTTGAATGACATACAACCATACTAAGATTCATACATCATCAATTAGAAATGATTGGTTCATTTGAATAGGGGAAACATATAGCTCATTCATCTCAGATAAAAATTGTCTTGTATTTTCATGTACAAATCCATACTCATCAAATTGTACTTTGGATGGTTGGATCCACTTACATTTTAATAATATAAGACTATTTCAAAAAAAATCCAATTGAGTAATTTCTTGGATGAATCCAACATAAAATTTCTTGTCAGTTTCATGAATAAATTCATCACTAACATCACAATCATAATTTGTCTTTCTTGTCTTTTTCTTCCACTCTTAAATGACTACCATAGGCCCACATTCCACTAAAATGCATAGCCCATAAATGTGGAGATTGTGAAAGCTCACTTTCCTCTATTTTTATATCTTGACCTTATTCTTTTGCATCACTTACTACATTAACAATCCATTATTCAAATTTTGGAAAAGAATCACCTCCAATCAAATCATGACATCTGCGCTTTTGAGGTTGATGTTACATCCAAGCTTGATTCTCTACTTCATATTTTCTACATAGAATATTAACATACAATAGTAAGATTAATAATATAAATGTGTAATGTAGTTGAGTAAATAAATTATTGTGTAATTTTTTTTTTTACCTATGCCACTTATCGAACAAACATGTTTTTTGAAGAATATAGGCATGTATCACACTTCTTTCTTGATGTGATAGCTTGAAGTGACATCCATTTCCTTATAATAATTCACTTGCAACTTTCTCATCTTCGTCATCATCCCATACATGTTTATTGACATTTTAAAAATCCTTCATATATTTTGTGTAAAATCCCATGGCCTCTTGTATTGAATATCCCTCAGACATGTTGTCTTCTGATTTTGCCCTAGTATGAACAATTTTTTTCAAAACCTTCATATATAGTTCTATAAGATACATCCATCTAGTTCTTACTAGGCCACAATGCTTTAGTTTATATTCTAGATGTATCAAAAGATACATATAAATGTTAAAGATTGTTGGTGGAAATTCCCGTTCCAATAGACAAAGGAATTTAAAAACCTCCTCCCTCAAACTATCAAAGTTTAAAGGATCTAATACATGTAAACTCATTCTCTTTAATATTAGGCCCAACCTTATAATTGCCAATCTTGGCCCCTATGCCAAACTTGATATATTTACCATAATAGGTAAAATATTCTCGATTATGACATGATAGTCATGGGTCTAGAGGCATCTTAAGCCATTAATGTTAGTTTGGCTTCTAATACTACTACTTACATATCTAATGGGAAAGCGAGAGACATCAACTATAAGAATTGTGCTTGTTGTTCCTTTATCTAGACATAAAGAACACTAGGTTTTCTATATTTTTCATCATCACATTTTTCAACCCAAATATTTTGATGAATCTTTAGTTATCAAAAGTCTTCACATGATGAAATAATATCAAAAGCACCAAAAAGATTTTTTGTAATATCATAGGCTATATTTTTATCAGTATGCATAAAGTCAATAGTATGCCTAATGACTATATCCTTAAAGTATGGCAACTTATAGAATATGCATAACTATTTTACACTAGTTTCATTACATGGATCATATCTACTACCAGAAATCCCATCATTTTCAACAAATGACATTCTTTTTTATCCATTCTCAACAATGTAATCACCTATTTTTAGCAATGGTGCTTCATGATTCTCTTCTTGACCATTGAAATGCATTTTTTGTTGATAATATGGATGATCAATTTTAAGGTAAGCATGGTGTCCATAATAAATACACTTATGAAAAATTCTTGAGTGCCTCACAAAATCTTTAAATTTGTAAGCAGGACATCCATGGTATGCATGAACACTAAGACCAGACAATGTGCCATATGCAGGAAGATTATGAATCGTAAACAATAAGGAAGCTCTTAAAGTTAATTTGATTGAATCACCATCCCTTAAAGATTGAATTACTTCAACTCCTTTCCACAATTCCATTATCTCATCATATGATGGCTCTAGATAAGCATCAATTGTATCTGAAGTCACACTTTTCTTTCCTAGGATAATCAATGATAGCATTAAGAAAAATGATTTAGTTTCTAACCATGGAGGCAAGTTATAATTTATTAAAAACACTAGCCAACTTGACCATTTAGTATTTTGATCTGAGAATGGGTTCACCCCATCTAGAGCGAAACCCAACCTTATATTATGAGGATCTTGAGAAAAAATAGGTCATCTGTTATCAAATTCCATCCACGTCTTAGAATCAGGCACATGTCATTATTTTCCACTAGTGCTCTTATTTTGGGCATTCCATTTCATAAATTTAATAATGTGTTTGCACCTATACATTTGAAGTAGTCATGAGATTATCAAAAACTAGTGAAGAACCTTTACAGGAACTACAACTGATTTCAACCCTTGTCTATACCTTGCTTCATGACATTTCAGACATTCACTATCACTTCCAAGATTATTGTGAAATAATACACAACCATTCACACATGTGTGGATGTTTTCATACCCTAACCCTAGCTTAGTTATTTGATTTTTACAAAGACTTCATTTTGTTGGCAATGTGGAGTCAGGTGGTAACAATGAACTTAATAATTCCAATAATTGATTTACACTCTCATTTGTCCAACCAAACACCACTTGCAAGTTAAGAATTTGAAGGATTGTTGTCAAATAACTTAACTTAAAATTAGCATACACAAGATTTAAAGCATCCTCCATCAACTTGACCTAATCATTATTTAGACCCTCATTCAACATTCTATTAACTTCAAACCCTTTGTCTAACATTGCTACCTCTTCATCTATGTTTGGTGCCACTTCATCTATGTTTGTTTCCTCTTCATCTCTCACACTCTGCAATTCTATCATATCTTCATAATAATTATAATCCCAAGGGCTTATACCACTATGCCCATATCTTATCATATGTTTATAAATCAGATTTCTTTATCTCACCTTTCCACCAAGACAGGCATTACATGGACATGGATATTTGTCAATGTCCCTCTCATCAGCTACTCTCTCATCAAATGCATGGTATTGATCCATATTCAACCTTTGACATTTATCCATCTATAATTTTCTACACATAGCAACAAAAATATTTTGGAGAAAAATTTGGCAAACCAAAAGTTCAAATTTTTTTGAAAATATCGAGAAAAATCAAATTTTTAAAAAAATGTAAAAAATTGTAGACTAAGAGACAAAAACTATTTTTTTAATTGAAAGGCATTTCCATAGAAATAGAGTTATAGAGAGAAAATAAAATAGAGAGTTTAACTAATGAATTGTAAAAAATAGATTTTTGTAGTTTATATTTAAATTATTGATTACATTGTATTACACATCTTTCAAACTCAAAGCATTACTTCACATTGCATAAATAATAACTAGATGTTGATAGATGACAAAATTTCAATTACATTATAGTTTTTACAAAGTCAACCTAAAAAGTTATGCAATTACTTCACATTGCATCACTAATAACTAGGAGCAGCTACGAATTGCATTTGCTTGTCATGGAATTCCATGAGACCACATTTTTTTGAGGCATTTTTTCAAATAGTTCACTTATTTATCCATGATACCACATTTTTCATACATATCTACCAAATAATTTTATCAAATAGTTCACTACCTTGTTGCTATGGCTAAAAGACTAAAACAAGTGCTTTCGAACAAGCTATGGATGTTTGGAAAAAATCTATCAAAGCATAATAGTAATAACATATAAAAGGTAGTGAACTAGTTAAAAAAATGCTTCAAATAAATGTGGTCTCATGATGATGGAATTTCATGACAATCCATAACAATTCACTTGTCATGGCATTCCATCACCATGAGACCACATTTCTTTGAGGCATTTTTTCCAAAATTCATAAAATTCATCTTAAAAGTCCATATTCCTTTTACATTTATTCCAAGAGTCATTCATAATCATCCCATATCATGTCCATGTTAAATACATTTGTATTTTGATCATTGATGTGTTTTTTTTATCTTTTATCACAGCCCTGTAGTACATTAAAAAACTTTAGCAGTTGTGCAAGAACCAAAGGAAGTGAAAAGATAGTTATTGCTTCCCCACAACATGCAATAACTTCACTTGTGGTGTTGTGGTATATAGAGATTAGTTATCACAGCCCTGTAGAGGTCTCAAAAGTAATTGGTGGGCTAGAGGCAAGACTCTGAGTAGCATATAATATTTCACCATGACCCCGTGATAAACAAAATGTTGACCTGTGATGATGCAGTAAGAGCAAACAATAAAGGTTCACCATAGACCCATGGTGGACAAGAAGATAAATAGAGGTATGGAGGTAAGGTATAAATCAATAGATAACACATACCTTAGCCCTGTGATAGTTTAGAGAAGGTTTTGTAGGCTAGCAGTAAGTGGTAAAAGTTATATAAAGTATGTGGTAATATTTCACCATGACCTCGTGATAAACAAAATGTTGACCTACGATGATGCGGTAAGAGAAAACAATAAAATTTCACCATAGACCCATGGTGGATAAACAAATAAATGGAGGTAAGGTCTAAATCAATAGATAACACATACCTTGGCCCTGTGATAGTTTAGAGAAGGTTTTGTAGGCTAGCAATAAGTGGTAAAAGTTATATAAAGTATGTCCCACACTCCCATGATAATTTTATACAAAATTACCTTTTATTTTGATATGTTTAAAGATTAATTAATTTAATTTTTTTCAAATACATTTAATCTATTTTACAATCTCATCTATTATCCATGCACTTATCGATCCACTTGATATTGAATTGATTAATATTTTTATATCCCCTTCAATAATTACCTTTTTCCATCCCTACAACACTACTTAATACATCCCCTTTAGGAGTTATATTTTGTGTCCACCCAATTATTTTCATGATTCCTAATATCCAATGAGCATACAAGACAAGGTTGACCTTGGTTGTCCCTCAAGATTCCTCCACCGCCTACTATTATTAGATTACCTTATTTGATACAATTCTATTTTTTGGATTTTTTAGTTGATACATGATATTTTTTTTTCCTTAGAAAAAAATCACAATTTCATATTTAAAAATATGAAATTGGATAATATTAGACGCATCTAGAAGCATACCATAGGGATAAAATACATGGATATAACCATCCAAAAAACCCAAACATAAAAAGAGTTGAATTATAAGGCACTCAAATAAAAACAAACCAATATAAAAAAATGTTTATCAAGTAAACAAGAAAGATGTTAAAGGTAAATAAGTAGCCTTACCATATTAGTCTCATCTAACTAAGTGTCAGTATTCACATTCATTCATAGAGTTAAGTTTGATTTGGAGTGTTTTGTTTTAATTGTTGGACTATTTTATTTGTATATATGAATAATATTTTATTTTGTATTTATTTATACAATCTACCTATAATTTGATTGATCACAATGATCAAATGGTTGTTGTGAAACTAACTCATTAACCTATTTAGTAGTCTTTTCTTATTTTTCAATATGTCAAATACAATGCTTGTGATGATATGATAAACAATGAAGGGATGCCAAAGGATCTCGTGGTCCCTCGATGGTTAGATCAAAGGTTGGTAGGAATGTGGTATGAGGTATAAGGGGTAACATGTATCCCACCATCCCATGATGATGTGTATCAAGTCTTGTGAGGTTCTGATAAGCAGTGAAAGATGTGGTATAACCATCCAGAAGCTCTCATGGTCTTGCAATAGGTCTTGTGGTGATGTGGTAAAGTATTAAATGCTAAAGTGACTATATCACCACCTCGCGGTGGTTATCATTGATGCTTGTGATTGAAGTGCCTACTTAGCCATTGGATTGGAACAAATCAATGGTCTATGTTTGAAATATTTGAATGCTAAGATTTGTTAATTTTATAGCACAAACTAGAGTAATGGTGAAATGATCAGCTCCATAGCAGAATAAAAATTTTAATTTCTTTGTATTTCATCATTTAAACAAATTCAGTGGTGACTTTAGATGGAAAATTCAAGCTATATGTGTGTACTTCAACCATCTTCCAACTGGGTAAGTTTGCCTCATCACTCTCTTCATAAAAGTTGGTATTTAGTTTGTGATTTGTTTTCAACTGGTTTGGTAGAGCAAGTGACTATCAAAACCCTAGTTCATAAAATCATCAAACTATAACACCTAAGAAATTTGAGTCTACAAGTAAGAGGACTGAACCCCCCATTCCTAATAAACGGTCCCTTCAATAGTCATTGTTAGATATTTTGCCAAATTCAGATGATAAAAGGTATACAAAACTATTCAAGGATATAGCAAAGGGGTGTCAGGATGTTAGAGTCCCTATCTCAAGATGGAACCTTTATAGGTATTTTTGTGAAAAGAAAGATGGATAAGGACTAGTTAAAAAACCATGGAATTTGAATTTGGCTAAGCTTGTGGTGCCAAATGTATTCATTGATGTGGATTTTATCATGATATTGGCACAACACTATCATCTAACCACCAAAAATGTTAGGTTGACAAATGGGTCACCATTAGTGGTTGTGGATAGAAATGAAATCATTGACTTCTTCATGCTCAACAAGTAAGCCCTCACAAAATATGACTTGAAAAAGAGTGAACAATAATATACCATTCTAAGAAATACACATAAGATTGATGAGTTGCCCATGTACATGAGGAAAGGGGCCAATAATAGAAGGATTTCAATCCCAACCACTATAGTTGAGCCTTTTCCAGTTGATGACTTTGTTGTGTATTTCAAAAGGATATATTTTTATTTGTGTCAAGTGCTAGGAATTGATGCCTAAGATAGAATGCCAGTTGGCATGATGATGATGGCCATGAGAATACATAACCTAGATGTTAATGTTGAGTATGATTTTACATCATTTATTGAGAAGAAACTACATGACAGATTTTTACAAATAAGGGAAAATAAGACACCTATGTAGTTCAAATATTATTTTTTGTTGTGTCATTTAATTTTGTATCAGAATAGAAGGAATTAGCCTAGTAGGATGGAATTGAGCATGATTGATCAAAAGAGACAGAGATTGCCTACACAGTGTTGGTGTTACAAATGGGGCACTCATTATTAGAACTGTAACTATGTTGTGTTCCATGATGATTTCTCAATTATAATAATGAATTACCTTAGTAGCCTTTTTCCTAGATTGACCAAAGAGGTTAGATAAATGTTGAGGCCTCTTGCTCATAGGCCAGAATAAGGTCACAAACATAACTTTGCTGATTGGTATTTCTTGCCTACCCATACTATAATCAAAGTATATGAGTATACTCAACCACCCTATGTGTCACCAAAATTTGTGCCAAATAGAATTTCTTTTCTTGAATTCATGTGGTAGATGCTCTGGATGGAGAAAGATGTGATGAAAAAATAAAATAAGGGCAAATTTCTTCTAGATTCCACTGTGTTTGGTGAATGGTACATTGGTGTTGATGCCTTGGAGGAGTTTCAAGCCTATTTAAAGGCTAAATATTCTTTGAAATTAGGGATAGAAAGGGTTTGTGATCTAGAGGGTCACATGAACTTTGTTAGATAAGTAATCCTTACCAGGATGGGGATATCCCATCAAATCAATTTTGATGAGGATGTGATGAAAAATTATGTCACTTTTGAAGAGCTATATAATAGGAAAAGAAAATGGAAAATTTTGAAGAAGATTGAGGATGATAAAAGAAAACAAAACCCTAATTTTTCAATATTTTTTATTGAAGAGAAGGACCCTTTAAAAAGAATAGATTTGATAATTGATAATTTTGAAAAAATATATGGCAAGTTTGAGAAGCAGCCTCTAAAGACCCCCAACCTCCCTATCAAAAATACAATAGGAGTTGTGATTCAAGAACTTGGTCTAGATGCAATGTCAGTGCAAGATCGAGCTATTCCTGATTCACCACCTACTAAAAGGCAAAGGACTGATGATGTTTCTCCACTAGTTCCATATGAAATGACTAAAGGAGTTGGTGACTTTAAGGAGGTGGTCAACATTTTAAGGCATATGGGAGAGGAAGAGGAAGTTGATCAACCCCTTGTTGGTCAAGAAATAGAAGGACACAAACCAAAAGCAAGAATGGATGAACAAGCATAAGGTGAGCCTGAACTACAAGAAGATGAAAGGGTTGTGTCTTCTATGAGGTTTATCGAGGATGATGATTTCATCAATACCTCATAATTCATAGATTTTTGGCTCAAAATAAAGATGAAAGAATTTGAATAAAAGGTGGAAATAAATAAAATGGGTGTTGATGAATCTCAACATGATCAAATTATGACACAGACTTTTAAGGATTTGAAAATTAATGAAATAAATGGCAGCCCTAATGAGGCTAGACAAATGGTTTTGAAGAGTAATATGTTGATCATCCCTGGCCTTGAATTGAATAAAATGTTTTTGTTAGACCAAGTGAGAAATCAAAATGAACCCATGATGGTTTTTGAGTTTGATTATGAGGATGGTGTCAGCGATTGTGGGTTTAACCCAAAGACAGAGACTCTATCAATATGGGCCACACAGAAAAACACCAACAAGCCAATATTGCTTGATGTAGTCTAGGAGTTGAGGGGAAAAACTATATTGAAAAAAAATTTACGATACATTAGTGCTTGAAGCTACCACCCTTACTATACACTCTATAATGTTCACATAAGCTGCTATCAATAAAATGGAGCAAAGATTGCTTGACTATGAAAAAACTCAAATTGAGATGAATGAAGTGAATAGGTTGTATTTAGAAAATGTCAAACTAAAGCAGCAGTTGAAGGGTGTTGATTCTTAAATCCATGCAATTGTGTCATACCAAGCCCATATGCCACAAATAACTAGTGATAATATAGTCCCAGTTGATCATTTGAATGCATTGAATTTGAAGTTGGAGAAAGAAATTGAAGATTTGAAAAAGCAAGATGAGAAGATAAAGGATGAGGCCAAATTGAAAATCCTTGAGGTATTTGAGAAGATTTTGGAATACAGAGTAAAATTAGTTGTTGAAAAGTTGGGAGATGTGCATGAATGTTATTATTCCTTATCTCAGGCCATTGATTAGTTGAAGGTCAATCTTTTTATTTTGGATCCAATATACAAGAAATGACAACCTGCACACCATACATTTCTAACCTTGTGCAAAGTTCTACAAAAAGATCTAAGTGCTCCGACCTTACTCAAGCCAATAGAGAAGATATTGAAAATGATCTTAGATGAATTTTAGTATGTAAATGGTGAGTTTTAGAAAATGCAGGCAAAGATTGATTATTTTGATACCTTTAAACACCACTTTATTCCTTTTATTTTGATAGAGGATAAAAAGATCAAAGGTTTTGATGCATGGAAAAGTAAATATGGTAAAACAATTTCTCAAGTCATTAATTTCTTGAAAAAAGATCAAAACATAAATATTCTTAGTTTCAATGTCATTTTGGATAGAGTAATTGCTCTGGATGTTAGATATGAAAAGTTCATCATTGATGTCAAAGTGATGCTAGACAAAAGATGGAAAGATCACCAAGCTAACTTGCTCTAGATCCAAGAATATAAGTGGCCTAATGATTTCATAGTATACCAATGGGAGAATTAGTATTTGACAACTAAATAATAAGCAAGCCAAGTATGCAGAGGAGCAATGAGCATCAAGATGGTGTCAACATGGCACCAAAAAATCTTGGATGTCCTCTTATTTTGTCTTTTTCTTATTTTTAAGCTTTCCTATATCTATTCAAAATATATTTGGTGGTCTTTTTAAGACTTGTCAAAAAGTGTATGTTGTAATAGGTCACAT
The DNA here is from genome assembly GCA_037957365.1 of Torreya grandis. Classification (NCBI taxonomy): domain Eukaryota; kingdom Viridiplantae; phylum Streptophyta; class Pinopsida; order Cupressales; family Taxaceae; genus Torreya; species Torreya grandis. Next base: position 1,260,939 of record JARHVA010000540.1, on the reverse strand, counting down.
TAAGGGGTGGGTATATGAAAAGTCATTTTTTAGAATGTGAAAGGTTTGAAGCTTGTAGATTCCTTCACCCCTATAAGAAGGAAACCAAGACCTTGGGAAAGCTCTCTAGGGGAATTCGATTTTGTAAAAAGACATCGTAAGGCCTTCTCTTCAAAGATATATCAAGAAAATCAAACCACATTTCTCTAGTGCCATATATCTAGTTCTCAATTGCTTATTAAATATTCATGTTATACTTTATCTAATTGTTTCCATTTTTGTTTATCCTTGTTATTTGAATTAATATATCAAGTATATGTTTAGTTCTTCAAAACACATTTATTGTTTTCAAGTAGTTTGTCTAATTGGGTTTCCTCAAGTAGGGATTAAATTCCATTGAATAGATCAGTGTAACTTGAGCATTCAATTTGGATAATTAAGAAGAGCCAGGTAATAATAATCTTGCATGTCTATGCCAGTCATAAATAATCCCATGCCAAGTAATTCGAGTTATGTCTAGATAGAAAGCACAAATATTTCTATGAATAGACTTCGTTACCTAATTTTTGAGAAAGGCACCGATCAATTATTTTCCAAAATCATTTCCTTGTATCATATTCAAAAATTCTAGTTTTAATTTTCTATTGTGTAGGATGAGTAATAGTAGAATAAAAAATGAGAACTCAACGAGTGAGATGATGCAGGGTAACACTCATATATAGAGTTGTAGAGGAAATGTGAATCGATTCTCTAGGATTTTTTAGTGAATAAAGGAACCAATGGAATTGAGGATACTATTATTAAGGAGGATACTATTATTAAATAAACTCACCTTAAATGAATGATTTTAAGACACTTAAGTGAAGATTATCAACCGTGGCATTACTAGTTCCAATCCTTTGGCATGTATGGATTGATCTCCCAAAGCTTGGTATCCAAGCTCACTCAAGCACCATTAATGATATTGAGCTAGGCACACAGGGAAGGGATCTATTTTTTAGAGCTTAACAAGGTTGTCTAGTATCATATTTGAAGCTGGCCATCAACAAAAATGGAAATGCCAATTAGCCTTTGTAGTGCATGAAGTCAAGTGGCTTTCTTGGGTTTTATCATAGAATCAAGGTTGAGGGTGATTAAAAAGCCTCACATAATTTATTGAATATGATTTTTGGAGTTATAAGTGATTAAAATGGTGTTGGGGAGGGATTTTCTAATAGACATAAATAGATATAGAGTCAACTTAGACATATCTTCGTGGTTCTTGGTAACTCTGTTAGATCTTAGAGGTGTGAAGGTGGACATTCTACTCCTGATGCACTAAATTTTCAAGCCAAAATTTTGAGGAAATGATTTGTAGGTAGTGTTGTGGGTAGAGATGGGTGTGAGGATTCCATGGTCTTTAGACCTCTCTTTGTTGATCATCCCAGATGTTAGGGTTCTACAGCTTCCATTTCTCCTCAACATGATAGATTGGGCTCTTGAATGTTACCACCACTGGGTGACCATTAGAAGGAATTTCCTTAGGCACTATTGTGCCCTCAACATGGAGATGAATGGGGAATGGGTGTTGTATTTCATAGAGCTGGTGGAAAATGGGTGGAAAATGGCAATTTCTATGGGTTTCCTTAGCTAGTGTATTGCATTGCCATAAGATTTTGATGTAAATACTAACGTATTAGGGAGAAAATTTCAGGAAAGAATATGAAATCCATGGGGTTTTTTGTAATAGAATGACTTTACAAGTGTAAATTTATTCCCCATATGTAATAATTTTTTGAATCAACTTTAATATAATCCTTGCTATGTGGTTTATCGATAAAAAATAGTAGAATAGAAAAAAAAAATCTAATTCAAATCATATGCCAGCTTGGATTAGGGTGAATTGGATGATTCAATTGACAAAATTACATAAATCTCTTAATCTCCTCTAAAGTCACCAACAAATTTGAGGAGTAATTAATCATTGGTGAATATAAGGTAACACCCACCTAGGCAAAGTAGAGCCTAAAGTGTAGAGAATCCTAACCACTTGAGTTGATTCTGTCAATTGGCCAAATTGGTTGCATAAACTAATAATAAATCTTCACATCCTTTTAAGGTTTTGCTTACTAAAAATTTGAGAACCAATAGAAGGATTTGGAAATTTTAAGAAAGGCAACTTTCATAGATCCATGTGATACCCATGCATTTATCAAGATGGGTAAGTTATTAATATCGTCAGACCCTAGTGTAACGTTAGATTCTCTTAAGATGCCAAAGTCTCTTCTAAAGAAGAGTAGATAAGAAGTACCCTTTGAATTGTTAAACAACATTGGGGTTCTTCATTTTGAGCATGATGAACTAGAGTTGGCTCAACAAAATTTTATGGAGGCATTAAGAAATGGCATTTGGGTTGAATTCATAAATAAAATCCCTAGTGCCAATTCTATATATTTTTTTGTGTGCCTTAAGGATATGGAATTATTCCAACGACTAAAAGAAGGTGATGTTTCACTTGAGTTACACATTCAATTACCATATGTTCCAAAATGTGTAGAGGAAACTAATTGAAAAATAGTCCCCTAAACCCTAAACTACTTGTATGGTTCTGGTACTCAGTTGCTTATGTAACTACTATAAGTTACCAATCATAAAGTTATAGATTTTGTGTTTAATGTAATGAGGTTTTTGAATTATCTCTAAATTTGCTACAAAGGGCATCCCCAAATTTGACTTCATTGCAGAGGGCCTCGCTAATTTCAAATTCTTTACATCAAACTCTGATTTCCTTTCCCACCTTTTGAAAAGTCTCTAGGTCCTCTCTAAATAAACTTTATCGCCCATGCAAGTAGTTGTTATAACCCAAAATGCCTTAGTGCTAGGCCAATTACCAACTAATGAAATGAGGAAATATTCAATAAATAATGAATTGTGTGTAATACACTCGTAGATTTTTTTTAAAAAAATTGTCTAATTTGTATTTGCATGAGTAACTATTTGGTCATTTTTATTTATATGACTAAATAATTTTTTAGTTGATGACTAGATTAGTCATTTATTTACTCATTTATAGTTGAGTTGCAAAAAATTAGTAGAATTTAGACATTTTTAGTTGTTGTGACTAAATTTTTTAGTCTTGTAGTCATTTATTTGCCAAATTCTACTATTGTTTACATGAGGAGGATAAGAAATCACACGAAGGAACCTATATATATAAGGATATAATAAAAATAATATGTAGTACACATACATACAAATAAGGAGTATAAAGAGTTAATAATTATAACATGCAATCAATTGCATCTTACCCATCCAAAAGGTGAGGAAGATTTGGATGAGGAAAGGGAAGAGGATTCCTAGGAACCTACTTCAAATGTAAAAAAATTGGGCATAGAGCCTATAAATCCCCATAAGTGTAAGGGGTAAAGTCTCAGAAGGTATGATGTTGGTGCACACATTACACATTAATATGTGGAGTTGATTGAATTTTTAGGACAAATATAAGAGTTTTAGCACAAAGATTACCTAATGATGAAGAGGATGTTAGTGACGTTGCCAAAGGTAAAAAAATATCTAATGTAAAATAAAAAACTTTTTCAAATAATATGAAAATCAAGAGGTAAATAACATAAGGTGATTGTGGATAGTGGTATTATAGACAACCTAGTATTATGTGAGATGGTGGAGAAGTTGGGTTTGAATAATGTGGTGCATCTAAACCCATAAAGGTGTCATGGCTATAAAAGGGCCATTAGGTGCTAGTAAATGAATAATGCCTTATGAAGTTCAACATAGGCACACACCTTTATGATGTGTGGTGTGATGTGATGCTAATGTATGTGTGTCATAGACATTTTGGGAGGTCTTGGTAGTGGATTTAAGGGATATACATGATGGAATATACAATATCTATTACTTGGAGAAGGATGGTAGGAAGTTCATATTGAGTCCATTGAATGACAAAGAAGAAAGTGAATCTAACAGTGTTTGCACATAAGTGTTGATGGTGTCAATTAAGGAATTATTAAAGGTGGTGGAAGAGGAGAAGGCATGTTTTGAACTTACATGGAAGTTATCACAATAAGTGTGTGAAGGTGTCAAGAAATAAAAAAGAAGCACTTTTTCATGAAGTGAAGGAGTTATTAAATGATTTCACTATTGTTGTTTTGAATGACCTGCTTGGAGGATTATTTCCCATGACAAAAAAAATCACAATATGGATATGATTCAAGGATAAATTCTTCCCAAAAAGGTTTCATAAACGATAATCCTTTAAGAGAGTGAAGAGATACAAAGGAAAGTGCACAAGCTATTGGATATGATAAAGGAAAGTTTTATCCCATGCACAATACCTAAAGAATTAGCACCAAAAAGGGATGGGAAATGAAAAATGTGCACAAATTTGAGGGCCATCCAAAATGATAAATTATTAATTTCTCTTTCCATGCAAGGATTATTTGATGGATTGCCTAATCCATGCAAAGTATTTCTCCAAAATTGATTGGAAGAGTGGGTACCATTAGATAAGGATAAGTGAATGAGATGAGTGGAAGAAAACCTTCAAGATGAAGGAAGGACTATATGAATGGATAATTATGTTGTTTGGACATGTTAGGAAAATAACACTCACATGTAATTTGAGTGAATATTTTAAAGTGAATAATTATGCAAGTAATAATTCACTAGTTTTTATTTTAGTTTGTTGTTAGACTATTATTGTTGAGAGTCATATTGTGGTGTGTAACAACAATATTATGTAGTAGGTTTGTTATGGTTAGTGGTATTTTTGAGATTTATAACAATACTACATAAATAGGTTTATAAGTGATCATAGGGATATGAGGAGATATTGATGGAGATATGAACTCCATAAATATAGGAATGACTTTCCTATATAATTGTATTGTCCTCTTTGACTATGTAATGCAATACCATGGTGTATTTAATATTATCTTTCCCTGCAAAAGCTATCAGTGGTATCATAGTAGTGTTTTGTTAGGGATGGGCTTGTGATAATTTTTGAGGGTTAGCCATTGTATTTTCATTTCCCTATTTGATGTAATTTCTCCTATATTGAGTTCATGCATATTTTTAGGTTTTAGGTTTAAATAGTCTTAAGTGATTTATTAGAGTTTGTTTTAATAATGATGGTCAATGTTTTTATTTAGGTTAATGTATGGCTTTTGGTTCAATTAAATTTGTTTTAGGTTTTATTACATTTAGTTTATAGGGTGATAGTTATCTCTAGGTTTTTTATTATTGAGTTTATTCAAAGAAGCTCTTTAGTTTGAGAGTCTTAGTTTATGGAAACTTTGTTTATAAAAGTTTTCTTTATAAAATAAAAATAAGAGCAAAGTCTATAGTTATTTTGTGTCATGTCAATTAGTTTTAGTTGAGTTATAATTGGTCAATAATTAAAATGGCCTTGATAAGTGTAAGTGTCATTGAGTCCAAATTTGTAGGTCATCAAAAGAACAAATATTCAATAGATTTAGAGTCATTATCAAAATTTGTCATTAAATGTTGATAGTATCTCCTCAATGTAAAATTATGCATTTGTAAGGGGTGCATTTTTTATGGAAACTAACATCCAACTTGTTTCACATTATGGGGGTAGTTATAAAAAGAAACCCAATGTGAAAATTGTTGAGACTTAAAGCTAATTTTGTTGATTAAGCAATAACATGAAGGAGAGGTTGGAGGCATTGGAAGTTGAATTAATTTTAGCATCTTCTCATCAGTCACTAGCAATGGGGCCACACATTTGGATTAGTGGAAAATTAGTTATGTTTAAATAAATATGTTGAGGATGATTGTTAGTGGGAATGGCGACTATCTACACTGTATGAAATTGAGTAGAAATAATCATGTGTAGTGGTTACAAAAGTGATAATGATGATTTAATCCTCATTTTTAGTTTTCTCTTCTATTTTGTATATGTGACAAATAAGAGGTGTATTTCCTATTTTCTAACATGATGCACTGCATAAAAAAGGAGTTTAGGAGGTATAGGAGTGAAAGTTGAATAGATGATTCCTTTTTGTAGTTACCACACTATATAGGTTGATGAGGTTCCCTCAGTGAATAGTTGGTGGTAGATGGTTCATGTTTAGAGTTCTCACACTAATTTGATAGATGTGTTTTTGATAATAAATGGTTAATAAGAGGTTGATGTGTTCCCTCTCTACTTTCATTAAGTCTTGTGAAACACAAATTATCATGTAAGTGCTATGGGGGAATGTTATAAAAAATAACACTCACATGTAATTTGAGCAAACATTTTAAAGTGAATAATTACATGAGTAATAATTCACTAGTTGTTATTTGGGTTAGGTGTTAGAATATTATAGTTGAGAGTCATATTGTTATGCTCAAAAACAATATTATGTAATAGGTTTTTTATGGTTAGTAGTATTGTTGAGAGTTACAACAATCATAAGGATATGAGGAGATATTAATGGAGATATGAACTCCATAAATATAGGAATGACTCTACTATATAATTGTATTATTTCATTTGATTATGTAATACAATATCATAGTGTGTTCAATATTTTATTTATGTATATTTGACTCTTATAATCAATGTATAAGTTAATTTTTTGTATAATATCCTACAAAAGCTATCATGAATAATAAACGTGCCTAGTATATTCATGAGATTAATGAACAAAGTGTTAAAGCCGTTTTTGGGAAAATATGTCATCTTTTTTTGGGATGATATTCTAGTCAGTAAGACAAAGGAGGAACACCTGACACATATATGTAATGTGTTACAAATGTTGCATAAGGAGCAACTATTAATAAAGATGAATTAGTGTAGCTTTATGGAGGTGAAGTTAATAGGCTTGGGGTTTGTGATATCTAAATAAGGATGTAAGATGGACCTAGAAAAGGTGTGCATGATAATTTAATGGAAATCAATGAGGATCACATTTGAGGGGTGAAATTTTTATGGTCTCACAAGATTTTATAGGAAGTTCATCAAGAAGTTTTGTAGGATATGCATGGAAATCACAAAGGTTTGAGATGAGATCGCAATAAATTTACATGTAAAAGGGAAGTTAGGCATTATTTTCAGGAGTTGAAAAGGAAGGTGGTAGAGCATCTAGTGTTAGTGATACTAATTTTTAACAAAGTGTTTCAATTGGAATGCAATGTGAGTGACATAGTGATAGGGATGTTTTGAGTCAAGAGGGGATACCTATCACATACTCTAGTGAGAAGTTGAATGGTATGAATAAGAAAAACTTGTCTATGAATATGAGTTTTACTCTATTGTGAAAGCACTAAAGAAATGGAGGAACTATTTTTTTCCAAAGGAATTTGCATTGTACAAAAAACATCTTGTTATAAAATTCATAAATAATAAAGGAAATCAAATCAATGATACATGAAGTGGACAGAGTTCCTGCAGATCTATGTGTTTATGTTGAAGCAATGAATTAGGAAATCAAACAAGGTTACTGATGCTTTGAACAAAAGAGTGCTAGAGTTGAATGAGATGTGAGTGGAAGTCATGGGTTTTAACACCATGAAAGAGATATAATCTAAGAATGAATATTTCTGTGATGTATGGAGAACATACACATATGCAACAAGTGTAGCTAATTTCTTTATCCATTTGGTGGTGAGGCTACATGGATTATCATGCAACATAGCATTTAATAAGGATATGCATGTTGTATACCATTTATAGTGTACATTGTGAAATAATTTTGGAACAAAGTTTAATTTCAACTCAGTGCATCATTTTTAGATGGATGAATAAAATGATGTGTTAAACCAAAGCCTTGTAAAGTTTCATAGATATTTAGTTAGAGATAAACACAAATTGTGGGATATGGTATTCACATAAGTAGAGTTTTCATACAAAAACTCAATGAAGAACACTATAAAATAAAATTTTAAATTTTTAAACATAAACGATTTGAGATGAGTTACAAAGTTTATAGACATTAGGGAGGCACATGAAAGGAACACATATGTTGAAGACTGCATAGAATATATGTGTGAGTTACACCAAGAGGTACAAATAAGGTTGTAATAGATAGGTTTAAAACAAAATAAGTGTGAAAATGAGAGGCATATAAATAAGGATTTCAAGGTAGGAGACCTTATGTTGGTGCTTTGCATAAAGAGTTGTTCCCACAAAGAATAAATAACAAGTTAAAGATGATGAATATAGGGCCATGCAAAGTATTGGGAAAATTCTTAGTGAATGTGTACGAGATCAAGTTACATGAAAATATGGATGTATAACCCATAATCAATGTCTTTGATCTATATGATTAGCATAAAGTCATAGATGATTGTGATGAGGTTAAAGGAATGGGATTACCAATTCTTGATTGGAAGGCATAGATGTTATAGAAGGATAAATAGGAAATAGAGTCCATATTGGAAACTAAGGTGGTAAACAAGATGTATGGGAAATAATAAAAGTAGTATTTAGTAAAGTGGAATAATCTTGCAGTCAACAAATTGATGTGGTTGGATCTTGCAGAGATTGGCCGTTATGGCCACGCTCTTGAGGATTTTAACTTACGATCTAGAGTTCACATTTCACATACCAAGGGTGTTTGATGTAGGAACATCCCAAGTGAAAATACAATATTACATTGCTAATGATGATTAAGTGAAATTATATAAAGGACCCAATGCAAAGGTACAAGGCACAAATGCACAAATATTTATAGGTAGAAGTTGGTGTATAGGAATGAAGGACAAGATTGATGTGCAAGATTTGGACCATCGAGTTGTGCAGAAGTGAATTTTTGGTTTAGATAGGTAAGCGAGGTATGCAATTGTGCAAAGGAATTCTAACATAGGTGAAAAAAAAGTAATGGAATTTTGGCATGCACAAATAACATGACACAGTGTAAAGGAAACACTCTTAGAGCAAGGGTATGAAAACAAATGGCATGAAATGTAAACATATTGAAATAAAAATAGATTTATTGTGAATCCACATGGACCTAAAACAATCCTACATATACCTTAATATGATTACATGAAGTAAAAGTCAATGCAAAATATGGGAGATGATAAATAAATGCATGCAAATGCATCTTGACAGAAAGTTGAGATTTGGGTAGTGAGATCTTTGTAGGTTTCTATAGAGTTGAAGTAGACTTGTAGACCTATACAAAAGAATTCCATAATTAGTAATTGCATTGCCAAAGATTACATGAAAGGAAAGGTAAAAAAGGCCTATAAATTTCTAGTATCTTGCATGCATCAAAATGACATCTCTAGAGGTCTATATATAGGCACACGGATTCTCATTTGAAATATAATGAAGGATCAAGTCAGGCCGAGAGCTTTGTTGAGATAGTAGAAGAGGATATTCTACCCAATTTTAGAATATAGAGAGTGACTCATGAGGAAGGCCTGTAGCCTTAAATCATTGCATGGAGATTTGAGAGACTCTATGTTACATTAACACCTGCATGTCTGTTGATCATAACCCAAAAATCCAATAGTGATTGAGTTGGGATAAAACATATGTAATCTTGGGTTTAATAATTAATGTAACATCATGGTTGGTGTATTCTTCTAGATGTGTGTACCATGAGTAGGAGTGAGTGTGTTCACTCAAGATGCATTGTGTAATACATTCATCTATTGGGACCCTTGATCATGACTACATCATGTGTTTTATTTAAGAATATCTATAATAGAACATGACCATTTTGGTACTATTTTTAAAAATTATAACTTAGATGAGAAGTATGACAAGAGCTTTTTTTTTTTTTTTGCATCGAGGGTTTCTAAATATATTATATTATATCACATTTTTAATATAAATAAGATTAGATGTAATTAATTGTTTTGCTTACATTTCTGTCAATAACTCTGAGTTATATTAAATACCCCCATTTATTGTCACTCATAAATTTGTTTATTTTTACACATGCACCATCCATATCACCGCTCCAACCATCATCATGCTATAAATTCATAAATTTTCATTCCATCTCTCTCCCACATTCATTGTTGACCCATTGATTTTATCTAAGGGTAAGTTCACCCAAGCATAATTAAGAAAAAATGTAATACAATGGAGTGAACCTGATTTTTACTAAGGTAGTCCATGTGCAAGGAAGTAATAATAAATGAAAACCATGTGGAAGGAGAACCTTATCACAAGTTCCATGCATGCATAGTGGGTGGAAGGAGTCTATTTCACAAATGGATACATTTTCTTGTGTCTCAGAAAGGATCACCATGACATATAATATTGAAGCAAAGAAAACATGGTGGAAAGAAAGTGTTTAGAAAAGAACAATGTCTTTTAGATTTTATGAGTTGTTATTGAGATGAAGGTAGGGTTTTGCATATAAAACCCATATTTAAATTTGAAAAGGGGTGGTTATTTTTTATTCATATTTTTTTATTATAAGATTTTATTTATTTATTTATTTTGTTGTTATTTTATACAACAAATTAATGTGAAATTTCCATAATTGGAGCTCGACTATATTGTTATGACCTATGCATGTTGATGTGTGAAACACATTATGATATATGAATTAGATTATTGTATGGATAATCTTATGAATTGTTGATTACTAATACATGAATTCAATGTTTCCTTATGTTCTAAGAGTATCTCTATATATCTTTACTATTTAATAAATGTTTGAGCTTGTGTTAATAGTTTTTAATGTTAATTTTTTCCATAATCGACTTAACATGACTTGGAATTCTCTCTCAATTGCATAAGTTCTTAGGTGATAAAGCTAAGTAATAAGTTTCCATATGATGGATATTATTTTTTGGCATATGAAATTGGCACATGAAATTGGCACATGATTATTAAAGTAGTGTGCAAGAGAAGCCCAACATTTTGGTTTCATTTTTGAAATTTGTCTAATGCATTGATGGAGATATTTTGTGGTAATAGAGGAGATTATCTCCTTGGAATGGATAGAGTCACAATGGTGAAATACCCTACAAAAGGTTAGAATTTCTCCACATTTTATTATCTCAAGAAATTGCATCATTAGTGGGGCAAATGGTGTCACTTCCTTCTGATTTTTCATTTTGCTAGTTTCACTAGTCCTTTGAGCTTATTCTTTGATCACCATTGTGTCTGTAACCCAAAAATACCTAACTTTCATTATTTTTTCCATTTTGATGTCATTTGATTGACTATTTTTTCACCTTTGTGTTGTGGTGTGGAGCTAGAAGCTTCAACTGTTTGCAGACACTAGAAGGAAGGATGCTGAAGAACCAGAGCCACCGGCGTCGGCAGTATGATCGATGTCAGTCAAGTGCAGTGGAGAAGGAGATCAGCGACGGCAGGAAGTCGGCCGACATCGGCAGCACCAGACCAGCAGGGACCAGTGTCGGTCGCCTGTGTATTTTCGGAACTGCTGTTGACGAACAGTCAATTAGTTGAACCAAGTGTTTGCATGCTAAGGGGCTAATTTAAGTTGCGAGCTGTGTGTCTAATTTTAGTAGTTAGATTTATATTTTTGTAAGCATGGGATCTTATTTATAGACCCATAAGGCATGTATTGTAAATTATTCTAAGGCAAGTAAAAGCATTGAAGCTAGCAAGGTCAAGGAGATCAGCTGAAGCATTCAAGGAAGAATAGCAACTCAGGCTTTAGAGTTGTTGTGTTGAGCAAGAGAGAGAGGGAAGAAGGTCTTGAGGTGTGGCAAGCCTTTGAGGTGGAGGAAGAAGTGGCATCTTCCTTATTATATTTTCTTCTAGTAGTATTTAATACAAGAGTGTGTATTGTCTCTCAAATTCTTTGTTGTCTCAAGTTTCTAGCTACTTTATCATTCTGGTATAATTTCATGTTTAATTGCTAATACGAGAAGTAATCAATTGTGATCTAATTGGTAGAGCTAGAGATCCCCTGACACTTTGGTTTTCTTCTTCTTTAGGGCCATCCTCTCATCTCTTTTTTAGTGATTTGCTCACTAATTGTTCCCTGTTGTATCCCATTGCATCATTTGACGAATTTGGACTTTGAGATTTAATCTTCAATAATGGTGATCATGAGCCCTAACTTGTAATTCATTCTCCTCTATGGTCATATTACGCTTACTAAACTCATGGCTCACATTTAGAAAAACAACTATGAATTCATCAATGGTAGTCATCTTCTTGTAGAAATGTGAACCAATTTGTGTGCACAAGCTAATTTTTTCAACTTTCCCTTTGTTCAATGACTTTACTTTACCTGGATCTTTACAATTTGAAAGTGATGAATGAGTGACCCTAAGGGTCATACATATAGTCCCAATAACTTTGAATTCTTTCACCTACCCCTCTTCTACTTTATTTTTTGTAACTCCATCTATACATGTCATCATGATGATGTCATCTCCTACGTTGTTTCCATTGTGGTGCAACCTATGACATTTCCATTTTCTATGTTCCCTAACCTTGCATGCACTTTTAATTTAAAGTTACCTTTGCCCCACATTCTTTGCATATCCAGATACTTTATTGTCTTTATGTGCACATTTATTGTATCCTTGAATTTTCCTTGCCTTAACATCATGTTTTGAGCCATTCCTTCCATCAATCCATTCAAACATTGCCTGCACTAATTATGTGTATGGTCCTCCAACACATGCCTTTGTTTATGCTTAGATGAAATAACTTCCAATAGAGAACCTCCTTAGGAACCATTCCCTTATTTATGTGTTGGATGCCCAATTTGACATTCTCGTGTGCAACATTTCATACTTAGCTCTTTTTGCCATTTTTTCCATGCTGATGTACTTTACACATATTATGAATGGATATGCTACATGCACACACACAAAATTACACACAAGAACACACATAAAATTGCACACAAGCACACTTGGGGCAAAAAATACCTCCTTATTATGGACAAACAACACAATTAGAGAATATATATGTTAAAAAGACATGACTTGAACAAAATTATTATGTTATATTTTCATTTGGCTGGCAACCTTATTTTTGTGTAATCTTCTAGAGATCCAAAGTGATCATTGGCTTTTTCCTAGGCTAATATTTATTGTTTTGTTTTACAAATCATGAATGGAAATTTTTTATATGGACCCATGAATCAAAATGTAATTGAGGATGTCATTGTTACTGTCAATATCAGTTTCTACATCACTACATAGAGTTCATTATTCTTCATTATTGCGATAAAATATGCATGAATTGGTTCCAAGATTTGTATATCTACACATTTTACATGTGATATAATGCCCTTTTGCATAATTTTTATAAAGCGTCCATTATAATTTTTGCATGTATATTTCCTTTTTGGTATGGAACTTTGGATTTGACCCATCTTTTTGTTGAAATGTAATGGATTTAGATTCATCTGTAGTGTGTGGAAATGTTGTCTAAATTAGATCAATATTTGAGGGTACATTGATGATTGCTGATTTTAATCTTAGCCAAGGTTTTTTGGCCTAGTTTTTAAATTTGTGCAAAGGTTATTTGAAGTGAAACTAAATTCTCTTATAGTTCAGTGAGTATTGAAAGAGATGGAAATGAAATATTAAGCTCTATATGCTCAAGAGATGCATAGTTTGGTTATTTTTCATCATTCAAAGATAAAAAACAACTACATCATATGGTTTTTTCATTTGGAAATGTATTATTCCAACTCAAAATAACAAGTCTTTTGTTTTAATCAAGCAAATTTGACATTGTTAAATTTGAAATGCAGTTACTTGCAGATTTGACATAAATGTGTAGGTATATCGATAATTTGTTGTTTAAATCATTAGATGCAACTGATGAAATTTGCTTCTCTCTTGCTTTTGTTACACACTACACATTTCACAACTTGCAAGGACAGTCTGTGTCTTTGTTTTAAGTTTTTTTCATTTCAAGAGGACTGGAAACAAATAATATATAAATACCTACTTTTGTTGATATCTTATAGCCAACATGATCTATGAGTGGACTATGCATACATGCATCTTGTAGCTATGTTTTTTTTTCAACATATTTGTTTTTTCCATGTTATTGTTGCACAACACATCTTTTTAATTTCGAAGAGACATGATAAATGCCTTTGGATATATATAATTTAATATAATACCATTAAGGACAAAAGTAAAATTTGTAATGTTTATTGTAATAACTGTATAATGACATGATTTGCATCCAATTTATTAAAAAAAATGTCATATGATATTTTTCGCTACACACATGCACATTGAATAACAACCATGTTTTTGATTTGTGATGACCATAACTGTATTTTAACATTTAGAAAAAATGAAATCCATTCAAATCAAAATGAACTTATTTCAATGTGGCCTTGTATATATAACATTCCAAGCTAAACAATATATCCTTGCCAATTTGAAACATTTACTTCATTGCATATCGTATTATTATCTAGATAGTATTATAGATAAGAATTTGTTTTTTGTTCTCAACTAAAAGAGCATTGTAAAAAGATTACACAACATAGCATCTAAGAGAAGGTATGCCAAACCCTTCATTAGATAGTCGGCGAATGGAATTAAATATTTTTTTCCATAATTAGAGACGCTTTTCGTAAGAACATAAAGGCCTTGTTTTTCTAGATCATGCAAAATGCAATACCAATAAGATCAAATATGCATGAAACTCATTGATATGAGGATATCTACACTTAATTTATTATATTAAATATTTTATTCCAATACAACAGTTCATAGTGGCCATGCAATGAGCTTTCATCATGAAACAAGATTCAATATGGAGGCATGCAATACTCTCTATTAAATTATAGATAGTTATTGCCTCTTGTGGATGACTAGATTCATATATGCACATAAAGCCATTTTTATAACTACTAAATGCAAAAAATGTCACCCCATAACCTAAATTATTGTTCATTAGATAAAGGTTTTGTAGAAAGCCTCATCCTTTGAAAATATGTGTTTAAGTCATGAATTTCATGCATTGTATATAAAATTTAAGAATCAAGCTCAAGCTAGAATGAGGATAATGCATCTTGATCATTTCTATACAAGCAATTTTAAAAATGCTCAATTATTTTGTTTCGAAGTTCAACAAAACTGTATTGATAATGAAACAAAACATGAAGTACATTGAACAAACAATCCCAAGTGTTATAGTCAAACGCGGGGTTTCTCATGAGATGATGATGTGTGAGAACCAAGTCAATGTTTAAGTGATTTTATTTCTTTATCTTATAAGTCTCTCTATCAAAGAGAACTAGGGAGAGTCCACTAGATTTACATTTATATTTTAGGTATGTAGACTCCATATTCAACACTAGAATAAAAGCACTTACATTATCAAAGTCCTTGCCACCGACATGACCATTGATAAAACTATGCTCTAGATAGAATAAAAAGAAAAAAAGCAAATTAAAAGGGAAAAATTAATGAAAATTGCACCATAAATAATTATATTTTTTTAATAAATAATATAACTTATAATTGGGCCCTCATGAATTGTGTGACTAAGATTGTGCCCCCTGTGACAATACTGCTATCATGGAGTAACAAAGTGATCACTACTTGCCCATTTGACTTTATGGAGTATGTCCCTATGGGAGTTGTGATGGCTATAAATGTTACGATCTTGATAGCCTTGATTCTTTTCACAACTCTATTGGTAGGATAGTTGTCCAAAAATCATTACTTTATGAAAACTGATTGAGTCCCTTGTAAATAAACACAATATTTTTTTATAAATAATACAACTAACAATTAGAGCCCTATGAACCATGTGACTAGAATCACGTCACTCGGGACAATCCCAAAATCACAAAGTAATGGAGTGATCAATACATGCCCATTCGATTACATGGAGTCCATGCCTTGTGAGGGTTATGATGGCAATAAGTATCACCATCTTGACAAGCTTGACTATTTTTGTAACCTTGTCAATAAGATAACTATGCAAAAAATATTATTTTATGAAAATTGATTGAGTCCCTTATATAAAAGCCAAAAAACCACCACAAATATTGAGAAAATTTTACTCTAAATAAGACAACAAGCAAACAAAATTATGACAAAAAAAATTCAATAAAACTTGTATAATAAATAGACACAACAAAATAAATTTATTTACAAAAAATATATCCAATCTTCCCTACTATAATTTTTTATTTATTTTAAGAAACAATTTCTTAAATAAAAAATCTTATCCAATATTTACAAACACACACTTCTACAAAGATCCCCTTTCAAAATCCTAAATAACAAATAAGTAAAGAAATTTGTCTTTATAATCACAAAAATAAAACAGCAAAGGGCATCCACTCACCATGGCCTAGTGTAGTCTAAAAGCATTTAAATTATTTAAAAAATAAAAAATAAAAAATAAAAATCTCATTGGTTATCTTTGCAAACAGCTATAATATTTTAGAAAGCATAAAAAAAAGAGCTACATTGTAGCTATAGTACTTGCCTTGCATGGTGGGAGGTATAAGGATGCAAGAGTTGCAGTGGATGCTGAAGGAATGGTTTGCAAATTAATAGTAAAAAATATATATAATAATTTGATTTTTTTTTGGGCCGAACATAATTCCATATATTATTTATTCCATCTAAAAATGTGCATTCTGAAAGCACGTTAACATGTGAATTGATTCTATTTTGGACACCTATTGGAAGCATCTAGTGTTGAAAGTTGTCATTGATGTCATGTATTTGTGTACTGTCATTGAAGTCAAAGGAAGTGTGAAGTCTTGTGTGTTCAAGAAGGCTAGTTTAGTCTTGGGTAGTGACCTATATGGTCCAAGGAGAATTAGTCAAAAGAGAATGTTGGGAGATGTTTTGAATCATGTCTCAGATGTTTAGAAGTGAGTAGTGAGCTACATAAGGTGTCTTGAAGATCTCAAATTGATAGAGTGCCTAGTAGGTATGATTGATGAACTAGATTTTGAGAATGGATATAGTTTATAGAGGCATAAATATGATGATATGGATTTGTATGAGCTTGAAATTGTGTAATATAGTGTTAGAGAATGTGAGAAAGGTGTTGAGTCAGTCATATGACTCTCAGAGTGAGCCAAAGGGGTATGTTCTTCTTGAGTGGTCTTCTCATGGACCTAGTCTAAAGACCCTAGGTGGCAAAATGAGGTATCATGATCAGGTTTGGAGGCTTGTGAGCTCATGTGAACATGGATTGAGGTTTTACATGATGTTTCAAGTTTTTTGACCAAGTCTGAGGTCAAAGATTGAAGGAGAAAGCATGAAAATTGGTGTTGAGGTTTCTTGTGTGTACATAATGAAGAGATGAATACCCAAGAAGGATTTATAATGTTTGTTGGCATGTGTGATTGTTGCATGGGAAGATTATATCTTAGGGAAAGATGGAAAAGGGCCCTAAAAATGTTTTCCAAGCATTAGGAGTTGGTTTTAAGGGTAGAGTTTTATGAACAAACGTTAAGAATGGAAACCAGTATAAAACCCTTCTAAACCCCTTATAGTGACCCAATGATGAAGATCTTTTTTTTGAGTGCCTAGAATGGATTGTTAAGGTTATTTTGATGATTGGAACATGTAGAGGACTCTTATAGGTACCTTAATATGGTATTAAGTGTTCATAAGAGTGAGTGAAAGCTATAAGAAATCCCTCATTTCTTAGAAATTTGATATAATAGACAGGATTGACTGAGTCAAAGTTGCAAAATTAATGGAGGTTGAATCTTATGAATTATATTTTGTGCTTATGTATGTTTTTGAGTTTTTATATAGCTTTAGGTGTGCAAATTTTATGTTGTAAGATGGCCAGTCGCTAGCAGGCCTAGTGAAGTAGGTTAGTGCAAATCCAAGTGAAGATGAATTGAAGGTTCCTGTCAAATTCTCATGAAGGAGTAATGCTTCATGCATGGAGGAGTGGTTTGGGACTTGTATGACATGTCCATATGTTTTATAGAGCTTTGTGATCAACATTTATGGTGAAATTTCTTAAGCCAAAATGACCTATTTGAGTGAGTTAAGAATGTATGTAGTAAGGTTTTGTAATGGGTTTGAAAGTTGAATTCTTGCAATAAGACCATGATGTTTTTGTATCTAAAAAATATCTATAGGTATCATAGTATCAAAAACATGTATCAAGATTTTATAAATGTGTCTACACATGGGTTGGAATGCAAAGTCATCATGACTGGTTCTCAAGGCATAATGGCAGTTTTGAGTATGCAAGATGAACTGATGAGTTTGAGATGTTATATCATGAGTTGATGTATAAAATGCACATGTTAATATTTTTTAGATATATATTACCTATGAATGTTTTATATAAGGTTAAGAGTTAGTTTAAGAAGTTGAAATATGGAAGCCAAACTGGTTTGTCTAGCTAGGTAAGAACTATGAAAGAGAAGCTTAACAAATTAGCCTGCAAATCAACAGTTGACACTAGAAATTGTGATATATATTGGAGGATGGTATAGAGGTCACATATGAACTATTAATTTACATGAGATGTCTTATAATTATCCTTATAGGATTTGAAAACAACATTCTACATGACTGTGTTTTTGGAGCTACATGTAGTTTTCTGTGTATGAGTGAGAATGATGTTCCTAAGTATTTTTTGCATAGATTTGAAGAATAAAATGTGCATTAAGTTGTTCTATAGGTATTATAGGTTATTTTTATTTATTTATATGCATGATAAACTCCTATGAAAGTGTGAACAGTTAAATACTCTTGACCAGGTTTTTGAAGCTTGTTTGCAGTCATGAGTGAGCATATGAAAATGGTTTGTTTGATGCATTTTACACTATTTGGTGAAATATAATGAACATGATAACGACAATAAGGTCATGGAGGTTATATCCATGTGATTTTTTTATTGGGTTATATGTTAAAGTTGAGTGTTTGCTTCGGATTCTCAAGATAGACTTTCTGGTAGTGAGAAGGGCTATTTGTGAGTAGGCCTAATGGCATGGTTCAAGGAGTCAAATAAACTAAATGATGCTGGAGACCCGAGGTGAGATTAGCAAGGGTTTAACTGAAGTGTGTTTAAAATGTTTCATCTGTGTGAGGAGGATTAAAATGTTCCAAGGTGGTCAAGGTGAAACATGTGCCTTGAGAAGGCCTAATTGCATTAGGTATCTATTGGACCTAATGGTGGTTTTGGTCCTTATGAGTAATGACCGACCTATGTAGTGGGTGTTTCACTTGTAAAACATGCTTGTTGATTTATTTCAAGAGTGATCCAAGTATGGATAAGTTCTTGTCTGACCAAGGTGGGTGAAAGCAGATTCAAGTATAAAAAGAAGGCATAATAGGCCTATTTGGGCAAGTAAGACGAATGAGAGTGCAAGAGAATAAAAGAGCACCTTAAAGAGTAGAAGGAGGTCATGTAAACCATCAGAGGGGAGTAGAATATCATTCATGAACATCCATCATAAGTTTTGAGTATGATAATCAAGGTCATATGACCTAACCTAGTTAAGAAAAGGGTTAATTGAGTGAAGTAGAAGAAGGGTATATTTTCTTGTTTGAAGAGGCAATTTGAGAGTATTGAAGGAGTGATCTTGTGTTGATTCAGAGACCATCAGAGTTGCATCAGAGATGTGTTCTTGATGTATGATAGTGGATAGAGCAGATAAAGAGTTGAAGAAGAGGTCACCATCTGTTGATTGAACAATAAGATGTTGTGGAGGTGATCAAGTTTCTCTTGGCTAAGTTGGTGCTTAGTCAAGAGGGAGTGGGAGTTGGCTTGTAGGTTGGTGCTTTTAGTAGTGTCCTTGAAGTGGATGAGTTAGTGTTGAGTCACTTAGGGGGTTGGTGCCTCTTTGCAATTTGGAGCTTGCTAAAAGACTAGTTGAGTTGATGCTTGACTAGTGAAGGGTTGGTGCTCCTTGTAGAGTTGATGCCTCACTAAATATTGATTCATTGCTTATAGGATTGTAATCCAAGTGATGTTTCAATGGGTTTTATCTCCCATGAGGGTTTCCCACATATATGATGTGTTTTGTGCTTCATGCTCTTGTGTATGCTTATTTATACATTGGTTGATCTATGTGATTGAATGAATACTTTATAAGTGATAAGTGGAATGAAATGTATGTTTTGAAGACACTGATTTACCCCCTTGCCTCCGTCGCCACCCCACACTCCCTCCCCCACCCCTCTAAGTGGTTGTGCTTCCAACATCTAGAAGACCAGCATTATACCTGCCACATTACTTGTCAATAGTCGTTTACCATCGTATCTAGCCAAACTAACAAACACAAACTATAAGCATATCAAATACTTTGGCTAATATCTACCATTAGCTGCTTGGAAAATGTGTATTTTTTACTATTGCAAATTGCATATTTCCACAAGAAATATGCATTTAAGACAATAATATTGCATGCAATAGTTAGTTAAAAAAAAAGTAAAACATTATTTTCTCTTCATACAGTAGGGAAACAATTTGTTTTTTGGATTCTATTAGTTGGCATGGACTCCCATGCAAACTAATTCCCCAATGTGACCCAAGTTAACAACCGCAAATTCTGACCTATGTGTAAGTACAATTAAACAACGCTTCACAACCATATGCGACCAAACACTACAACCATCTATTTGTAAAAATTTAAACCAACCAATTTTTTTTAATTAAACGTTGGGAAAAAAATTTATTCACTGTTTAATATTTAACAGAGATAATAATAGATTATTCAAAATATTTCGAAAATATTACAAAACTGTGAATTTTTTTTTTATGCAACAACAAATTTTATTGACGGATCTTAAACGACCATCTAAATTAATTCGCCATAACGAAAACAATAGTACCTACCATGACAAGTACTAATAAAAAAAAATGAACAAGGCAAATAAACTAAAGGAAATGTTAAATTGGAATAATTATAATAAATGGTAGGGGTGCGGGAAGGCACATAAGCCCCAATTCCTGAACCCTAAGAGATAATGCGGCCGAAGGGAGAAGAGCGGAGCTCCTAAACCCTAGGAAATAATACGACGGAAGGAAGAAGAGCGGAGCTAAAAATGGCGGATGAGGCGACGGCCGGAGAGACACACTCAGATGGAGTTCTGCGAGTTTTGAACTTTATATGGATCGAGGATACAATCTCTGTTTTAAACAAAATAAGTTTGAGAAATGGAAAGCCAGATTGATGAATACAATCGCTCTGCTGGGGACAGATTATGCTCTTTGCGATGTACTGGATGAGGCTTGTTCCTGGTGAAAATGAAAAGCCTCAGCTGGACATTCCAAAGAGTACAATGTAATAATGGTTGCCGTTATATGCATTCCATGGAGACCAATGCCTCTGCAGCAAACGTTTCAGGCGAGGGGAAAATTCCTTCACGTTATATGGCTTTCTATTTCTCAAACGAATTTTGTTTTAAATCAGTGAGTACGTGGGCAAGAGTTGGAGAGAGAAGCTTCCCATTCATATAGTTTAGTTATAAATAGATTATTCCTTCATGATATTGGCTTTCTATTTATTAAACGAATTTTGTTTTAAATCTGTTTTTTATTCATGCCTGAAGGCTGCTGTTCAGTAGTAGGCAGTTGGCTTACACTTCGCTGGATCACGGGTTCGAGTCACAATAGTAAATCCTTTGCTGTTAAGTAGTACAGAGTTGGCTTCCTCTTCGCTGTGTCATAGGTTCGAGTCATCAGAAGACATCAATGGTAACCAGGGGATGGCCGAATCGATCCATTTATTGAATCTATTTTCCATCTACTAGATCCTTAGGTATAGGACTGTTGAAAAAAATTAGAAACTTTTCCAACCAGGCGATCCCATGATTTCATACTTATATTAAATTTTACTGCTAAAAGCATTAGTTGAAAGATTATAAAAGGGTAAAAATATATTTGTGTTCATAAATCATGGTCAAATTTGCAACTGCCGTGCGTCTCTAGCTTCCCGTTGGACGAACGGTAACTTTTAAAACTGCCTGGTAGAATCTTTATTGATAATTTTCATTTAATGTACTGAGTTCTGATCACTTATTATAAGATTCTATTTTATGGTATTCATATTCAAAAGATATGAAATAATTCTTTATATGGAATGATTTTAGCAAATGGGCATTTTAATTTCTAATTTAGGAAATGGGCATTTCTAGGAAGGTTTGGCTTAGTCATAAGACCTGAATAAACTTAAAATATACAGAGTAAAGAGCCAATGCAATCAGTGCATATGATGGCTCACAAATTAAAGCTTAACAAATATAATCACAAATTTAATTCGAGCGCAACAAACAGAGTCACAAATTCAAGCCCAACAAAAATAATGAAAAGCTAAGTGACGGAGTACTTATTTTTGTTAATTTGTATTTCCATGCCCTCATTGGACTTTAACAAAAAATCCCACATGGCACATATGCATATAGAATTTAACAGATTTCCCACAATTCCTAACTCCGGTTGTGTTTGTGATTCGGTGCAGTGGGATTGGGTGTATTCCTTGTCTTTTGCAACTACTCTTCAGTATTTTTTCCAGAATTGTTATTACTTAATATTTCTTCATTGTCTGAGTTTTATTCGCTTTAGAAGTAATCATATTTTCAAAACAGTTTTTTCGCTTTAGATTTTAAAAACAGGGGCAGAACTAGTGAATGGGACCACTGAGTAAGGCAACATAAAATTGGATAACTACCAGTGCAATCAGGGGCATACATGTTTATGTATTTAGAAATTTATATATTTATGTACTCATTACCCCATTGCTGAGATATGAAGAGTCTAAACGAATAACAAATTAAGATTAGGATCATGTTCACACAGCGGGTATACCAGCATTCGCAGGAATAGCTCAAAGACATTATAGCATATCTGGGCTGAATTCTTCTTGTTTGTGGCTCCTACTGTGCTGACATCAACCCTTTTGGATTGCAATGAACACATTCAGGGAGTAACTCCGTGCTATTTTTGAGCAGTGTTTTGTTACAGACCTAGCCGTTGTTTTCTTAATAGCTGATGCCTGATCGCGGTGAGAATTAGCTGCGTTGAGGGTTTGGGAGCTTGTTGCCACCTACGAAGTCCAACATAAAAAAAAGAATTTTATAGATCTGAGTAGGTTTTGTAATATCTATGTGGAAAAACTTAGTTTTGTATTTATTATATTATTTGATTTTGTCAAGCTTTGCATAAGAATTTAGTTGGACAACATATGTGCATTTGAATTATTTTATCATAAGTTTTGAATGAAATTTCAAGATTGAATTGTATGCAATAAATTAATCATCTATTTTTGGGATTCATCTTCTGTTTGAAAATTCATTATTTGCTTGAAAGGGACATATATTATCTTGCGTCACCTATTATATTGGGACATGCTCCATGTACGAGCATGAATTGCAATGAAAGGATTTTTCAAGTCTTGATTCATATTACTTGAGGGTTCTAATTTCTTCAAAAGGGTATTGAATTTATTTCTTCTAAGGGAAATTTATTTCTTCTATAAGAGAAATCTAAGTTATTTTATAAGGGTTTTATAAAAAATTAGAATTGTTAATATTTATGCAAAAAGGGATATTTCAGTGGTATCAGACCTTGTATCTACGCAGTTTGTGGGAAAGATTTATTTTGCATCTTCTACTTCATGCAAGACAGTGAAAGAGAAACTAGATATCTAAAGAGAAAGGAAGAAGGGTTTAACACAACCAGAGGAAACTTTAGAATAATCCGATCGAGAATCATTTGTAGGGAAAGGAAAAAAAGCCATGGGTAATAGAGATCCAAAGTATGTTCATTTTGAGAGGCTCGTACAAGGCTAGGAAAGGTTAGCTAACATGATGGCTCAACATAATCCAAACTATGTAGAATAACAATATACGTAGGCCTCACAATAGTAAAGGTAGTTCTTCAAGGGCAAATAATAATCAACCCATTCAGAGGATAATCATAGGCTCTATTGCTAGGCCTTTCCAACCTACCTTTGTTCATAGGGAAGAGGCAATGCCAGAAGTGGAATTACAAACACCAATAGGCGTTGAGATTGTAACCAATTACAGGGAGTACAATACCCTACCAGATGAAATTAGGGAGGCTATCTCTCTCACTAATTTCATGAATTTAAAGAAAAATAGGGGTGGTCAAAGAGTTGACACAAGGCTACCAACAAATCAGAGTGACCTCCAACAAGCAATAGGGAAGATTACTCTTTCAACGTATGATGACTCAAGTGTTCAACACGTTCTTGGACTCAGAAATTGGACATCTTCTAATCATTGAGGCCTATGATAGAAGAGAACACCATCAAATTTGCCAACCTCCATCTAAAAGGTGTAGCACATGAGTGGTGGTACCATGGGTAGATAACTTAGGGGCACAATCACATCCACTCATACATGGAATTTAGTACCAAGTTGATAAAAAGATTTGATAGAGTTGATCCAAAAATTCACTTTTGTGAGTTAGCTCAACTCAAATAAATCAATTCAATGGATGACTTTGTTATTGATTTTTAGAAGCTTTCAGTTATGGTGCCTGATGTGACTGAAAGGAGGGTCGTGATTTTGTTCATAGAGGGTTTAACTAAACCACTTAGAGGATTAGTGAAGGATTTTAGCCCTACATCATTGCAAGAAGCCATTAAAAAAGCTTTGGACCTTGAAACTACAACCCCAAGAGGCAGATTCTAGCCTATAGGGTAACAAAAAATATTTTCGTATGGGCAGCTAAGGACAAATAATTATGAAAAACCATAAACCACTACCTATGGGTGGCAAAATAAGCAAGGGCAACAAGTTAATTCTCAGATGAAGGTGCTGCCAAAATTCAGCAAGGAGATGGAAACTAGAAATGAACTTTGGAAATGCAGCTTTGCTTCACATGTAAGGATCCTTGGGAACCAGGCCATAGGGGTCTTCCAAAAGGCCAAGTACACTACATTGAGGTGATTTCTGATAATGAGGTAGAGGAGACAGATCTAGAAGTAAGAGTGGAAGAACAAGACTCTAAATCTGAAATTGAAGTAGAAGGAAGGGTTATAGATAGTACACTTGCTACTCTTTCAGGAGTACCTAGATACCATCCATTTTGGATACATGGAGTGCTTAAAGGGCACAAAGCTATGGTCTTAGTTGATAGTGGGGCAACCCATAACTTCATTGATGAGGATTTAGTTGCCCAAAGAGGGCTCAAAATGGAGGACTTTAATGGATTTGATGTTACAATTGTAGATGGCCGTTCAATTCCTTGCACAAAAAAAGTCAAGAGTTTAGATATCATCCTTGGTAAGTACAAAGTATGTGATTATTTTTATATGGTGAATATAGGTGAGACAAATTTAGTCTTGGGTGTGCAATGGTTACATTCCTTTAGGGAATTTACACAAAATTATAAGACTATATGGAGTTGAAGTTTAATGTTGATGGGAAAGAGGTTGTATTTCAAGGTATGGTCAATGGAGCTCCAAGTATAGTTTTAGCAAAGAGCATGGAAATATTAATTCAGAAAGGCCAAATGGCTTGGGTAGTCCATTAATTGGTAAGCAATGCATACCTGCCTATGGATAAGAAGTCTTACCATCCAGACATTTCGATAATTCTTGAAAAACATGCAAAAGTTTTCAGTGATTTACCAATAGGGTTGCCACCCAATAGGGGATTTCATCATGTGATAGAGCTGGAATCAGGGTCAAAACTAGTCATGATTACCCCCTACCGTCACCCAAGAGCCTAAGAAGAGATTGAGACAGCCATTAAAGAGTTGCTAAAAATGGGACACATTAGGCCAAGTTTTAGTCCATTTTCTTCTTCAATTATCTTAGTGAAGAAGAAAGATGAAACTATGAGAATATACATTGATTATCATGCACTTAATAAAAAGATTATCAAGAGTAAGTATTCTATTCCCATGATCGATGAGCTTATAGATGAATTGCATGGTGTTGTATATTTTTTAAAAATTGATTTGAGATCAAATTACCATCAAATCAAGGTAAGGGATGAAGATGTGCAAAAGACCACTTTCTGTTGTCACTTTGGGTACTTTGAATTCTTGGTCATGCCCTTTGATTTAACTAATGCTTCTACCACATTTTAGTTATGCATGAACCATATTTTTAAAGAGAACTTAAGGAGATTTGTTCTAGTGTTTTTTGATGACATCTTGGTATACAGTAAGACCTTGGAGCAGCACTTAAAACACCTTGATATAGTCTTGGAAATTTTGGAGAAGCAAACTCTTTTTGTAAAAGAGTCCAAATGTGAATTTGGAATGAATGAAATTTTGTATTTGGGGCATGTCATCAATGTCCAAGGAGTCTAGGTGGATCAGGGAAAGATCCAAGCTATATTAGATTGGCCTCCTTCTACTTCCATGACACTGCTAAGAGGATTTTTAGGCTTTTATAGCTATTATAGAAAGTTTGTTAAAGGGTTTTCATAGTTGGCTGTCCCATTAACAAATTTGATAAAGAAAGGAGCTTTTAATTGGTTCGAAACAATGTAATCAATGTTTGACAAACTAAAGGAGGTAATGAGTTCTTGTCCTGTACTTGTTCCAGACTTTTCTATTCCTTTCATGCTTGAATGTGATGAATTAGGGGAAGGAATAGGCACTGTCCTTATGCAAAAGGACATTTGATTACTTTTGAGTCAGAAATTGAAAGATATAAAGCGTGGGTTCTCTATTTATAATAAGGAGATGCTAGTAATCATGCATGCACTAGCAAAGTTCAAACAATATCTTATTTGTGGTCAAAACAGATCATAACAACTTGAAGTTCTCCTTTAGCCAAAAGGACTTGAATGATAGGCAATAGAAGTGGGTAAGTAAACTTCAAGCATATGATTTTGATATTAAGTATTTGAAGGGAAAGAATAATGTAGTCGCTGATGCACTCTCAAGGAAACCATTTTTGTGTGGTACGTCTAAAATTTCCAAGGATTGGAGGGCTATTATTACAGCTAAATATGCAATGAATACCTTCACTAATGATATTGTGGAAGATATAATGCAAGATGATAGGTACATGGTGGTTGAAGACCTTATCCTATACAAAAATAAGATTTTTTTGGTACCTCAATCAAAAGTAAAAGACAAAGTCTTGAGGGTTGTCCATGACACACCCATGGCTGGTCACCCAAGTTACTACAAGACTTACAAGCAGGTAAGGGACAAATTCTTTTAGAAAGGGCTTAAAGGAGAAGTTCTCCAATATATTAGAGAGTGTGCAACTTGCCAACAAAATAAAGTAGAACATGTATTTCCAGCTAGTCTATTGCAACCCTTGCCTATTTCAAGTCAAAAGTAGGAAAATATCTCTATGGACTTCATTATAGGCTTTCCAAAGTCCAAGGTAAAAGATGTATTTTTATTGTGGTTGATAGACTCACAAAGTATGCTCACTTCTTTGCCATCCCAATTGAATACAAAGGCACTTTAAGTGGTTGATTTATTTTTTAAAGAGGTTTTTAGACTCCATGGACTACTTAAAAACATTGTGAGTGACAAGAATAGTCATTTCCTTAGTTTGTTTTAGCAAGAATTATTTCACTTGAGAGGTACAAAATTAACTTAAAGCACAAGCTACCACCCTTAACTAGTGGACAATAAAAAATTGTGAACAAATGGATAGAAGGGTATTTGAGAAATTATGTGATGAGACAACAATCAACTTGGGTTAAATGCATATACATGGGGGAATATTGCTACAATACCACTTATCACATGTTTAGTGGTATGACACCTTTCAAAGCTTTATATGGATATGATGCCTCATCTTTTATAGATTTGATTATTATTGATAATAGAGTGCCAGGGGATAGAGATTTGGTAGTACAAAACCAAGAAGTTTTAAAAATACTCAAGGAGAACTTCCAACATACACAAAACTAGCAAAAATTTTATGCATATCAACATCATGTAGAGAGGTATTTTGAGGTTGGTGACTTGGTTTACTTGAGGTTATAGCCCTATAACTAGTCTTCTCTTAAGAAGAGTGCAATTGAAAAGCTCAAGCCACGCTTTTATGGGCCATACAGGGTTATATAGAGGATTGGAGAGGTTGCATATGAGCTCAAGTTGCCAGAGCATAGTAAAATTCATAATGTGTTCCATGTATCATGCCTCAAAAGGGCATTAAGACAACATATTACTCCTTCCATTGAGCTACCTCCTTTGGATGATGAAGGCAAGCTTGTGTTGGTTCCTGAGTCTATTATCAATTACAGGGATAAGAAGTTGAGGAATAAGGTTCTCAAAGAGTATCTGGTATGTTGGAAGGACCTCCCAGTAGAAGATGCTACATGGGAAGGAGAAGAGATACTTGAGCATCCAAATTTGCAACTGCTTAAGGGCAAGTGATTTTGAGAAGGGTAGACTGTAATGTCCCTTTTTTTGAACTAATCTAAACATGGAACCCCTAAGTCTACTTAGTTTTCTAATTTCTTGTAGACTTAAAGAGGGACAAATTTAACAGAAATAAATTAGTAATAATTCTTTAAGTGTTCCCAAGGGTACTTTTAAATCACAACTTAAAAGGGGCACATCTAAAAGGGTATTATTAACTAAAGTGGGCCAAATAAGTAATAATTATAAGCCCAAGTAGAAAATTGGAATTAAAATTAATTATTAATTATTAATTATTTTATAGAGCAAAGAGGACATTAAAATAAAAGTAATTTTAAGTTACTTTTAGGGTTTTGGGTGGAAAAGTAATTATAAGAAAGGTGAAAAGAGGAAAATGAGATCTATTATTATTATTATTATTATTATTCAACTTTTGACAATTCACAACTAAATTCCAAATTCATTCAAGTTTTACTAGACGATAGAAACCCTCTTTACAACCAAACCAGAGGATGAAACCCCTCTAGTTTTATGAGGTAGTTTCATCCAAGAGTTACACATGTGACACACAATCATATTATTTTCTAGAATATTTTGAATCATAAGGTTTGCACAATAGGGTTTGAGTGAATAATCAGAGATTTAGGCTTTCCAACTGCAACGACTCATATCTGGGCTGAATTCTTCTTGTTTGTGGCTCCTACTGTGCTGGTGTCACCCCTTTTGGACTGCTATGAACCCATTCAAGAGGTAACTCCGTGCTACTTTTGAGTAGTGTGTTGTTACATACCTAGGTGCTACTATTTTTTTTCACAACTGATCCCTGATAGTTGTGGGAATTAGTTGCATTGAAGGTTTGGGAGCTTGCTGTCATCTACAACAGTCCTCCAACATAAAAAAAAGAACTTCAACATCTGAGTCATATTTGTAATATCTATGTGGAAAAACTCAGTTTTATACTTATTATATTATTTGATTCCATCAAACTTTACGAAAGAATTTACATGGACAACATATGAGCATTTGAATTATTTTATCATAAGTTTTAAATGAAACTTCAAGATTGAATTGTATGTAATAAATTAATCATCTATTTTTAGGGTTTATCTTTTGTTTGAAAATTTAGTTTCTACTTGAAAGGGGTATATATTATTATGCTTCACCTATTATATTGGGACATGCACGAGCAAGAATTGCAATGAAAAGATTTTTCAATGGTTCTTGATTTATATTAGTTGAGAGTTCTAATTTATTCAAGAGTGTTGAATTTATTTCTTTTAAGGGAAATTTAATTTTTTTATAAGGGAAATTTGAGTTATTTTATAAGGGTTTTACAAGAAATTTAGAATTGTTAATATTTATTCAAAAATGGATATTTCAAAAATAAATAATCCTTTTTAAAAGAAAGAATGTGTGCATTATTTGGTTAAAGAAAAGTGGAAGAGAAATAACATACACTAATGTTGTGTTAAATGTTTTTTGGGGCTATTTTTAGGGCACCTTTAAACTACCTTGCACCACAGTTGTGGTAGACCAACAAATAACACATTTCCTACATAGGCCTATTCCTTAAGCTTGACGTCTAAGCACTTGCCCAAGGTGAAACTATTGATTATCAATTCTTTTTAATTTAGTGATAAATGTCTCATTAAAATAATGACCATTAACACAAGCTAAGAATTTAACAAATAGCAAAAAAAACATAGATCTGTTAAAAAACATGCAGAAACATTGCATGCATGTATCATGATTCAATACTAAATAAGGTGTTCTCTATGTTAATCATATTTATTAGACAACATATAATTTATAACACATATTTGAGCTCCAACAATGGCAGCTCCTTTTTTCTGGTATTATAAATATTGTTGCAAATACTAACAAAAGTTGAACCCACTACAATGGCAATGAGGGGTTATATAGACAAACCTTGCCTTGCTTTTGTTATTGACTCACAATCGTTCAATGAGGGGTTATATAGACAAACCTTGCCTTTCTTTTGTTATTGACTCACAATCGTTAAATATAGTTTTTCATATCTTAACATGTTCCCATGGTCTTTGCTTAGTTTCCTTCGTATATGTTTCCTTGATTCCCTTTGAGATCCTCTAATATGTAATTATTTGTGCAAATGTTGTCTACCATACACTATAAATGCACATAGTTTTTGTTGAGTCTCTCCTTGCATGTGGCTTCCATTGTTTCTTTCCTTCCTTGCATGTGGCTTCCTTTGGTAAAATTTTTGAATTACTTGTTGCTTATATTATCGCGTAGTTATGCTCAATAATGACCCCTTCATAGTGTTATGCTCATGTGTGACCTTACATAGTCGAAGTAAGGTTTACTTTGTTGTATACTCTCTTGCTCAGTGATGCTTGTGATAACTTGATCTTAGCCAAAATAGGGGGTCAATATCTCCTCACTCCAAGTATCTTTACCATCTTTTGGCAAGTTGATGCCTTCTACCTTTATGTTCAAAACCTTGTGCCCTTGTTGACAGAGTTCTTCCAAATCATTCTAGCATTTAATATTTGTCATGACCTTGCCCAATTTTTACTTACATATTTGAGAGCAAGGTCTCAACTTCTGTGATGTCCTTTGCACCTTCAGTCCCCTTTTGACTTACTAGAACTCCAGAAGGTTGCCATTATACGCTTCTTGTGTAATGTCTTCTTCATCACTAGCCTTAAATTATAATCTTTTAAAGGCCTTGGCTAGCTCCTTGTGTTACTCTTCAACTGTGTCCTTTGTCGCTTCAACATTGTTAATAATTTTCTCTCAGCCTTATCCTTTATTATATATACCTTGGACTCGAGCTCTTGTTGCTATCTCTCCACTTGCCACATTTGTACACAAACTATCTATGCTATTTATGTGAACTTCTAAAATATTAACTTCATCATTATCACCTTACCATATAGAGTGTTCAATCTTAAAGGACTCAATGTTCTTTTTCATATCTTTCCCCCTCTCTGTGAGCTCATGTTTCTCAATCTCCTTTCTGAGTGATATTTCCTCCACACTAGACCTACTGTAATATCCCTTCGGATATCAAAACAAAAGTTCTGAATTGCTTATCTGAATTTTTGCAAAAATATCTTCAAATAGATAAATAAATCACAGTATAATCTCTTATTTATTTGCTCATAAGCTTACAATAGAGGTCCTCTGTCAAGTATACAAAGAATATTGAAAGTACGGCCTTAATAGCCTGAATATTCCGCAAATTGGGAAAGAAATCTGGGTCTGGTAAGTCTCGGCCTGCTGTGTAAAAAACAAAGTCGCCGATGTCGGTTATACTGCCGTTGTCGATCGACCTATAGTCGTTAACTTGCCGACGTCGGTGATAAGTCGACCGATGTCGGTCTCTGTTCACCGATGTCGGTGCCTAAACTTTTTGTTGATGCGTACGGATTTTCACAGATCTATACAGAATTCGTACGGCCTCTGATATAGCACAACCTGTATGCTTGACCCTGATCTGTAGAATTATGGGCTAATACAAAAGATCTATATCTGGATAATTCTTGAATCAAAACCCAAAATAATGAAATACCTGTAAACCCTTGTGATAGCTTCTGTGTGAAGTTATCTCTCAAACTTGTAAACACCTGTGATAACTTTTGTATGAAGTTATCTCTCAATTTGACAATAAATCGACTGGTCTCTCACAACCTCTGAATCGTACACAATGAAGAGTTGACGTTCTTCAATGCAAATGGAATCTTGGAACCCTTGGCTCAGTTTTCACAGAAGAATTTCTTAACAAGAATCAATATCAATAATAATCATGAATACAAACTCTCTCCCATGAGAGATTCTTATACCCCTCCAAAGGTGTGCTTGCTAAAATTAGATTCCCTTAAATTAGACTTAGGGCTTCCTTAAATTAGAACTAGGGTCTTAAAATTAGACCAATTCTTAAATTAGAATTAGGATCCTAAAATTAGACCCAATAATTAATAATTAATAATTAATTAATAATTAATAATTAATAATTAATTAATAATTAATAATTAATAATTAATTAATAATTAATAATTAATTACAATTAGACCAAATAATTAATATTTGATTAAATCAATCAAATACTAATATCTCCCTTAATTCATGTCCGAAAGAGCCCGAACGAAATCCAACCCATCTCCATCAAGACCCTCTATCCATCCCATCAGCGTACGAGGGTCGCATAATAGGCTAATCATTCGCTCGGAAAGATGTCAACTAGAAGGGGACATGACAGTCCGCCCCTCCTGAAATTGCTTGCCCTCAAGCAACCTCAACTGGCAAATGTTTCCACTTTACCAAATATTCCCTGATAGTCCTACGCAACTGTCTCTCTCTAGATTCCAAGATGGACTCAGGTACCAAAATCAACTTTCCCTCATCATCTAAGGGAGGTAAAATTGTAGAAGGTATCACACGGTGTCCTAACGCCTTTTTGAGGCGTGATACATGAAAGACATTGTGTACCTTACTCTCTGTCAGAAGCTCTAGCTCATAAGCCATCTCTCCAACACGTCTCAGGATCCTGAAAGGACCGTAGTAACGTGGCTTAAGCTTCTTTGCCCCACTCTTCTTAAGAGTAGACTGACGGTAAGGCTACAACATAAGATAGACCATGTCACCTACCTCAAAAGATCTCTCGGTCCTCCGTTGATCTGCATACTGCTTCTGCTGATTCTGTGCCTTAGCAATATTCTCCTTGAGAGTCCTCAAGTATCCTGACTCTCTTGTAATAAGTCTCTAGCACTCGGCACTCTACTGTCGCTCAGTAGCAAATCTAGAAAACTCGATGCCTCATACCCGTATAATGCCATAAAAGGAGACATCTGAATGGTCATGTGGAAAGTCGTGTTATAGCAATACTCGCACAAATGAATCCACTTGACCCAAGCTTTTTGCTGCCTGGAATATAGTTCCTGAGGTAGCCCTCCACCCATTTGTTCACTATCTCCGTCTGTCCATCAGTCTGCGAGTGGTAGCTGGTGCTAGGTGTAAGCTCAGCCCCACAGAGTTGGAACACCTCCTGCCAGAAGTGACTCAAGAATTGACTATCCCTGTCTCTCACTATGTTCCGAGGCAATCCATGCAGTCGGAATACCTCTCGAAAGAAAACCTCTGCTACTTGTGTGGCTGTGTGTGTGGTGGTAATCAAAAAGAAGTGGGCATACTTCGTTAACCGATCCACAACTACATATATGCAATCTCGTCCTTGGGCTTTAGGCAAGCTTGTAATGAAATCCATCGACAAACACTCCCACTTCCTGTCAGGAATTGGAAGTGGCCGCAACAATCCCGCTGGGTACGTGTTCTCCTGCTTGTTCTGCTAACAAACAGGGCAATCACGCACATACTGAAGAACATCTGCTTTGAGGCCTTTCCATGTGAATCTCTCCCTAATCTGTCTGTAAGTCTTAAAATATCTGGGATGTCCTACAATGGGTATATCATGAAAAGCTCGCATGATAATGTTCTTCATCGATGATCCTAGGATTAAATAAACCCTGTTCTTGTAAATGATCAAGTCATTCACCAGAGTATATCTAGTGTCAACCGTCAACCCCTCAACAACGCTAGATGCCCATGTATCCTTGGCATACTCTGCCATAATCATATGTCGCCAATCCTCTGTAATGTGGACCATGGTACTCAAATACGGCTTGCGTGAAAGAGCATCGGCCACAACATTCTGGGTGCCCTTGATGAAAGAGATGTCAAAGTCATATGCCTGTATTTTACTCACCCACTTCTACTGACGATCATTGAGGTCTCACTACCCCAAGAAATGTCTCAAACTGTTGTGGTCCGTTTTGATGCAAAATTTGCTACCCACGAGATATTGCCTAAATTTTGCTAAGGCATGCATGATAACAAGCATCTCCTTGTCATATATGCTGTACAGTCTCTCTAGTCCCCTGAGCTTACGACTCTCATATACTATGGGGTGTTTGTCCTGCATAAGCACCACTCCAATGCCCTCGCCTGAAGCATCGCACTGAAGCTTGAACGACTTTGAAAAATTAGGTAGTGCCAAAACTGGGCACGTAGTCATCAACTCCTTAAACCTTTCAAAACACTCCTGTGTTTCAGGTGTCCAACAAAAAGCACCCTTTTTAGTCAAATCTATCATAGGAGCTGCATGTTGTGAATAACCATTCATGAACCTACAATAAAATCCACACAAACCTAGAAATCCCCTTAGTTGTGTTAGGTTTGCTGGAATAGGCCAGTCTATGATAGCGCAGATCTTCTCAGGATCCATCTGCACTCCCCCTGCATTGATAATATGACCCAAGTATAACAATTCGGTCATCCCCAAATCACATTTGGACTCCTTGGCGTACAAGGATTCCCTCTCCAAGATGCTGAGTACAGTCTCCAGATGAGCCAGATGCTCCTGCCAAGTCCTACTGTATATAAGAATGTCATAAAAAAACAAGTACAAACCTCCTCAGCAGTGAATGGAAAACTCTATTCATGGTGGATTGAAATGTTGCTGGCGCATTAGTGAGCCCGAATGGCATCACTATAAACTCATAGTGTCCACTATGGCAACGGAAAGTTGTCTTCTCCACGTCCTACTCGTGAACCTTGATCTGATGATAGCCTGACCTTAAGTCTATCTTCATGAAGTAATGTGAACCATGGAGCTCATCAATAAGCTCGTCAATACGAGGTATAGGATACCTGTTCTTAATGGTTCTCTTATTCAGGGCTCTGTAGTCAATGCACATGCATAGGGTGCCATCCTTCTTCTTCACTAGAACAACTGAAGAAGCAAACGATGATTTGCTAGGCCGAATGTGACCCATAGCCAGTAACTCCTTAATTTTTTTTTTGATCTCATCCTTCAACTGCTTAGGATGTCGATAAGGAGTAATCATAATGGGCTTAGCACCCTCCTCAATCTCAATAATGTGCTCAATGCCCCTGTCTGGAGGTCTCCCTGGTGGAATGTCACTAAATACCTTATCATGCTTGACTCTCAACTGCTGAATATCAGGATGATACTCGGTCTTCTGCTGTCCCTCCTGTATTGGTGCCAATGTGCACTCGGCAGCCCACTCTACCATGTCATGTCGCATGAGCCTCTCCATCCGATGTAAAGAAATAGTTTTGATGTTGCCGTCTCGTATTGCTTTAATAATGTGAGTCTTCCCATCTACATCAAAACAGATCTCCATATCCTTAAGACTAAGGGTGACTACCTCAAGGGAATGAAGCCACTTCATGCCCAAAACCAAATCTATATCCCCCATGTTGACCACATAATAATCAGCCTTGAACTCATAGTTGTTCAAGCGCAATGGGAGATCTCTGATCATCCGCTCACACCTGAGGGTGTAACCGTCAGCTACCTTAACTCTAATGCCCTCGAACTCTTCTGTGGTGAGTCCATGCTTCTCCACAAATCTAGTATCAATAAAATTGTGTGTGGCTCCCGTGTCAAGAAGGGTAATGACCCTCTGTCCTGCCAAGACTCCCCGGAGTCTGAAAGATCCCTCGTGCTGGATGCTAGATAGACGTGCCTCCTGAATTTGGAGCTCTAACTCTGCCTCTATCCTAGGCTTTGAAGCCTCAGCCTTTAGTTCCTCAAAACAATCGTGATGTTCAGAATCTTTTGATTCCTCATCCTCATAATAGGCCCACATCACCTGATTTGCTTTGCCCTTAGGCCTCAAAGGACAATCGTGATTCGCATCATATGGACCTTTGCAGTAAAAACAAAGCTTCTTCCTGCGTAGATCGTTAAGAGCCTCTCTATCCAAAGGTGGTACTGCTGGGTTGGCCTTTGAATTATTCTTAACACCTGATTTATCTATGTTGAAACCTGGTCTTTCTCTATTCCTATTGAAGCCCTTACTGTCCTTGGATGAAGAAGTACCTCTTGAGTTAGATCTACTTGATGGGGCTACCATCTCCATACTACGTGCCTTCTTCATAGCTTCCTGTAATGAAGGAGGATCAAAGCCTTTGATCCATCCTCTCAATGGTTCTGTCAATCCCTCCATAAAGAGTACTACAAGTCGCCTCTCTGAAATGTCAGGAACCATAACTGATAACTTCTGAAAGTCACTAATGTAAGACTCTAGACTGCCGCTTTGGCGCAACTGAGCCAACTCTCAAAAATAGGACTCTGGATCCCTCCCGTCAAAATGCTCTACCAGCCTGTCCACAAACTCCTAATAAGATGTGATCCAATCATGATGGAGTGTCACCATCTCGTGGTGCCACCAATCGTGAGCTACTCCCTCAAGATGTAGTGTCGCATATCTGATAGCATCTTCCTCGACCATTGGACGCAATGTGAGAAAGGTGTCCAACTTACTAACCCAAGCCTGCGTTGTGACCTTACCACTATCGTCGAACATCGCGAGTGTGAGCCTGCTCGTAGCATGCTTAAGATCATTGTTCTGGTGTCTAGGTCTCCTATCCTGTCTAATCAATCTGTAGTGCTCTCTCCTCAGATTAGCAAAATGATCAAAGGTCGTCCTCTCTTGAACATGAGGAGGTAATAAGTCCCACTCATCATTTGCAGCCATGTAAACATCTGCAAATGAGGAATCTCTTGCCTCCTCCTCTGCTGGAACTTCTAGTTCCTCTTGAATAAACATAGGACGTGTAGGTCTATCCGTTGTTCTGGAGTGGGCCTGCTAGGATCTCTGATTAATCGTAGCACTCCTGTTATCTCCTTATTCCCCATTCTATCTATCAGGTGAGTTTATCCTCCTTATCATAGTAGTAAGTGCCTGTAGTGCCTGTGTCATCTCAGGGTAGGTTTGTCTTGTACTTGGATCATCATTATGTCGGTGGCCCCTGGGTGGGCTACCCTCACGTCTGTCACTCATGATAAACGGCTGCTGTTCTAACAACTGGGTACATTCAAGCAAGGCTCTACTGCGTGTGTTATACCTGTGTGGTCCCAACTCTTGTGGCTGCATAAGACTGTCAAACCCTTAGGATGGCAGGATTTAGCTTTGATACCACTGTAATATCCCTTCGGATATCAAAACAAAAGTTTTGAATTGCTTATCTGAATTTCTGCAAAAATATCTTCAAATAGATAAATAAATCACAGTATAATCTCTTATTTATTTGCTCATAAGCTTACAATAGAGGTCCTCTGTCAAGTATACAAAGAATATTGAAAGTACGGCCTTAATAGCCTAAATATTCCGCAAACTGGGAAAGAAATTTGGCTTTGGTATGTCTCGACCTACTGTGTAAAAAACACAGTCGCCGACGTCGGTTATACTGCCATTGTCGGTCGACCTGTAGTCGTTAACTTGCCGACGTCGGTGATAAGTCGACCGATGTCAGTCTCTGTAGGTCTCTGTTTGCCGATGTCGGTGCCTAAACTTTCTGTTGATGCATACAGATTTTCACGGATCTGTACAGAATTCATACGGCCACTGATATAGCACAACCTATATGCTTGACCCTGATCTGTAGAATTATGGGCTAATACAAAAGATCTATATCTAGATAATTCTTGAATCAAAACCCAAAATAATGAAATACCTGTAAACCCTTGTGATAGCTTCTGTGTGAAGTTATCTCTCAAACTTGTAAACACCTGTGATAACTTTTGTATGAAGTTATCTCTCAATTTGGCAATAGATCGGCTGGTCTCTCACAACCTCTGAATCACACACAATGAAGAGTTGACGTTCTTCAATGCAAATGGAATCCTGGAACCCTTGGCTCAGTCTTCATAGAAGAATTTCTTAACAAGAATCAATATCACTAATAATCATGAATACAAACTCTCTCCCATGAGAGATTCTTATACCCCTCCAAAGGTGTGCTTGCTAAAATTAGATTCCCTTAAATTAGACTTAGGGCTTCCTTAAACTAGAACTAGGGTCTTAAAATTAGACCAATTCTTAAATTAGAATTAGGATCCTAAAATTAGACCGAATAATTAATAATTAATTAAAATTAGACCAAATAATTAATATTTGATTAAATCAATCAAATATTAATATCTCCCTTAATTCATGTCCGAAAGAGCTCGAACGAAATCCAACCCATCTCCATCAAGACCCTCTATCCATCCCATCAGCCTACGAGGGTCGCATAATAGGCTAATCATTCGCTCGGAAAGATGTCAACTAGAAGGGGACATGACACCTACGCAATTGTTTCCTTATGAATGGTTCAAGGTAGTCTACAGGCATCATATTGATAATGTGTTTGCAAGTACATTGGGTTCTCTTGATCTATCATTGAGCACATTACCATGATTTTTCCTTAAAGAATGGATTTATGACACTTCGTTAAGGCTAACTCATTTTCTTTGGTCTCCATTTGATGTTTATAGGACTTCACATCTACATTATTTAAAATGTTCATGTGTGCCACTTCGATAGCTAGGTGAATTAGGGCCAACCCATATTGTTCCTTGATTAAGTGTTGGGAGTTGATGGCCATGGCATTTGCCTCTACCTATTTGGCTAATGTCTCTTTTGTATTGAGGTGATCTAAAGGTACCTCAATTATTACATTATTAGTATAAGTTTAAGAGATGGTAGAAGCATTTGCCTCCCAAAACACATCCTACATGCATGGCTTAACTTATTTTTGCCTATCATCTCTTTTGTCTACTTCTTATTCATATGCATCCACCTCCTCAGTGCTCTCCACAAAGGGCTAAGACATTTCAGAGACTATCTTGATTTGTGACCCTTGTTGGTTTAGCTCCTCAATTTGTTTATCTCTATGTTTTGTCTCCTCTTCTTGTTCTTCTTCATTGGTCACCTCCACATGAGGTTCTCCAACTTTGTTCTCTCCATTTGTGTGTTTAATCTTCATTTGTTTTATGTCTCAGGTCTTCACTTCATTTATTTTCCCTCTACCACCTTGAGTCTTGGGTTGTCTCACACGTTTAACAAGCCCCATATGAAGGAATTCCTAATTGATCACTATAAAGCCATATTTTCAAGTCATTTTACACTAAGAGGCTTATGTCAAAGAAAATGACCAAAATATCTAAGTGCAGATTTAGAGAAAAACACATATTTTTACCAATTCAGAGTCAACGCAATCATATTAGCTTTGAGTTAAGTTTGCATACACCTCCAAGGTCATAATTTATTATTGAAGCACTTAATCACATCAAAATTGTACTGACATTTATCTTTTTACATTAGTGTTTGACATAGACCACCATAGCATGGGAGAACTACATGGATTTTGATCCCTCTTTAAAGTATTGGTATGTAAACAACACTCAAAAAATGAGGTGTTGAGGTTTAACAAAACTTCAACCACTAAACCCTTTTTCATTTTATTTCATGTATCTTTTATGGTCAATTGAGCTAGGGTTACAAGTGAAAAAAATGTACATAATAATTTCTATAACATATCAAGAGCTCCCACACAATCAAAGAAAACACATAGGGACAACGGACTTGTCATATCAGTTGTAGAAAACAAACCTTCACTGAATGTCTATGTGACCTAAGGACAACAATAAAGACCACTCCTATTTAATTCTAATGACCTTGTCCCATATCTAAGTGAAACACGATAACTGATTCACAACATCATTATAGAGCCACACAATATATTTCATTGTTGCATTTACAATCACACATACTTGTTTTCCAGTTAAGTTATTTCTTTTTAGTATTTTTGTTTTTTAGTATCTTTCAAAATATATCAAGTTTCAAATTAGTTTGTATCATCTATTGCATATCTATATTATTATGATTTTATGTAAAACTTTATCTAATTAGACAATTAATTCATCTATTTTCCAAATTTGATAAAACAATAACTTAAATATATAACAGAGTGAATCCTTCAAGTCATAACACCTTAGTTAAAAGGAATTATGATATAAGTGTACATTTACTCAAATTATTGTTTTAAAAAACAAGAAAAATATTACTAGTTTTTTATAGATAATAAGGAAAAATGGGCCCTTACCCTATCGTACACAAGAATTTGGCTAGCAGATTACACCAAGAGAGACAAAAAGAAGCCTCTACAAGAACAAATAGAAACCAAAAAAGTCAAACATCCACAAAGTTAACAAGCCAAAAATAAGAGAGAAAACCAAATAACTGAAGTTCAGAAGCTACACATACCATATCAGTCCATAAGTGCTAGAGGGAAGCACCACCATGGAACCACTCCTGGGAAGCAAGAAGACACCAAAACCAAAAGCCTTGGTCACCAAGAACTAGAATGTCTTTCAAGAATTGAGACTATAATACACACTCCAAAAGTTAGACCAATGAATCCCCCGATGACAACTTGAATAAAAGCGAAGTTGTTAGCGTGTTTAATCTTTTTTTATTAGTTTTCTACATTCCTCCTAGACAGAGGGCCTTCAAAGTACTAATCTTCATTAGGAGGAAGGTGTAGAGCTTCAAAGTTAGCTAAGAAATCCACTAGAGAGTTTGTCTCATGATAGTTGTGGGAGAAAAAAATGTCATAAAAAAAGGAGTGATGTGGAGGACATTTTTAATGATTGAGTTGAATTGTCACTAGTCAAATATTCTCTTTTTAACAACATTGATAATAAAGTCACTTTTCACAAATAATTTCATGAAATTTAAATCAATTGCGAT
Organism: Torreya grandis; assembly: GCA_037957365.1. Classification (NCBI taxonomy): domain Eukaryota; kingdom Viridiplantae; phylum Streptophyta; class Pinopsida; order Cupressales; family Taxaceae; genus Torreya; species Torreya grandis. Next base: position 1,220,187 of record JARHVA010000540.1, on the reverse strand, counting down.
TCTCAAACCTTTGAGAAGAGCTAGAGTTTCAACCGAATTTTTAAAAGATCATGGAATGTTGAAGGCTCCCAAGTAATCTCTAAAGATTCCTCCTCCACTAGAAATACCTACGTTACCTTTGGACGTATCATCAATATTTAACTTGACACAATTTTTGCTTGGAGGTTTCTAAGAGGCCAATAACCTTTTGTTAAGTTGAGGAGGGAGGATGAAGTTGTTTTTCAATAACTCCCATTTTAAGAGAATATGATGATTCTCTCTAGTGATTTTCTTTCTAAGAGGCAACACTTTAGTCTTTAAGATCTCTTGGAGAAGCGCCTCGATTTGAAGTGAGGAAATATTCAAAGATGGACAAGTTCCTAAAGACTATTGTTTCTTTCTTTCCATAAGCTTCAATGGATTAGAGACAAGGTCATTTCCCAAATACTTTTAACTTGATCCTCTCCTTCTAATCAGTTAATAAAAAGTCCTTGAATAGAGCCGAGTGTTGCTCAAAGTCCATTCATTTTCTTAAAAAACCAAGATCAAAGTTCCCAAAAAAAGGAGAAATGAAGGAGGATGTGGTTTGGAGTTTCAGAATTATTTTTACAGAAGACACATCATGAGGGACCTTGAAAACCAATCTTTTGGAGTGTGTCCTAGAAAATAGTTTTTTTTCATGACAAACCACACATTTATGTTAGCTTTAGAAAGACTTCGAGGGATCCAAAGTGTTTCATCAAAAGGTTGTCGAAAGGATCTCTAGACCATTTTAATACATTAGTTTCCACTAAGTCACTCATATGGTGAGAGTTTAGGAAGAAGTTGAAATAAATTAGAAGATCAGAGGAATGGTTGGCAGCAGAAAGACCTGGATTATCTTTTCTGAGGGCTCCATACACTTCGAAGCTCAACCCAATAATTACAAACTAGAGGTCCCCATAAGTTTGAAAAATAATTTTATAAAATGTTGAAAGAAGGATGATTGTAGAGAGGGCTCACATTAAACCAAACATCCTTCTAGAAGTCAACAAATATACCATTTTCAATATCCTAGCATAGAGAGTTGGAGATAAGGTCTCTACATTTTCCAAGGAAGTTTCATATGTGAGACCCATAGATCCAATGCTTTGTATTAAAAATACGTGCTAGATTATCTACATTATCAAGATACTTTCTTCGGAGCAAGATGCTCTAAGTGCTATCTTTGCCTTGATAAAGTCTCCATAAAAATTTTGCTCTTAGAACTACATTCATCTTGAACAAATTTTTGATACTAATGTCACGTTTTGATTTAGGCAAGCAACTCTTCCCATTTCATTAAAGCAATTTTATTAGATTTAGAATGACCATTCCACATAATTTTTCTTATAATGTTCTTAATCTGGGTTTGATATCTTCTAACACTGACATCATATATATATGTATTGTTTGGAGAACAACTTGAATTAATTAAATTTTCCCTGCCCAAGAGAACCATTTTCCTTTCCAAGAAGTCAGTTTATTCTGGAAGGTTGTGGTCATATTGTCCCAAAATTATTATTTTGAATGCCCATCAAAGAGGGGGATCCCCATGTATTTAGGAAAAGAACCTAAAGAAAATCTAAGAATTTGGTTTATCTTTTTTGTCTACTGGGTAAAGTGTGGAGGAAGAAAATATTAAATTTCAAAAGGTTAATCTCCAGATTCTAAACACATTGATACCAATCCAAAATTTTCTTCAGCACTCTAACTTCTCAAATGTAAGTAGAGTTACTGAGAATTGTATCATTTACAAACTAACTATAAAATAAGCAATTTTACCTTTAAAAAGGCTTTACCCGAAACCTCTGCCATGATGATGAAGAAATAAATAATTTCATAATTTGTCCCATAGATTATCTATGAACAAACCTGAGCTGAACATTCTAAAGAGTACAACGTGATCATTGTTACCGTGATATGCATTCGATAGGGACCAATGTTCCCCTAGTAAACGGAAAATTCCTTAGCGTTATATGGCTTTCTATTTCTCAAACGAATTTTGTTTTAATTAGTGAGTATGCGGGCAAGAGTTGGAGTGAAAAGCTTTACATTCATCTAATTTAATTTTAAATAGATAATTTCTTCATTTTATCGGCTTTCTATTTATTAAACGAATTTTGTTTTAAATCTGTTTTCCAGTCATGCATGAAGGCTGCTATTCAGTAGTAGACAGTTGGCTTACACTCCACTCGATCAGAGGTTCAAGTCGCATTAGTGGTTCCTTTGGTGTTCAGTGGTAGGGAGTTGGCTTCCACTTCGCCGGGTCATAGGTTTGAGTCACATTAGTGGGTCTTTTATATATCTGTGGTACCCACGGGATGGCCAAATCGATCCATTTATTGAATCTGTATAGGGCTGCTTAAAAAATTAGGACCCATTTCCAATCAAAACAGGTGATCCCATGATTTCATAATTATTTTAAATTTTACTGCTAAAAAAAGTTTAGTTGAAAAATTATAGGAACTTGGGTCCCACAACTCTTAAAAAACTGCATTGCAATTTGCATACTGTCCTGATTTATGAATGTAAATAACAGAGCAAAAAATATTCGCGTGTTTATAAACCAAGGTAGCAAAAATAACAGGGCAAAAATACTTTTTTTTAAACCATGGTGAACTTTACAGTCTGCAGTGCGTCTCTAGCTTCCCTTTGGACGAAGGGTAACTTTAAAAACTACCGGGTAGATTTTTTTTTAATTTTCATTTTATGTGCTGAGTTCAATAGCCCAATCTGATCACTGACATAAACTTTTATACATAGTAATAAAGGTTTTATGGTGCTCATATACAACAAAACTAGAAAAAATATGAAATAATTCTTTATATTGATGGATTTTAGGAAATGGGAATTTTAAAAAAAGTTTGCTATTGATGGCTTTAATTTCTAATTTTATCCATTAATGGATCTTAGGACAGAGTAAAGAGCCAATGCAATCAGTGTATATGCTGGTTCATGAATTGAAGTCCAACAAAAAAAATCACAAATTTAATTTGAGTCTAACAAACTCAATTACAAATTCAAGCCCAATAAAAACAATGCAAAGTTGATTGATGGAGCAATTTTTTTTTTTTTTTTAGTAGTTTGTATTTTCATGTTTTTATTGGACTTTAACAAAAAGCTCATGTAGCATATATGTATATATAATCTAACATATTTCCAAAATAATTAATTTCTATTGTATTTGTAGTTCCCTGTAATGCATTGATTGGGTATATTTCCTTGTCTTTCACAACTACTTAATTTAGGGCATAATCAAAGGGCCCAGTCCCTGAGAACCATTAAACCAATACAAATGACCGCCACCAACCATTGAAACCACTAAGTCAATTCAAATAGCCACATGTGACCTATAAACGTCCTGTGAGATTTGAACCTAGGTGGGGCTGGGCACAACCAACCCACTTTACCAACCCTTCTACATCTTATTGGCTAATTGTTATTACTTATTAATTCCTCTTTATATAAGTTTGTTTCCATCTTAGAAATAATAATATTTAAAAAATAGGGCCACAACTAGTTAATGGGACCACTGGGTAAGGCAACATAAAACTAGATAACTACCACTGCAATCAAGAGCATACATATTTATGTATTTGGAAATTGATATATGTATATACTCATCACCCCATTGCTAAGAAAAGAAGGGTAAATTAACGAACAATAAATTAATATTATGACACTGTTCACACTGCTTGTATATCAACATTAAGAAGAAAAACTACAAGACATCAAAATGTAATTACCATAAGATGAGTTTCAGATTTTTTCCTCTTTATTTTCTACCCTTCAACATATAATGAAATCAATGATATTTGATTCCCTCACAAAGGAGCTGATGCTCTACTAAATTCACCCTTGCTTCTAGCATGCCCTCAAAAGATTTAAGAATTCCAGAACTAATTTGCACATCATATTTTCTCAATTGTTTTTTCCAAAAGGGGCATTGAATATGGGGTTTTATATCACAATAGCATGCTACGAGTTTTCTTACTCTTGAATACCACTTTCATGTAAATTGGATGATTTAACTACTAGATATGACAAGATTGGATTTGAGACCATCTTATGAAGTCTATAACACTCTGAACAACTTTGCTGAAAAACGTCTCTATCTACAAGAAATGAGAAATGTACATTGTCTACAAAGCGAGACAAGAGAATGCTTAAAACAAAGAAGCCTTTTTAAAAGAGAGGATGTGTGCACTATTTGGTAAAAGAAAATTCGAAGACCAACAACATACACTATTGTTGTGTTCAACATTTTTTGGAGTTATCTTCATGGCACTCCTAAACCATCCTGTACCACACTCGTGCAAGACCAAAAAATAACACACATCCTACACTAGTCTATCCCTTAAGCATGATGTCTAAGTGCTCACTCGATTATTGTTAAGTTGGTGAGAAGATCTCATTATAGAGATAGCCATTAACACAAGCTAAGAACATAACAAATAGTAGATAAACTTATGTCTACTAAAAAACATAAAGAAACATTGCATGCATCACCATTAAATAATACACAAAGTGTTATGTAGGAATCATATCCACTCATAATTATGTGGTGTATATGTCGACAAGCATAGCTTATAGCATAATATTCAAGTTCCAACAATGGTAGTGCCTTCTGTGAGTATTACAAAAATTGTTCAAAGTACTAACAAAATTTGAACCCATTACAAGTGGTAATGAGGGTTTATATATACAAACCTTTGCCTTGCTCTCATTTCTAACTCATAAACCTTATAAATATTTATCCTCTAATGATGTCCTCCCATGATCCTTACTTTGTGGCCTTCTTATCTATTGTCGTGATTAGCTCTGAGATCCTCTGATATATAATTATTTGTGCAACTGTTGTTTTCTATGCATAATGAATGCACATAGTTTTTACTAAGGCTCTCCTTGTGTAGCCTTCTAGGGTTCCTCCTTCCTTGCAAGTGGATTCCCTTTGTTCTTCCATTCTTGCACATGACTTCCCTTGGTAAAAAAACCACACTAGTTATTATATTCTTGCATAGTCATACTCACATGTGACCCCTTCATATCATTATGCTCGTGCTTGAACTTACTTAGTCAAAGTAAGGTTTACTATTTTGTATACTCTCTTGCTTAATGGTGCTTGTAATGACTTGTTTTTAGCCAAAAATGGTGGTCAACATTTCTCCACATTAACTATCTTGACCATCCTTGGACAAGTTGATGCCTTTTACCTATATGTTCAAAACCTTGTGTTCTTGTTGACGAAGCTCTTCAAAATCATTACAACATTGAATATTTGTCATGACCTTTCCCAATTTTGGTTGACATATCTTAGAGCAAGGACTCAACTTATACGATGTTCTTAGCACCTTCAGTCCCCTTTTGCCTTGCTACAACTCTAGAAGCTCACCATTTTACGCTTCTTGTGTAATATCCTCTTCATCATTGGCCTTAAGTTGTAAATTTTTAAAAAGGTCTTGGCTAGCTCTTTGCATTGCTCTTCAACTATATCTTTTATTGCTTCAACCTCATTCATAATTCTAGTTCTCATCCTTGTCTTTTATTGTATATACCATGGCCTGGAGCCCTTATTGTCGGGTCTCCTCTTGCTACATTCATGTGCTCATTATCTGTGTTGTTTGCACAAACTTTTGAAAGATTAACTTCATTAATTTTGCCTTACTTGGTAGAATTTACTAGAATCTCAAAGGTCTCAATCTTTTTTTCTAGCTCCCCTCCCCTCTCTATGAGCTCTTTTTGCTCATTCTCCTTTCTAAGTGATCTTTCCTCCATGCTTGTCCTACACAATTATTTACTTACTAATAAACCAAGGCATTTTTAAGGCCTCATATTGATAGTAAGGGTATTTACAAGTAGTGTATGCTTCTCTTCATCTATCTTTGAGCACATTGCCATAATTTTAGATTAAAGTATGGATATATGGTGCTCTATCAAGGCTAACTCATTCTTCTTAGTCTCCAATTGATGCTTATAGGAGTCTACATCTATACACTATTTAAAATGTTATTGTGTGACACTTTGGTACCTAGGTGCATTAGGGCCAACCTAAATTGCTCCTCAGTTAACTATTGGGGGTTGATGGCCATGAAACTCACCTCTATCTTTTTAGTTGACAACCTTTTAGATTGATGCACTCAGAATATACCTCAAATGTTGCACCCTCAATATAAGCTTCAAACATCCATGAGAGGTGTCTTTGATAGGTGGTAGAAGTAATTGCCTCCTGAAGCACATCCTACACATATGGATTAGCTTCTTCTTACCTATCATCTCTTTTGTCTACTTCATCTTTAGATTCATACTCCTTGTCAGATCTCTACGTAGAGGCTTCAGATGCCCTAGTGACTATCTTGATCTGTGACCCTTATTGGGCTAGCCCTTGATTTGCTTATCTATATGTTTTTTCTCCTCCTCTCATTCTTCATATTCATTGGTTACCCATGCTTGAGATCCTATAAATTTTCTCTCTCCATCATGTAGTTCATCTTCATTTGTTTCTTCATCCCTGGTCTTTGGTTCATTTATTTTACCTTCGTCAACTTGAGTTTCTTTATCTTTTACTTCATCATCCAACACTTCTTTCCTTGTTTCTTCAAAACTTGATTCCTTATTTCCTAAAACTTCCCTATGAGCCAACTTCTTATGTTTTGTACTCTTGTTTGTTGGCCCTTCTATCCCCAGTAATGGAGTAATTAAAGATTTTTCCTTTGATTATCTGATTTGGGTAGACATGGGTTAAATTTATGGCCTAGTTTTCAAGTTAGTGCCTTGGGGTGGTGATTTTTGCGCAAGGGATCTTGTCACCTTTTCCACTTTTATTTCATCTGTGACCCCTCCTCCTTCTTGACCCCAATGTTTCTTTTTTGGGTTATCGTAGGTATATCCAATTTGGCCCCAGGATTGATGTGCATCTCATGGAGACCATTTTCCCTTTTGCATGACCTTTTTTCCTTTTTCATGGAAGATGGTCTTTTTATTCTTATTTTTATTTCCAATTACTCTATTTGTAATTCTTTCTAGAGTTCATTTTACAATTCTTTCCCTTGCTATGTCCCTAGGATTTATTTTGGAAGGATTAAGTACAAGGCAAGATGCACTTAATTCCCTTGATTGTTTATACTAGTGCAAGGTATATCATGACCTTATCATCCTTTGATTCATCATATTCTTAGGGTATCTCCTTGTTAGGGTAATTTAATTGAAATCCATCATGAGGTTGTCTTCATTGATTTGTGCAACCTTAACCTTTGTACATGATATCTATTGTATTATATTCAAATCCCTTTCCATGTACTTGGTCGTGATCCCATACATAAACTTGAGCCATACGATCATTTGGTCCAAATCCTTTTAATTTATCTTCATGAGACTGTGATGAATCATGACATGAAAATTTCCAAAACCCCTCTATGCATCAATCATATTCCTTAAAATTTGAGTTCCATTGAGCCACTGAGGTCAACTTTCTATTGAGCAGACAAGTAGTTGCACATGTAGCTTGATCCTCCAACATGTCAATGACCACGATATACCTACCTCTTTATACCTTCAACTCCTTGGTCACTTTAGCTACTTGCTTGCTTATAAGAGCTAACTATAAATTTTTTCCTTTGCTCTTATTGATATTTTGTTTGTGATACAATACCCTTTTACATAATTATTGTAAAGCTTCAACTATAATTTTCACACATATATTTCCTTTTTGGTATGGATTTTTGTATTTGAACCATCTTTTTAGCTAAATTGCAATGATTTTAGATTCATTTACAATGAATGACAATGTTGTCTGAATTAGATAAATGTTTTAGGGTACATTAATGATTTATCCTTTTAATCCTAGCTAGGATTTTTTATGGCCTAGTTCTCTGATATGTGCAAAGGCCATTTGAAGTTCAACTAAATGCTTTTATAGTTTAGTGAATGATTAAATAGATGAAAATGACATAGTGAGGTCTATATGTTTAGGAGATGCATATTTTGGTAGCTTTGTAGCTTTCAAAGATCAAAAGAAAGTATGACATATGGTTTTTTCATTTTCCAATGGAATATATCTAGTCAAAGTACCATGTATTTTTTTAAGATGTAGAAAAATTGATATTGTTAAACTTGAAATGTAGTGTCTTACAAATCTAACTCGCATTTCTGGGTGTATCAACAAATTCTTTTTAATATCATTGGATGCAATAGATGGAATTAGCTTCTCTCTTGTTTTTTTTTCACACTATACATTTCACAACTTGTAGGGATAAAATTATGCTACATCCTTTGATTAAATCATAGAAAAATGATTTCAAATTGATAGAGCTTTAGTTTTCAAGTGTGCCATCAGATATTTCAAACAAGATAATTCTTCTTCAAATTAAAATGAAAAGCCTAAGTTCTATGCAAAAACAAAGAACATGGTAGGATTCAATGTATATCATGTTAAACAAATCCAAAATTCCCAACCTATCAACAACATTTCCATCCCAAGTAGTCAACCTCAACAAGACAATAAAAAATGAAAATTCACTCATTTTTTTCATATTATAAGAATGTTTACGAAAACTATATGTCTGAATACGAAATGGCCATAGAACAAGCCCAAGAAAGGCTAAAAATATTGTAGTGTCACCTAAGTATCAAGAACATTATTATAATATTAAAAAAGCCACCAAAATGGTGGAATGGGAATAAAAACAAAAATAGCAACAAAAGACAATAAAAAACACTACAAGAGAATAGGACTACATGTTATCACTTACAATCATCAACCACCAAATTTTCATTCACCAACATGATCTCATCAACAAGTCCCTTATTCTTTTATTGTTTAGGTCCTAACTGTTCAAAATAATTTCCCTAATTATCATATGAGGGAGTGAAGTATTTGACCTATGGAAACAACCTTTTCATATCAGAGTTTTGAATAAACAACACCAACTCATCTCTTTCAACTTTCCCACCATTCTCGAGGAACTTATGCAGTTTACCAATCAACTCAATGACATTGGCCTCAATCAATCTACCAATAGTTGCCTACATATCCATAACATTGCCACCGAGTCCCTTATCTAGAACCTCAAATCCCATAATAAAACATTTAGGTCCCTTACCAATTTGAACAGGTCCCTTTTACTTACAACATAAATCTCAATTAGTTTGCTAAGTTTAGATTCCTAAATTTGATTTTGTAGTCCATTAGGATTAATCTTGCTACCATTTTCCATAAAAAATTATATCACCCTAATAAGATTATTGACAATAGTTTCAATCAAATTCTTAACACCAATTTGTAACCAACCCCCATACCCCTCCACACGAATAACCCCACCAGGTTTAGAGGATTGTGTATTATCAACCCATGAAAGATCTTTTTCTTGATTATCGATGGCTGACTCCTCATTTTGGAAGTGAAGAGAGGATTTTATCATAGTGAGGAGCTCATCATTCCTTTCATGCTCATTTTCATAAAAAGAATACCCTATTAACTTAAGATCAAGGTCTGAGGCCTATTCAAAGTATGCTTCCTTCATAACCTCCCACTCATATTTAAAAATTATAATATCTTCTACATCCCCATGCGTGGTATCCAAGTTAGGTGGAGGGCTCATTTTAGGAAAATTACTAGCATCCAAAATAAAATTAGAAGTTATCTTCATCATCCTAGACCTCAAAAACATCTCCAATTCCACTTGAAGAACCTTCAACTGAAGATAAACCTGCACAAAAACAAGGCTCATGATAAATTCTATTGATAAGTTAGAAATAACCCTTCCCTTGAATTAAAAACATCAAAATTACTTTTCTTCTAAAGAAACCATAGAATATTGGTTGAAAAAACCAACCACAACTTTTGGAAAAAAATATGGGTCTTCTTTTTGGAAGTCACATAACCAAAATCCACATTGTTCCATTTGATATCACAAGAAAAAACATTAGATCAAGCATTCAACCAATACTTCTAGACATAAACAACAAATGGACAATAAAAATAAAAGGTGCTTAACATTTTCAATCTCACCATATAAAGTACATAACTGACTGCCAAGTCCAAACCTAGATAACACATCCCCCACTATGAGCTTATCATGAAGAAAAAGCCACCTAAAACATGACTTCTTAGGATCCAAACGTATAGACCAAATAAAACTAAACGCATACTTCCAAGAAAATAAGGGATCACATTATTATATTTATTATTAAGTCTAAGAAAAATATTTTTAGTGAAAGAGAGTTTGTGGTACAACATTTTAGTAAAAAAATCCTCAAGGGGTGGACCATTTAGCCACTTGACACTTTCCCAAAAATCCTCCTCCCCCTCCAAATTTGAGGCATAATAGTTGTTATGTAGGGATTTAGTAAGGAGGGTAGAGGTTCTTCTTTAGGTATAAGGAATTTTAAACCTTTATCTAATCTCTCCCTAGGAGGCCCACCTTCCCTGTGAAAAAAGTCATTGAAAGTTATTAAGCCCTTAGAATGCCATAAAAGAGCAAAACACCTCCTAGTCAAGGCCATGAGTAATTATTAGCTTTTAGGTTCCACCGCAAAGATATATATCCCTGGCACCTTGACCCAAATTGTTGAAAATGGATTTCACCACTACAAGGTTCTTGACACTTTTTCAAGACTTCCAAATTGATTAGAAGCCAAAAGACCCAACCATCATAATAGAAAAGGAACCCACCAAAATATTAGAAATGTGAAAACCTTGCCACTGCTGCTTACCTTAAAGAGAACCTTTAAAAACATTGTTACAAACCAAAAATTTCCATGGTTCATCACCCTTAAGGGCTCTGATTATCCATTTAACAACCAACATGATAACTTGAATTTTTAAATCCTTTAGGCCCAACTCACCATTTACCTTAAACTTGCAACATATGTCCCATGCAATAACATGATGTTTTTTTTTTTCCCTTTGCCATCTGACCAAAAAAAGTCCCTAGTAATATTATGAAGCTTATTGAAGTGTGCCCTATTGAATAGCTAACATGAAGAGTAGTAAATACTATAGGAGGATAGTAATTTCTAATAACTTGTATTTTTATAGATATGGTATAAAGTGTGCTTTCCATTTCCCAAGCTTATTATTTATTTTCACATAAATCCAATCCCACATTTCTTTAAAGGATGGAGAAAGAGTGAAGGGGATACCCAAATATCTAACTAAGTGCTTAGGGCCTTTCCAAATCCATCTAGGTTTCATGCCACCCAATAATACAATATTTTTGATAAGAAACTCATGATCCTAAATATACATAATACACTTCTAGTTTGGATGACACCTATTGAAAGTTTTCTTCATCCAATACTAGGAAGAGAGTGGTATCATCTACAAACAAAACATCCAAAATATCTTGCCCATTAGGCAAAGATAGACCTCTGACAAGGGGGCCTAAGGAAGCATCACTTATAATATTCTAAAGAACATCAACTTCAATCATAAATAGGGAAGGAGCCAAAGGGCACCTTTCCTAACAGAAGGGTGCCATTAACTTCAATCACTATAAAGGAATCTTTAAACAAAACATTGATCATTCTACAAAAATTATTTTGAAACCCTAAAGAATGTAAAACATTTTCAATGAATGTACACTCAATTATGTCATAAACCTTCTCAAAGTCCAAAAGGATCATTCCCACATTCTAATTTGTGTCCTAGTCCTATTGCAAGGCTTCAAAACTAGACATAAGGTTGTCAAGTATATATCTGCCTTCCAAAAACCCTGTTTGAGTGTTTAAAATAACATGGGGGAGTAAAGAAGAGACTCCTATAAAGCATCTTAGCTAAATTTTTTCAAGTTATGTTCAAAAGGGTTATTAGTCTACAATTGCCAACCTAAGAGTTATACCCATATTTAGGAAAAATCTTAACCACACCTCTATTTATGTCTAGATCAAGGGATCTAGCTTCTAGGGCCTCCCTATATACATTATAACTATCCTTATCAATCCAATATTTATTATACTTATATAATTCTGTAGGGAATTCATCCAAGTTAGGGGCCTTATCATTCTTAAGCGAGTCAATTGCACTCAAGACTTCATCAATAGATAAGTCATTTTTGAGGTAGGCATCTTGTTCTGAAGATATTTTTTTGGAAATGCTCTTGGAACAAATATTTCTATTCATCTCCACAAGTTGATTAAAACCATTCAAAGAGAACAATTGAGATTAAAATGCAAAGAATGAATCCTTAATTTCATTTATATTTTTAGTAAAAACACCCCCAATGTCAAGATCTTTAATATTTTACCTTCTGTGCTTGGCTTTGAGAAAAATGAAGAAGAATTTAGTTCCCTTATCCCCTAATTTAAGATAGGTAACTTTAGATCTAATTTGATCCCCTTTAGAAATATATTATTTGTCATTCTGATATTATGATTGAGGGAAACTGAGCTACTTAGAAGCTCCTCATTGGCTAGGTCATTTAAAAGAGCATTCTACATAAATATTAGTTGTTCCTAGGCATATCTAAAATATTTCTTCCTTTTAGCCTTGATTTGACCATACGATCTCAAATTTTTTACTCAAATCCATATAATCATTCCAAAAATCAATATTGTAATAAGAGTGGTTCATCATTTTAGCAATGTTCCATGATGTTTGGACACCCTCTCTACACTCCCTATCTTGTAGGTGAGAAATATTGAGCTTAGATAAGTCTTTCCACACTTCGTTATTACTGTCACCTTATGACTTACAAGATTCAATGATTTTGATGGGGCGATGGTCAAAGATAGTAAATGGGAGGACATAAACTAAATTCCTTCCAAGGACCTATTGAATGTTAAGAGAGTCCTTATGTAAGTAGAACTTATTTAATATGGAATACATTATTTTGCTCTTAGCTTGATTGTTGCACCAAGTGAACCAAATTCCTTTGTTTGAAGACTTAAACTTGCTGTTTCTTGAGCTAATTCGCTTTCTACATTCGAAAGTTGAATAAAGAAACTAAAGAAGATGGACGAGGCATGGGAAGTACCTGGACTAAAGACTGCGCACCGTAATCCAGACGCTTGTGAGCACCCCTCTTTGGCTATGGAGGAATGACACCTGCAACGAAAAGAAACTTGGACAAGAGGATGTTAGATAGATAGGCAGTGGGTTGCCAAGTGAAAGCTTGTTCCCGGAAGTGTAAAAACTTCCTCAAGGGAGGTCAACCCACAGATAACAGACAGATAAAGACTAAGAAAATATGAAATGCCAGAATATAAAAGTGATAAACAGATTAGAAATGAAAGAAAACACCAATGATTACCTGAAAGGAGCAATCGGGCTGATGACAGTCGCCGAGGTCAGAAATTCTGCCAGCGTCGGTTATCCTGCCGACGTCGGTTGGGGAAGTGACCGGCGTCGGTCGGGGTAATGGCCTGTGGTCAGGTCTGGGATGTGTTCTGGACTGTGGACAGGTCCGGGATGCTAAGAGGGTCGAGACAGAGTTTGGGGACGGGTCTGAATGGTCTGTGGAGTGATCTTGCCCTGTACAGGGTCTTTTGTTGGCAAAAAGGGGGATGAGGGAGTTGTCTGGGATTGGTATGAAGAGTGGGACAATGTGAGAGGAGGATGGACAGAGGACAGGGCCTGAGAAGGCTTTTCAGCCTCTCAGGGGGAAGGATGGAGGGAATAGGAATAACAAATCACTAAAAACTTAAAGAATAGAATCAATTAACAGACTTGCTTACCTTTTTGCTTGCTGAATGAAGAGTTGAAGAAGCTGTTGTTGAAGCCGCAGAGGATTCTGCAAGAAGAGAATTCTGATGAAGAACCTTTGCACCTGCTGCTATTGTTGCACGAGGTCCAAACAGAGACAAGACGAATGCCAAAACACCAAGAGAGATCTGTTTGCGAGCTCCAGGGGTCCAGGGGGCTGCAATGGATGCAGAAAGGGGTAATGAAGGATGCTGACACCGGCAGTTTCACCGACGTCGGCCGAAGGGTCGCCGATGTCGGCGGTCGCAGAATGGGGACAGAGGCTAAAAATAGCCTCTGCCCATTCTTGCACGCCGCCGAGCGAGGGGGTGTGGGAAGAACGGTCACGAGAATGCCAAAATGGGCATGGGGGGAAGATAATGAAGAGATTTGGCCTAATAAATGCTAGGGGGAAGGTGGAGGGATTCAAGGGAGGATCCAAGGTGGCAAGGGTAGGGTGGAAAGGGGGCCAAGGTCAAGGGTTAGGATAGGGGTTTAAGGCCAAGGGGGGAGGACCAAGGTGCAGACACGTTTGCGGTGTCTACATTTGCCCCTTTTTGTCTTGTTGGTTGTTTTAGGCGAACTGCAAGACAAAAATAGGAGTTGGTTGCCCCAGAAAAAGGGATGAGGTGTTCCCCCCTCAAAGCAATAGTCGAGAGAAGGGAACCGAAGATCGAGTGTCGATTTGACAGAGAAATGGATAGAAGAGAGTGAGTGAAAACGCTGCAGTAGTCGTGATTGTGTGTAGTCCACTTCACGAGAGGGTCGGATCAAATTGTCGCATGTCGAGGGTCAAGGAGTGCCAAAGTTGAAGTAACCGGGCCCCAGCATTTAGTCGTCTGTTGATCGGGTCACTCAATTTAAGCTGAAGCTCCAAATGGTCGTCGTGTTCCAGGTATCCAGGGCTCAGGAAGTGCTCTCAGAAACACGAAAAAGCCACAAGTAGTAGGGATCAACTGGCTCGCGATCCTATACTTGCGAAGGGTCAAAAATAGTCTGCGGACAATTCTGCTAACCAACCGTGAGGTAGCACACACGCAAAAACAACCAAGGCAACATTGTCTTGGAAGTGGTCGAAGGTCGAAGGATGGTCATTGGTCAAGAGGATGGATGGACGAAAGGATGCGGCCGAGCTAACCCCAGAAGACCCCATGTCAACTGAGTGCTGCCTACATAGCCCCTGTCGTAAGGGGCCTCAGGCCGATGTAGTTCTCCCTAAAAGGGAGGGAGGGTCAGAGGGATTGATTGGTCTTGGTCAAAGAAAATGATTGGTCTTGGTCAAAGAGAATGATTGGTCTTGGTCAAGGTCAAGGTCGCAGAAGAGAAGGTTTGTTCATCAAAGAGACGAACAAACGGGGGTGGTCGAGCTAACCTCAGAGGATGTGTTATCTGAGTGCTGCCTACATAGCCCTGGTCATAGGGCCTCAGACCAATGTAGTTCGGACAAATTGAGAAGATTGGTCGATGATGAGATTGGTCATGTGTTGAAATGACGAGGGTAAGATGAGGATAAAATGATGCTACAGATGGTGTATTCTGTAGAATTGGTCGAGAGTCTTTCATCCCTAGCAAGTTTCCATAGTCGCGATGGATATATGCTAAAAATGAATAGAAGTCTATTTATGCTTCAGCAAGTATTGGTTTATGCTTAACATAAATTGGGTCTAGTCGGTAGTTTCCATGTGTACTGGTGTCCATAGAAACTAGGATGATGTCAATGATGAAAATGGCTGGGTTTGAGATGAGTCGTCGATTGATGCGGTTAAATGTGACCAAAGCGAAGAGAAAAGATGAAAGGCAAATCGCTCTTTCATTGACAAGGACCAGAAAGGAGGCATGGATAGGGGTTACTAGAACAAAAGCCCCGTTCATGCATTACGTCGTTGACCAGTGTTGTGTTAGAACGGTTATCGAATCACTTTGATATTAAAGTGAGCTCGAAGTCCCTTGAGTAGGTGATAGGAAGAGGATAGGGTAACCCAGTTTAAGAGCAAGAATAACCTTGCCCCTTTTTATAGGAGACCCTGAGACAACTACAAGCCAAGTCCGTGACTCGTTTTTTTTTTTTTTTTTTTTTTTTTTTTTGCGCAGGCTGATCGATGCGGGAAGCCTACATAGAGATGTCTTTTGCTTGGTGGTCATGTTGCGAAGCTGATCAATGCGGGAAGCTTCTAAAAAAGGTGCTGTTTGATAGCCATCCTTCGAGGGAGTGGTCTATATTTTCGCTTAATAATGTTTGATAAGTTGGCCTAGCTGTCCTTCGAGGGATCAGTCTAGTAATACAGCAATGATAGTACAGCTGTCCTTCGAGGGAGCAGTCTGTCTTTTTGATTTTGACTTGATTTTGTGACCATGGATATGTTTTGACATCTTGATATATATTTTGATTTAGAGTCATGGACAAGGCTGTAAAAGTTCAAGGACGCCCCTTTTATTAGGACAAAGCATCCATGTATCATAAAAGGGTTGTAGAGGACTTGTTAAAGGGAAATAGGGTTGAAAGGGATGAGGATTAAGAGGACGAGGATTGCTCAAGGGATGAGCTCAAGTTACGTGTCAAGTAGACGAGTACTCGACTAACAGAAGAATGGTCGAAGACGCAAGACATACAAAAGGGGTTTAAGGTCTAATAAGACCCTGGGCCATGCTAGTGCGTTAAGGTCTGAGTCAATTGGGAGCAAACCTGCCCCATTTGCCTCTTTCCAGATTGGTCAGGTGTTGATTGATGGATGTGAAGTTGGTTGATAAGGTTGTTGATTGGTTGAGAAAGGTTGAATGCTTGGTCGAGAGGTCAGGGTGATTGATATTTGGTTGAAGTTTGGTTGAGACTAGTCGAATAATTGGTCGGGGGTTGGGTCGGTGGATACTTGGTCGGGTTTTAAGATAAAATGAGTGATTGATATGTGGTAGAGATTGGGTTGAACAGTTGGTCGAGGTTTGAATAAAGGATGAATTCCCCCAGCGAGTAGGGAGAATGTTTGAAAGGTTGGTTAAGGTTGGTTGAGGTTTAGTGGTCAGATGGACGGTGTTAATGTCGAATAAGGGGGTCAAAGGCGGCAAAGGGACCACAGTCTGGCGTGGAGATCCCGATTTAGGTGATGAGGTTGGAGAGGCATGAGTCGAGATTGATGTTTTGTCGAAAAGGTGGTCAAGAGGACCCTTGATGAGAAGGGAATCCTTTTTTCGGTGCTGATGAATGACAGCTTTAAGAGTGCAACAACGCTCAGTGTCATGTCCCGGAGTGTGATGATAATGGCAAAATTTAGAGTTGTCGAACCAAGATGGTCTTAATCTGAGAGTTGATGAGTGGGGTGGTGTTGAGGGTTTGTTGATAACGTGGTCGAGAAGAGAGGTGTCATTCCCAAGACATTGGCGAATGGCGACCTTGAGGGCATGACAATGCTCCATGTCGTGTCCAGGCGTGCGATGATACGCACAAATGCGAGTGTCATCGAACCATGGTGGTTTAGGTTCGAGAGATTGATATTGTCTAAGAGGCGGGAGGTCGATATGAGAGGACTGCAACAAGTGCCGTAAGAGCAAGGCATATGAACCTGCTAACGGGTCAGGATGTTTTATTGCAGTGAGAGTTGATGACGTTGGTTTGGGAGGTGAAAGAGGCATAGGTCGAGAGTTCGGATGAGATGTATGTCTGATGGGATGAGGAAGTAATGGAGGTGATGTGCCTCTGTGAAGGATGGGAGTGGGCAGCACTCCTATTAAAGTGGACGGATGCGGACCCAAGATTGAAGGCAATGATGAAGGCGGGGGAGGAGTTCTCCAGTGTGGTCTAGTAGCTTTCGTGTGTTTGGGTCGAGGGCCACCATTGTGTGGGGCAAGGTTAGATGTGGGTTTGGGTTTAGATGTGGATGAAGGTGAGTGAGATGTAACAATCTCAGGCAAAAGGCAAGAGGAAACTGTGACCGGGTTTTCTTTGATTGAAACGGGTGGAGAGACTGGTTCTTCTCTTGGTGGAGAAGAAATAGGAGAGTGTGGCTCCTCCAGATGGCAGGAGGCAAGGATGATTGTGCCTTCTACTTGTACTTGAGGAGTAGGCAAGGTAGGGTCTTTAGATGAAGGTGGGCTTAATGGCGTTGATGTGGTCAAAGCGTCCTCCGATACGAGAGAGGTAGATGGAGGACTAGTAGGAGAAGGAGGTTCCTCATCCTTTAATGGAAGAGGTTGGTCAAGGACAAGAGGCAAGATAGTGCTAATCGTGTGAATGTCATGGTCTTGAGGGTCATTGGTTGAAGTCTGGATGTTGTTTTGAGTAGGCGGATGATTCGGAAATGGTTGTTTGAAGATGTCAATATGTTGGTTGGGTGGGGCGTTCGGGTTATCTAAAATAAGATCCCCCTTGTCGATCATGTCTTGGATGATGTTTTTGAAAGTTCGGCAGTTGTCGATGTCATGGCCTTAGACGCGATGAAAGGGACAGAAGTCGGCCTCCCTATACCATGTAGGGATGGCCTTTGAAGGGTCAAATTGAGGTGGTCGGATTGGAGGGAGATTGAGGACCCCCTGCTTGAGAAGTTTTTCCAAAATGGAAGCGTATGGTTCTCCAAGTGGAGTGTAAGAACACTGAATGTACCGTTGTTGGAATTGTTTGGTGATGCTGGAAGATGTCGAAGGTTGAGAGTAATTCGTTGTTGTTGAGGATGGTGATCTAACGACCACAGTGTTGGCCACTCCTTTGGACTTGGAGTTGGTAGAAGAAGAAGGTCTGGAAGAAGAATGGTCAGTAGATTTTGCGTTGGTATGATGCAACTTGACCTTATCTTCTTCAAGGGCATGGAGTTCAAGCTTTCGAGCCATGATGAACGCTTCGTCAAAAGTGTGAAATGTCTGAATCCGCAAGGTAGAAGAGATGTGTTTGGCACATGCTCGAGAGAAGAGCTCAATGAGCTCGGGTTGAGGTAAAGAGAAGGAGAGCTGGTTAATCAAGCCTCTCCAACAAGCGACAAAGTCGACAATTGATTCGTCGTCAAATTGCCTGATGGAGTAAAGGTCTGTGATTGAGACTTGTTTGGTGATGTTGATTGAGAAATGGTCAAGAAATAGTTGGGCGAGTTGGATGAATGAAAAGATAGAGTGTCTGGCAAGAGAACTATACCAGTCAAGGGCAGGACCAGAAAGGGACATAGGGAACGTGCATAAAAGCAACGCATCGTCATGGGAAATAAGATAACAGGCATGTCTAAATGCCCGTAGATGTTGTTGTGGGTCTTCCTTACTCTGAAAGCGAGTGAATTTAGGAAGCTCCCAATGGTTAGGGTATGGTCGAATAGGGACAGAAGGATGAATGGGCTCATTGCAAATTTGCTCATATGACAAAGAATTGCTTGAATCGGAAATGGAGGCTTCGAGACTGGACATTTTATCCATCAGCATCTTGATAAGATCTGCTGTCGGATTGGCGGGTTGAGCGCCCCCTAAGTTGTAAGGTGCTTGGAAGAGGTTAGAGGAGGCGTGCGACATAGACGGTTGTACAATGTACGGACGACTAGTCGCAGGGGCGAAAGTGGAGGCTAGAGGTGGTTGCGTTACGAAGGTCGAAGGTATAGGTTGACTGGGCACCGCCAAAGGTGGTTGAATAGCGGCACTGGTAGAAAGACAGGTTGGCACTCGTACATTTGTGGGCACAAGAGTGTAAGGGGTCGAAACGATCAAGTTCTGATATGATGTAGAACTTGGTTGAATTGCAGGTAGTTGAGGGGGTAATGGAACCCCGATGGAGGTCGATCTAAAAATAGACGGGGAGGCCAAACTTTGCGTATTGGCCATGGTTGGGTTAATAGTTGAGGCGAAAGGCTGAGTCATAAAGGGTTGGGTGGTGAATGGTGTGGATGTCGTCGCCATGTCACCCGAAAGGTCTCGCGTTGGGTTTCTCGCGAGATAGTTTTGGAGGGCTGCGGTATTGAGGTCCAAGAATCTCTCAAAATCTTGGTCCCCTTCAGGGATGATGGGAATTTGAGTCGGGGTCGGGGTCGGGGTCGGTCCTGTAGGAGTTCTTTCAGTCTCTGAGTGGAACTCCATAATAGGACTGGTTAGAGACAGGATAGACGGAAGCGGCTGTTGGCTAAAGTGGTTAAGAAGAGAGTCCTGGTTCCAGAAACTGTGTTTTTGCAGTCTCAGAAAACCAGAATGGAGTCTTTTGATAGAGAAGGGATAGGTTTCAGGCTGCTGGTTTTGAAGAAAAAGGACAGTGACAGAGACCGACGTCGGTTTAAAAACCGATGTCGGTTAGGAAGATGGCTGACGTCGGTCAGATAACCGATGCCGGTAACAGATGAAGCCGATGTCGGTAGCAGAACCGATGTCGGTGACAGGGGAAGGTCGATGTCGGTGGCAGAACCGATGTCGGTGACTGTGTCTTCCAGAGAACCAAAAGGTTCTTGGAAAACAATGAAGAAAGCGTCCTCACTCACTCAAACAAACAGATGAGAAGAGGAAAACAGAGAGAGACACACAAGCCTAAGCGATAAATCCTAGGAATTAACCTTAGAAATTGTGGCTTATGCCTTAGATGGATGTTTGGGGAGATTGGCTGAAAAATGGGTCCTAGAAGAAGGCAGTCTAAAGATGGTTTCAGGTGTTGTTTTAGGTGCTCAAAGATCTGTGTTAGGGTCTGGTACGTGGCCTAGTGCTAAGGAGCAAGCTCCCCTCACTTCACGATTCCAGTGGTTAGCTGGTCTCGCTTAGCCAAGATATACCTCGCCTAGAGTTTATACTCTGCCAGAGAACGTAGTGGGCTTCCCTCTTGGTGATGAAATCCAAGTAGGGTCACTGGGACGGGTAAGGTATCCGCTGGGGGATGAAATCCCAGTCGGGCCTTGTCTCAGGTATGTTTTATGTTTGTTTTAGTGCATGTGGTTTGGTAGTGTAACATCAAGTGTCTACGGTTCATTCAATATGCGTCTAAGTTACTAGATGTGGACTACGAAGATGCAAGCACAAGCATAAATGAGTGCAAAGTGTTTTAACGCCCAAGTCGAAATGTGATGTTGTGATGCAGACAAGTTTTGAGAAAGGGTCAAGAGTATGATGTTTAGACTAGTCTAGAAATGCAAGGAAGAAAGATTCATTTTAGTCCTGCTTATAGTGTCATTTGGAATAGAAGAAAGAGACAAGAGGGAAGGAGCCTAAATGCACCTAAATGAATGAGAAGGAAAAGGAACCCAGGAGGAACCTAGGGTCCCACCGGGCGTGCCAGAATGTTTCTTGAGCTAATTCGCTTTCTACATTCGAAAGTTGAATAAAGAAACTAAAGAAGATGGATGAGGCATGGGAAGTACCTGGACTAAAGACTGCGCACCGTAATCCAGACGCTTGTGAGCACCCCTCTTTGGCTGTGGAGGAATGACACCTGCAACGAAAAGAAACTTGGACAAGAGGATGTTAGATAGATAGGCAGTGGGTTGCCAAGTGAAATCTTGTTCCCGGAAGTGTAAAAAATTCCTCAAGGGAGGTCAACCCACAGATAACAGACAGATAAAGACTAAGAAAATATGAAATGCCAGAATATAGAAGTGATAAACAGATTAGAAATGAAAGAAAACACCAATGATTACCTGAAAGGAGCAATCGGGCTGATGACAGTCGCCGAGGTCAGAAATTCTGCCGGCGTCGGTTATCCTGCCGACGTCGGTTGGGGAAGTGACCGGCGTCAGTCGGGGTAATGGCCTATGGTCAGGTCTAGGATGTGTTCTGGACTGTGGACAGGTTCGGGATGCTAAGAGGGTCGAGACAGAGTTTGGGGACGGGTCTGAATGGTCTGTGGAGTGATCTTGCCCTGTACAGGGTCTTTTGTTGGCAAAAAGGGGGATGAGGGAGTTGTCTGGGATTGGTATGAAGAGTGGGACAATGTGAGAGGAGGATGGACAGAGGACAGGGCCTGAGAAGGCTTTTCAGCCTCTCAGGGGGAAGGATGGAGGGAATAGGAATAGCAAATCACTGAAAACTTAAAGAACAGAATCAATTAACAGACTTGCTTACCTTTTTGCTTGCTAAATGAAGAGTTGAAGAAGCTGTTGTTGAAGCCGCAGAGGATTCTGCAAGAAGAGAATTCTGATGAAGAACCTTTGCACCTGCTACTATTGTTGCACGAGGTCCAAACGGAGACAAGACGAATGCCAAAACACCAAGAGAGATCTGTTTGCGAGCTCCAGGGGTCCAGGGGGCTGCAACGGATGCAGAAAGGGGTAATGAAGGATGTCGACGCCGGCAGTTTCGCCGACGTCGGCCGAAGGGTCACCGACGTCGGCGGTCGCAGAATGGGGACAGAGGCTAAAAATAGCCTCTGCCCATTCTTGCATGCCGCCGAGCGAGGGGGTGTGGGAAGAACGGTCACGAGGATGCCAAAATGGGCGTGGGGGGAAGATAATGAAGAGATTTGGCCTAATAAATGCTAGGGGGAAGGTGGAGGGATTCAAGGGAGGATCCAAGGTGGTAAGGGTAGGGTGGAAAGGGGGCCAAGGTCAAGGGTTAGGATAGGGGTTTAAGGCCAAGGGGGGAGGACCGAGGTGCAGACACGTTTGCGGTGTCTACACTTGCCGTGAGGGTTCTCCAGTTTATGTATTCGCTTTATCTTAGATAAAAAAGAGATTGTTGTATTTTCATGAGAGGGGGTCACCACCATGTTTATCTTCTCAAAAATCAATCATGTTAAATACCCACCCAATATCCACATGATATTTTTGAGATTTGAAGCCAACCAATTCCATAATTCAGTTCTTTCTTTGTAGTCATTTGGGGCATATATATTACAAATTCCAAAATCATGAGACTACTGATTACAAACCACCCACATGAATCTTTGACAAGGAGAGTATCCATGATCAATAATAGAATTTGTTAACTTAGGGTTAATGAGAATAGACACACCACCTTTACCTCTTGGGTGACTAGTGTAAAAGTGGGTACACTTTTGCCAAATAAAATTTTAAATCAAATCCACTTTGGGAGCAAAATCCTTAACTTATTAGAGCAAAATAAAATTCAATTATTCTCTAGAATGCCTAAACTATCTAACAATGGGCCTTCTATCAATCATCTCCAACCCTCTAACATTCCAACTAATAATTTTCATGGAGAATGGTAGATTTATTTATCTTGACTTGGGGACTTCAATCCCCCTTTATTATGAAATAACCTAGTAAACCACTATGGAACTTTGTTTTCTTTTTCTTTTTATTTCTTAGATGAGTCTTAAATCATAACACGAGAAGTTAATTTAAGTCTTTTTCCATCCTCAACTAAATCAGTGCCATGCATGGCACAATAACTATATGTTTTGAGCCTGTTCTTCCTAGTATTAGACTTTGCTCTAGGATTTTGATCAACATTATCTAATCGAGCCATATGGGCATCCTCAGAAGAAGGCATCAAGGGGCCACCAATGAAAAGGTATAAATGTCCATGGACTCAACATGATCCACAATGGGCTTATCATCTAGGATAGATAAGGAGCTATGGGTAGAGCTCTTTGTGGCTTTAGGAATATCAAGGATAATAACATATTCATCTGAGAGTCTCTTTACCATGGGAGGAAAATCATCCCCCTGATCAACCTTAGAGTAAATATCCCTAGATAGGGCAATCAAAACCTAGGAGGCAGTAAGCAAGGGGACTTCCTCAAGTAATTTTTCTAACTCAAGGTCACTGGGGATATCAAGGGTAATCCTAGAAGGAAAAAAATCATTAGCTTTATCAATATTAGAGACATACTATAGATTATCTATCATCACCACCTTAAGACTGAAGAAAGTTAAAATCTCACCAGTTTCAACAACAATATTAAGTGAAGTATTTTTATATTCATATTGCATTTTAAGAGGCTGCTTATTTAAAAGATGACAATTATTATTTGGTTGGTAATCATTTTTACAAAAAAGTTAAGAATTTAATCCTTCTAAACCTATAATAAGACACAAGAAAGACTATTCTTCAAATTTGAAAACAAGGGTTTCAAAAAAAACCTCAAATGGATCTAGGGAAACAAGGTCTCTCACATGCATATCTGCCAGAGATCTCCTTGTGTCTTCAATCCTCAACACTTCACCTAGCGGTTTGAGTGTGTGGGGGAGAAAATTATAGATTTGAATAGGAACACTCATTATATATATATATATATATATATATATATATATATATATATATATATATATATATATATATATATACCCATCTAAGGGTAGTTTTAAATTTGATATCCTTATAGTCTAGGATAGGGTTCCAATGGATAACTCTAAACATAGTATAACCAACATTCCACAAGGGATTACTAATTGAACTCCTTTACATGATATAGTTTTTGAAAATCACTATGAAAGCTCCTTTCTGCATCACTCTACAAAATCTTATATACATCCCCATCTTTTTTCCCCAATAACATTCAACCAATTATCAAAAAAATAATAGAAGGAATAGTATATCTATTCAAACACACAAAGAAAATACCAACATTATTGAGTCTAATTTATTCTAATTGCATGTATTTTTCCATTTCTTCATTGGGAGACAAAGTTAGGGTTTTCAAAAGGGAAAGAGACTTATCAATTTACTTGCAATTCTGTCTGTCACCTCCACCTTCTTCCAAGTTGAAGCCATCCAACTTGAACACTACACATTTAAAAATGATTGGGCTCTCCCAAACTAGAAAAACCTCACTAAAAATATTTATACCACCGCATTTGTTTCTATACACTAGGTTTTCCAATGCCTAATGAGAGATCTTGTGAGTGTAATTTTTAGAAGGTATTTTAGTCTACTTGACTTCATAACTATATCTCCATTGATATGATTTATCCAATTACTCACATGATCTTGAACACCATTGTCACCTACTTCCATAAATTGGAGGGGGAGAATTAAATTATTTACAACTCTAAATCAATAAAAACACATCATCATAATGCACATAACCCAAGATATAACACGAGGAACAATCCAAGGAAATAAGTGGACATATGACTAAGACACCACATAGGTAAGACCAAATCCATGGGGCCACAAATAAACTAGAAAAAGTAACAACAATCAAAAGAGGACTAAGGTGCATGCCCCAATTCAAAATCTAAAAGGAAGAAGTTGTGGGAAGAATTGATTAATATTAAGAAATAATTCAATAAATTGGATTAGATGGTTGTAAGAGATTTCAACTCACCTTTATTCCTGGGGAAAAAAAGTGGGGTTCCATGTGTACGCCCCAAATTTAAAATATTAAAGGAAGAAGTTGTGGGAAGATTTGATTGATATTAAGAAACAATTCAATATATTGGATTGGATGGTTGCAGGAGATTTCAACTCACCTTTATTCTCGGGGGAAAAAAGGGGGGGTTCCATTTTGACCTTTCTAGTATGGCAGACTTGCATGATTTCATCTCCAGAGCTAATCTCCATGATGTTGAACTCAAGGCAACCAGTTTACTTAGTCAAATAGAAGGCTTGTCAAAAATTATATTTAAGTAAGATTGGATAGATTTTTAATTCCTTTGAATTGGATACATTCTTTCTCCCCTTTCATCTTGGCCCTCTCGAGGATTGGTTTCGACCATAATCCCCTTCTATTCCAAAGAAATAGAGATTTAAAAAAAAAGGCCATTCCTTTCAGATTTGAAAAAATGTGGCTATCTAATCATACTATGGAAGATCATATTAAGGAGTGGTGGAGTACCATCTTACAAGTATATCAACCATGTTCATTCTAGCAATGAAATTGAGACATGTCAAAAATATGCTTAAAATTTAGAATAAGAACCTGTTTGGGAATATTTTTATTCAAAATTTTTTTGTTTAAGAAGAAATACATAAGGTTGAGCTAGAAATTTTGGGCACATGCTATTCTGATGAGCTCCACATGAAGGAAAAGGATCTTCTTAGTAGTTTTCACAATCTAGAGGCCAAAGAAGGAATGTTTTGGTGACAAAGATCTAGAAAGATGTGGATTAAAAAAGGAGATAAAAACACCAAATTTTTCACACCTCAGCATCCAAAAACTGGAAATGAAATCTCATCATAAAAATTCAAGGCGAAGATGAAACTTGGTTCAGGAAGGAGGATGAAATGACTCAATATTTGGTAATTTTTTAAAAATCTTTGCTCTCCCATTCCTCTTCTCAAGATTCTAGCCTTGAGGATAAAATGGTCAAACTCTTTAGTAGGGTCCTTTCACAAGAAGAAAATGTTTCAATCCTCAAACCCCCTTTGGAAGAAGAGATCAAGACTATCGTTTTCTCCCTAGAAGGGGACAAGGCCCTTGGGCTTGACAATTTCCCTCCTTTCTTTTTCCAAGTCTTTTGGGACACTATTTGTCATGATGTTTGTTTGGCTATAATTAACTTCTTCAAAATAGGATCCATGCTCTAGGATTTTAATAACATGTTTATTGTCCTAATTCCCAAAAAATAAAGGGCATTCAAGGTGTCAAATTTTAGACCCATTAGCTTGTGCTCCACTTTATATAAAATTTGTTCCAAAAGTCTCACCCTCAAAATCTATCTTGTTTTAGACAAAATTATAGCTGAGTAGTAAGGCACTTTTATCTTTGGTAGATAGATGACTAACAGGATCATTATTGTTCATGAAACCATCCACTCAATTTCTCATTCAGATCGACAAGGCATGTTTCTCAAACTTGATATGAATAAATCCTATGATTGGGTCTCTTGGTCTATCCTTGACAACATTCTGAGGAAAATTAGGTTCAGTCCTCGAGTCAAAAAATTAATTTCCACCTATATTCAAAACCCTTTATTCTCAATTTTAGTTAATGGGGTGTCCCAAAGTTTTTTTCCTACTGGAAGAGGGTTAAGATAGGGGGACCCTCTCTCCCCTATCTTTTTATCATCTTGGTAGAGGCCTTAAGTTGACTTATCTCTATAGCTAGATCTTCCAATATTATCAAGGGTATCACCTGTGCCCCAAATGCCAATCCCATCACTCACCAGTAATTTGATAATGATACTATAATGATGGGAGAAGCCTCAGTATCTGAAGCTAAATATTTCAAGAAGATTCTTGAGTTGTACGAAGGGGTGTCTAGTCAAAGTGTGAATTTCCATAAGATCTCTATTTCATTCATCAACACTCTGGTGGATCTCCAATCTAAAGTTGTTAACATTCTGGGTTGTAACATTTCAAATTTATCATCTACTTATCTTTGCATTCCCCAATTTGATGGCTCACTGAAATCTTATTTCTGGATGCCTCTCATCGACAGGATTTAGAAGAAGTTGGCCAGATGGAAAAGGAATCTCTTTACTCAAGCTGGTAAAGTCCAACTCCTAAAGGATTCCCTTTAGAGCATACTGGTTTATTTCATGTCCATTTTTGCCATTTTAAAATTCATTACTCACAAGGTGGAGAGTATCTAGAACACTTTTCTTTAGAGAGGTTCGGAGGACAAACTCAGATTTCCACTCATTTATTGGGAAAATGTCTGCCATCCAATTTCCTTAGGTGGTCTAGGACTGAGAAGGGTTTCAACCATGAACCAAGCTCTCCTAGAGAAATAAGGTTGGAGAGTGCTTATAGAAGAAAATTAGTGGACCAAAATCATTAGGGCCAAATACCTCTCCTCAGATGAAGGTTTATATTTTTTAGTGGACCTAAATCTTGTTAATGGTTTTATCTTGTGGAAAGCACTGAAGATGAGTACAAATATCCTTAAAAATTAACTCAAATGGAATGTTGGAAGAGGAAATAAGGTGGATTTTTGGAGTGATTCATTGATTTTGACCCCGATGAAATCCACTATCCAAGATCTTGAATTGATAGCTTTTATCAAAATTAACTATGGGCTTAAAGTAAGGGATTATTAGGAAATTAGAAATGGGCAAAAGTGCTAGGAAACTTTGGCCAAACCTAGATAGGATCATCACCAAACCCTTCTTCTCTAAACTCTGAATGAATCCATCCAACACATTCATATCAATTGAGCACCTAGAGAAGACAAACTTGTCTGGAAACATAATTCTAGTGGGATTTACTCAGTGAAATCAGGATTCTTT